>JAAGEH010000041.1:15291844-15502718 GCA_011751065.1 Lasiurus cinereus | reverse complement strand
TTATTTGTATAATGGTAAATAAAAAATAAATTGCTTAGCAACAAAAATTTTCTTTAAAAGAAAGCAAAAAAAGTCTCAATTTACCTGGAAGAATTATGAAAATTGCTCCTCCCATATTTTGAAACTGACAATGACAACCAGACAAACAGAGGAAGCTAACACTGCCTGTCTTAGAGGCAGCCATAATTGAATTTAAAGCAAAACCTTTAAATGATTCTTCCACTGATCATATTATTTGTCACTTTTTTTAACTCTCAAAAATACAATATATTTAAAGCACACACACATATAATACACCTTATTTTCCAATTTAAAGTAAAATAAAAAATTCAAATTTGAGTAACTTCGTTTTTTCCTACATCTTAGGATTCAAAGTACAAATTAACTTCCACTTTGAAGTTAGCATTCTGAAAAGAAATTGTCTACAAATCTGTACTTTAAAAAATATAATACTAAAAGAAAGGGGGAGCAGTATATAATTTTTATCATTAATACATCACTCCAAAATGCAAAGTTTATTTCCTAGATATTTTAAATTAAATATTGAAGAATTTGTATTACCATTTCCTTTCATTTTTTTTTTCTTGAATTTACTGGGAGTGACACGTCTCCTTCCATCATCATTTATCTTCTTTACCCTTTTCCACCTCCTCTCATCCCCATTTTCTTTAAAATACTATTATTTTTGTATATATTCATGTAAGTATACATAGGAACTACATATGGCTTAAATTAGCTCTCTATAAAGGCAAAAATTTAACTTTACAAACCTTTATAGCATGTGAATTCATACAATAAGCACATTTTCGTTTTGTAACAAAGTTTAAAAATCATTTTTAAAATTTTATTAAAGAAATCAAGCAATTTGGGGAAGAGATTATAACTCTGTGACTTGTCAATATGACACAACATCTCAGTTTATCACACGGGAACAGTCCACTACTCTGATCCATGCTAAGCCTGCCACTTATCAGCTGTGAGACTTTGGGCTGGACCGTTAACCTCACTGCACTAGTAGTAATATCCTTGTCTTTAAAATGGAGAGGATAACAGCACCTATCTCAGAGTGAGGCCTGAATGACGCACTGTATGTGAAGCACCTAGTACAGTGCCTGGCAAATGGCCCAGGATCAGTAAGTGTTAGGCCTGATGCTGGCATGTGCACTACGAACATCCTGGAAGAAGAAAGGACAGAAAGGATAACAAGCCAAACAGAAGCTGAGCCACAGCACTCTTCCCCTAGAAGCTGATGTGTGCCTGAAACAGAAGTGACACAGGCTGTGGAGAAAACATCCTTAACATGTGTGATTCAAATGAACCCATTGGTTTTCACTGTGATTTAAATTTCTCTAGCTTACTGGATTTTAAAATGGCACATGACTCTCCCAAAAGGGGCACAATTAAGATCTCTATCCAAAGGATGCTCATTCCTCCCTGCTTTTTTTTTTTTATCCTATATAATAAAAGGGTAATATGCAAATCAACTGAATGGCAGAACGACCAGTCACTATGATGCACACTGACAACCAGGGGGCAGATGCTCAACGCAGAAGCTGCCCCCTGGTGGTCATTGTGCTGCCACGGGGGGAGTTCCGTTCAACCAGAAGCTGGGCTCACCGCTGGCAAGAGCAGTGGCGGTATCAGGAGCCTTTCCATCTCGATGGCAGCACCAAGGATGTCCAACTGCAGCTTAGGCCCACTCCTTACAGTGAGTGGGCCTAAGCTGTCAGTCAGATATTCTCCGAGGCTCCCAGACTGTGAAAGGGCAGGCTGGGCTGAGGGCCTTCCTCCCATGAGTGCACGAAGGACATGCACCGAGCCTCTAGTATAAATATATTTATTGATTTCAGACAAGAAGGGAGAGAGAGAGAGGGATAGAAATGTCAACCATGAGAGAGAACCATTGATCGGTTACCTCCTGCATGCCCCACATTGGGGATCAAGTCCACAACCCAGGCATGTGCCCTAAGAATTGAACTGTGACCTCCTGGTTTATAGGTTGACACTCAACCATTGAGCATGCTGGCTAGGCCCTCCTTGCTTTTCTTTTCTGGCCACACCACACCCAGATACCATCAATTACCTCCTTTACAGTATTAAAGACCGGTAAGCCCAAGTGCGTCTTGCCTCCTTTCCCTGGAGTGGTTCCTCCCACGAGTTTGGTGCCATACTCCAATGCCTGCTGGCTGTGAAAGGTGCCCTGAGGGGGAGAAAGCACAGGACTTGAGAAGGGGCAGGCTGGGATGCCAAAAGGCAATCTTCAGCAACTTGGAAAAGGAAAACAAACAAATGAACTACTCAGAGGTAACAGTTGCAAATATCCAGCATTCTCACCAACTTACTACACAGCTTTAAACCCTGAAGCAAATAGGACTTTGCAAAGCCAAAAAAGCTGTTTGTAAAAAAAAAAAAAAAAAAAAAAACGGCTGAGGAGATGAAGAGGGGAGCTCTCTTTTTATTCCGTTTTCAAATTTGGATGGGAGTCAGAAACACCCTCAGATTTACTTGGCACCTCTTTGTCACTATTCCTCAGCTCCTGTGTCCTCACACTCTTCTTTACTCAATTTAAGATCCATGATTAGTCATTACACTCACACAGCAATCTTGGCTCTCCCTCACTTTAATTACACATCTGGCAAAATCACAACCTTCATTCAATCCAATTCTCTACCTACTCTAAGATGGCACGTGTGTAGCCAAACAGTAGCTGAAGAAAAAACAAACCGTGCTAACTGACCTCACTTTAAACTTATGGTCATCAACTTCCCAGACAACATCTGTATTTCCCTATCCATCCACTCTCCCTTCTCAACCTCAACACAACTGACATTTTAGACACACTGATTCCTTGTTATGGGAGATTGTCCTCTGCTTTGTATCATGTTTAGCAGCATCCCTGGCCTCCACTTGACAGATGTCAGTAACACACCCTCTTCCCCATCACACTCAGTTGTGACAACCAAAAATGCCTCCAGACACTGACCCATTCTTTCTCACTAGGCCTCTGGGGCTCTCCCTCCCTGGTTTCCTTCTCACTTTCTCCTTAGACTTCTCTTTTTCATCTAAATTTGTGCCCTTGGTGATCTCCTTCCTTATCATGGCAATAAATATCCATATGGTGACCCCTCTCCTATATACACACAGACAGCCTCCTAACACACACACATACACATATCTAGTCCAACCTTTGCCTTAAATTCCATACTCACACTGTCAACTGCCTAGCTAACATCTCCACTTGAAGAACCAGTAGGCGTCTTAACTTAAAGTGCTCAAAACTGAGTCCCTGATCAGTCCCCTCCACAGTCTACCCATCTTAGTTAGTGACAACTCCACTCTTAACAGTTGTTCAGACCAAAAATACTGAAGTCATCCTTGATTCTTCTCTTTCTCTTACATCTCCCATCAGATACATTAGTGAAGCATATTGCCCTACTTTCAAAATAAAACTGACATCTCACCCTTTCTATGGCTTCCACCTTGGTCTAAGCCACCATCAACTCTTGACAAAGTATTGATTGGCCTTGCTCCCTTTCAATCTATGCTCAAGACAGCAGCCAGTGATCCTGTTAAAACACAAGGAAGTCATGTCACTTCTCTATTCAAACCTTCCAGTGGTTTTCCAAGTCATTCACAGTAAAAGCCAAACTCTTACTGGTACACTGGCCTACAAGTCAGTATCCAATCTACCTCTCCATCTTAGAACCCTTATAAGCCTGCCTCATTTACTGTTCTCTTACTGCTCATTTCATTTGTCACAATGGCCCTACAGCTTCCACACATACCAAGCACATTCCCACCTCATAGCCTCCCAGTCCCCTCCACAGCATCCCTGGCCTCCACTCAGCAGATGCCAGCACCACGCTCTCCTCCCCAACAATATACCGCTCCTACAATATCCACTTGCTTCACTCTCACATCTTATTTAGATCTGGATTCAGAGGTCAGGCTTCCCATGACCACATAATATAAAATACCCCCTTCCCAGTCACCACCACAACTCCACAAACTTGCACACATTCCTCCTTCACTGGTTTATTTTTCCCATAGCATTTATACTTTCTAACATAACTTACTCTCCTGCAACTAAAATGTAAGTTCCACGAAGGCAGTGATTTCTATCCTTTTTGCTCACTGTGAGATGGCACCTAAATCAGTACTTTACATACAGAAGGCTCTCAATTAAGAACTTGTTGAAAACTGTTTTTAGATCCACAAGGATCTAAAAAATGCTGACTCAATTATTCAAATTCTATTAAAGGTATAAAAATTAGGGCCTTAAAGGGACCTAGACATTTCCTAATTCAACTACTCCATTTTTCAAACTAGGAAGCTTAGACCTTAGCAAGTGAACTGATTTGTCTCAAGTCAGTGATGGAGTTTTGGAAAGAACCACAGCTCTCTCTTTAAAGCAGCACTATTCAACGTATACAGACCCCTTCTGGTCTGCAGTGGCGTGCGCGCACACACACGCACACACGCGCACACACACACAAACACATGAAAATGACAAGAAAGGAAATCAGGAAGAAAGGAAAAAAATCTAATTTAAAAAAAAGAGAGAACATCTGCAAATTTTTATAGCAATATACTGCTGTGGTTTTTCTTGTATTTTGCAAAGGTATTAATCTATATTAGAATGGCAAGTAAAAACAAACCCAAACTGGACTTTTCATTCCTAATGTAGTCTAAACTAATATATTGCTAAACAGAAGTAACATTTCCTATTAGTAAGCTTATTTTCCTTAGTTTTCCCATTATTGTTAGCCAATGCACAGTTAAGAACTGGAATATTTTTAGCAGTCATCCAAGCCAGTATACAAAATTCCATCATTGGAAATCTGCACTGTTGGAATCTACTCTGAAATAATAGTTATTAGACAAAATGCAGATATCCTATGAAGATAAGCTCTATATTTCAGACCTCATCATTACCAATATTAGAATCTTAACCAAGAAATCTAACTAAAGGAGAAACAATGTAATTGCAGGTCACCAACCTTAGATTTCAATATTTAGGCAAACTATCATCTGATTAGAGACAATTCCATGGATAATGGTTAAGAAAATAGGTCAGATGTTAAATGTCATTAAGATCATATAAAATTTAGCAAACAGAAAGACAAAATTATATGCAATAAACATGTGGGGAATTGGGGTTAATTGAACATTTGGTTATATGCTAACAAAATTAATAATAATTAAAAAAGAATTGCATATGGCTTTCATTGGCAGGGGATGCAAACTAACATGTACTTCAATTCTTAGATGAGCATCAACTTTGTTTAGAATGTAGGAGACTCATAAAATATGTGGCTATCTTTACCTATAAAGAAAATTTCAAGGTTTTGTAGGTGTTTCTTTTTGTTAGTAGAGGCTTGCTTTTTTAAAAAATAGTAGAGAAACAGAAAAAACGAGAGTCCACTGTAATTCATATTTTTGTGCCCAGTTATTTCAGAAACAAGTCAAAAAGCAAAGGGACATTTTATATAAAACAACCTTCAAATCAAATTCTTTTTCTTAAAAAAAAGGACTATATAATTTTAAAGTAATGTCTAAGTACTTTAAAAACAAAAGTTACAGAAATTGAATATTTAGGTGGTATCTTCTAGATCAGGGGTTGCTAAACTATAGCCTTAAATTAAGTAGTACTGACATACAACCATGCCCATTCACTGATAATTGTCTATGGTGGCTTTTGCTGTTACAATGCCACTGAGTGGCTGTAACCGAGACAGCATGGCCCACCAAGCCTAACACGTCAACAACCTGGCCCTTTACAGAATAAGCTTGCCATCTCCTACTCTAGATTACCAAAATGCTGCAGAATGGGCATGACAATTCTTTTAATTACAAAAAAATCAATAGCAATTAAATTACAAAAAATATATCATGAACTCCTTTTATCTTGTCATTTCTCCTTTAATGATAAAGGGATACTTTGAGTTAAGATACAATCATCTAATTGATTTGGTAGTATGCCCTCATTAAAGAAAAATCTGTGCATTTACCATGGTGCAACTACAAATTTGTACAAATGTTTTAAAGGGTAACTTAGCAATAGCTGTTGAAATTTTTAATATATAGAAACTTTGACACCCAAATTTACTTTTGAGAATATGTTTTATTGACATACTAGTGGCCTGGTGCACGGATGCATGCATTGAAAGGAAATTAGTTAGAAGAAAGATTCATGCGGTAATTATGTTACTGCAAAAAAAATTACATATATATAGAGTATATATGTAATACTCTATATATATAAAGAGTATATATATAGTCTTATTTATATATATAAATATAGTCTTATAAAATTAAAATACAAAATATTTTAATATTGCTATTTCCCTTTATAGAAGTGTCAGAGTTGAAAGAAAATTAGTAAAATATATATGAAAATAACATATAAACTGATTAATAAACAATGACATGATATAAAAACAAAGACATGATATAAATATAACAAAAACATGATATAAAAACATTGATAAAAACAATGATAAATTGATTAATAAACAACATAATATAACAAAGACATGATATAGAAAACATTGATAAAAACAATGACTGATAAACTTATTCTAATATCTAATTTATTCTATTATCTCTTGTATACACATTACGAGTTGAAACACTTTCAGAGTGCTTGACTAATTTCCCTTGTGATAAAGTATTTACAACTTTTACTTGAATGTCACATCCTCTTTAAACTCAAAAGAAAGCAACATATAACTAACCATGTCCAAAAACAGGTTCAGGCAGGAATATTCCTTGTGATTTATTAATAGTCATCATGAGAAACTGCCTTTGAATTAATTTAAATGGGGGGGGGGGTCAGTGTCTGATGGAGACAAATCAATTCTTGGAATCAGAACCACCTCTCCTGCAGATCCTGTTAATACTTTAGCTTTGATTATGTTAGGTCACAATCTTTTGATAATAAATCTAGTATCATTACAAAAACCCCATTTACTATTAAGATTTTTCAGTAGCATGATTACACCTACTTTCCATTTTAATTTATGACACAGCATTCCTGAAGGAGTATTATTAAGAAATTCAATGGGCCGAAGCCGGTTTGGCTCAGTGGATAGAGCATCAGCCTACAGACTGAAAGATCCCAGGTTTGATTCCGGTCAAGGGCATGTACCTTGGCTGCAGGCATATCCCCAGCAGGGGATGTGCAGGAGGCAACTGATCGATGTTTCTAATTCTCTATCCCTCTCTCTTCCTCTCTGTAAAAAATCAATAAAAAATATATTAAAAAGAAATTCAATGTGAAAATTTTCCTTTCTGGCATTATCTGTCGAATCAATGGAATCATCACTCAAATAAGTGTGAAAATCCCTTTGAACATTTTCCATTTTTATATACATGGACTATTTGGATTTTGTATTACACATGGTCCATGTACCATATTTGATTTTACAATTTGAAAAAGTTGAGGACGCTGGTCTTCAGCCAGAATTCCGCCTTAAATATATGGTCAATGTCATCTTTCATTCATAATTTGGATTCCTGTCTAATATAAATAATATGTGAGCGTGAGGCAGTCCATGTTTCTGAAATTCGATGGTATGAATTTTAGCCATTACTTTGTCAAATAAATCGAATTTACATATATCATTTAAAAGAGCATTCAGCTTAATATTAAAAACCCTGGTATGTTGTGTCAATAGTTGGTCTTCAGATACATTATGGCACTGTGAGCGGTTGGCGCCAGTGAGAGCTTTATATGTATTACGCATGCACAAGTCAACGTTTATTTTTAAATTACTAGTGCGTGTCATATGTACCAGCCTGTTGGTCAGTTAGTTGAACTAGTCAGATGGACGGTAGATCACTTAGCCTTTTATGTATATAGATATTTGTAAGATCTATATTATACACTGTATAATGTGTTTTAAGATATATATGTACTATATAGTAGACAATATTGTATGTATTATAAAATAAACTCTGTAGAATGAACATTACATAAGCAAGAAAAATATCTGGAAGGACACATTCAACTTGTTAACAGAAGGAATTCCAGGAGAGAAGAATGGTGGAAAGAGAGAAAGGAGATTCTTATGTTGCATTTTATTATGAAGTCACATTGCAGATATATTTAAACGAATGCAAACTCTATAACGTAGGCAGGGAACAGGGAAAGAGAATAAATATAAATGAATGAGAACAAATTAAAATCCTTTTAGTAATTCTTCCTGTTAGTCTCCTCCAAGACCATTGCACAGAGAGAATATAAGATAGGAGAAGTCAATGTGCTGCTAACTCAGCCTGTCTCAGACCCCAGGAGCCTCTCTGGGCTTACACATTTCCCCAAAATGACTATAGAGCCATGTTTAACTGTATATTATTTTTGTAAAGACTTAAAAACAAACCGCCTACTTTACCTATTGTTTAATTAATGAAATTGTGATCTGTTCCAGTTCTGGAGGAAAACCAGTAGTGTTACACTTCTGAAGGAGAACATGTGGGTTTCCAACATAATATAATCCCAGGAGGAATTTTTAAGGAAAGATTAAATATAATTTTCATCATAAAGGCTGAGTATAATAACGAACTTCCTTCTAAGATACAACTCCATTGCTATACCATGTTACTTTTCTGCAACAATCATGTATTATAACTTTTGTTGTATTAAAAACATAGAAAATCATGAAAAACTTTTTGCATCTATAGTATACATTTTTTTTTTAACTTTGAAACCTACCTGCTTACCAGTGAAACCCTGACAAATAACCTTTGTATTTTTATCAACGTAGAGATGTTTCCGGGAAGCTAGATAGGCACAATGCCGAATTCCATTCTGTTGCACTGAAAAGTAAAGCAAATATGATACATTATAATTTTTCCAAACTTCTGGATCATCAATTGTACTTAGTCACAAAAAAAAAAAAATCTCCTAATGCAGGAGCTATCTTGTGATCACAGCAACAATAAATGTCATGTTTTAGATTTGATAAACAATAAAAAAAAAGACACTGTTCTGTTTTCCAGAATTCCCCTTTACTGAGAAACTCTATCTCACAGCTTTTCCTGAACCGACAAAGAAAAGCTCAAGTTTATAATTTTCAGTCCTCAAAAAGAAAACAGGCTGAAAGACAAATGGCTCAAACTAAATCCAGGGACTGAAATCCAGGTGTCTCTCCCATTAATAATGTTTACTAGACAGCCACATGTTTCCCCATGAGACTCAACCTTGTTAAGCCCAAAATCTATAAACATCAGGTGAGATAAGAGTAAAACTTTGTCAGAACTCTGTATCTCATTCCCCAATAATAATACTAACAGTAAATGTTAACATTAAATATTAACATCAAATATTAAGTCTTAGAATAAAACTTATCTAAAGTAGAATCCAATATTAAGTCATAGAATTAAACATCTAAAATAATCCAAAGTTACTTCCTTTAACTCTTGGAATATAACACTCAAGACTTTACATATTAAAAAATAGAGAAAATAAAATAGGAAAAGTACATGTAGGAGAAACATTTTTTTTAAAAAGTTATTTTCAGCAACCTATCTATCTCAACAAAAACTAAGAAACCTATGTAGTTACTAAAGTCAACTCCCCATATATCAAAAACCAACAGAAAGTAGAGATCCGATGAATTAAAATTGTGGGCTACTTCTACCTTTAAACCCCCATTAGAGCCCCCAAACTACTGTGGCCCATGGTTCTTTCAAAGTGCTTCGCTGTCCACCTACAACTGAGGTAGTTGAGAAAAGCTATCCCCAGAAAAGAACATCTTATCAAGCCAGTTTCCAAGTCATGCTTTTCGTCTTGAATCACTGCCTCATAGCTCTCCTAAATCCTCAGACCTTAGGTTCCATAACTTATCTGCTTCTGGCCCTCTGAGTACTCCCTGGGTCATCTCAACCCCCATGCTGAGCACATCTTTTAAGACTTTAAATTCTGGAATCCCATCAACCTCCAGATGAAAAAGACAGGCCCATGTCTCCCTACCGACTGGGAAAGGAGTCCTCTGTGTGCACACAGACCTGCTGGATAACAAACAGCTGCATTCTTGAACTAGATTATGCTGAGCAAAGGGCCATGAGGGAGCACTGCGGATCAAGTCCTGGCAAACTGGGCAGCCAAGCAATTAAACCAGGGCCAGTAGATACTACAACAGGAATCTGTGGCCTAAGAACCCATCCTGTCACTCAAGACCCATTCTTGTCCTTAGCTGCCAATTCTCCTAGCTGGATACCACAATCCTTGTGGAAGAGCTGCACCCTTTCCTTCCCTGCTGCTATTCCTGGCAGAATCTGCTCCAGCAGCCCCCAGCTCCCCATTCCTGGAATCTCCAATAAATAGTCCATCTATCTGGAATTTTCAGGCAGGAAAGTAGATTTGATTAATGATCAAATGATAAAATCAGAATACCTGGAGCCCCTATCTGCTAAAAGGAAATACTTGTTTTTGAAGGTAAAGTCTTATCCTCCACATGTTCTCTTATATCCACTCACTTAGGAAAGGAGACATCAGACAGTTAATGTCTTCTTCTACAGAGGAGGATGTTTGCCCCCTCTCATCCTGAGAAAAGACAGGTCTGCCTATGTACATAAACATGACCTCAATACCAGAACTACAACTACTACTTTATCTTACTCCATCTCCTACTCCAGACCTTTTAGATATACTCTATGGAGCTCAAGCTTATAAAAACTGCTTTGAAAGTGTGATGCATAGCAGCTCCCCTTCCAGTCTCCTAGTCCTTTGTTATTGCTCAGCCTGTGCAAATACCCTGCTATTCTATAGCATCTAGTAAAGGGGATCTTGGGAGAGCTATCTTGCATGTGTGTGGGTATGTGTGTACATATGCATGTGAGCCTCCCATCTATTACATCAGCCCAGGCTCCTCAGACCTAGTTTCAGGTAAGCTAGAACTAACAGACTATTACTTTGAGCCAACCCAAAAATATATGTTCAAAGATAAGGAAATGACCACATTTTGTCCTGACAAGAAATCTGGATGATGCCAGACAGGATAACGTTGGTACTGAAATGAGAGGATGCTAGAATATCAAGCATATACCCAGTCCCTGGGATTGTTACCACTATGATCATTCATTTATTTAATCAATATTTGGGAGAACCTATGCCAAGCCACAATGCTGAGTATCAAGAATTTAAGTGTCGAGTGAGAGAATCTTGGCCCTCAAAAATACTCACAATCCATCTGAAATGACACAAAGTGGGCCACAACTGCATAGTGTGAAAAGTACTGTTGTAGGCCTTGGGCATTTGGGGTAAACTCTCCTATCCCAAGTAAATCTGTGGGGGAAGAGGAGAAGTGGGGAGACCCAGGGATAAAGAGAGGGTAGTTAAGGAATAGAATCTTCATTGGGGCTACCTCCAAATTGAGCCCTGGGCTACCAGCAATTCATTCCTAAAATCTGACACTTGACCTCCCACCTTCTAAAAAAAAAAAAAAGTGGTTTGTGTTCTTGGCCATGGTTATAATCCCTCAGGAGCTAAAAACTCTCTTCACCTCTGCCCTAGTCCTGCCCCATGTATGCCCTATGTTCTAGGGCATATAATAGATGCAAATATTAGTACCCTTTGTTACCTGCTGGGTACTAGGGATTCAGGACTCCATGCCATTCAAACTGATACCTGCACCTGCACCGTAGGGATAAACTAGTCACAGGAGGTCCTACGTAAGGAATCACTGCTCTAGAATGAGAAATGATGGCAATCAAAGTAGCCTCTGAACCCCAGAAAAAAAACCTTGAGGTGCCCCAGCAAGCCACATGGTGATTCTACAATCACCATTAGGGTGTATTACCCTAATGAAATTCTTAGAGTTTTATTACTTTCTTTACTACATTATATCTAAGTAGAATTATTTTCTGGTTACATTTATTTTTAGATTATTTCAAGTACCATCTAAATATTTTTAGAACTTCTCACAGTAAATCCCTGAGTGTAAGAACCATGTCTTATACACCACGGTAAGTGCAAATGCATGGAAAATATTTGAATTTTAGGAAAGACGCAGGGTCTGCAAAAGAAACACTATATCAAGCAAAATGTCCTCAGTTCCACCTCTTTTTTGTGTGATTTGAAAATATAAAGATCAGAGGTTTCCCTAAAATCTGTAGAGATTACACAGAAATCCAGCCCTAAGTACTATTAGCTGTCTTCAACACTGTATCAATCTAGTACAAATTCCATGCTAACCTTTTTCTTTAACAAATGAAATCCAGGACAGCCATGTAATACTGAAGAGCTTAGAGCAAAACATACCACAGGCAGAGTGAAGGCAGTGACAGAATAAGAGAATGTTTTCACAACATGTTGATAAGAAATTAATCTTAACAACATGAAACACCAACAAGAGAGACCAAAAGCCTGACAGAACAATTAATAAAGGCCACAAACAAGAAAGACAACTGAAGGCAGAAAAATGTTAAATCAAACATGAGGAGACACCTGACTTTACTAATATGAAGAAAATGAGCATTTTTAACTAAACACCAAGGCGACAAGAAGGCCTAAGGCTGGCTTCCAGGAAGAATTTCCCAATGGTGAAGGCTGTAGCTGCTGCACCTTGGGCCCTCTCCAGGGAAAGTGTTGGAGTTGGTTCTTACAAACTGGCCAGCCTAACCTTGGGACTGAGTCCCAGGAGCAGCTGAGAACACAATCTGAGTGTTCAGGAATCAGACAGACTGAGTGTGTGCTCAGCTGCTCACCAGACATGTGACCTGGGGGGAAATCTTCTATTCTCCCTCAGCCTCAGTCTTCCCATCTGTAAATGGAATAACAGCTGCCCACTACGATGCTGTGATGTTGATATGAGATGATGACTATAACTGGGTAGCAAAATAACTGCTATACTACCAAAACTAGGTTCACATCCAATGTGAGCACAAATGTAAATCTCTTCTAAAAAGAAGATATACTGTATAATTTTAAAATAAGTCTAACCAGAATGTTTTACATATGTCTTCATGCATATCCCATAAATGTAAATATATTAATCCATATCTATATGTAATACGTTATGTGTATAACGTGTAAACTTTTAATATATGAAACATTTTAAAGGTGCAGCCGCACTGTAACAATGATAATATAATGTACCTCATGTGCAATTTGGAAATTAAATGAATTCATCATATGTAGAGCATGTAACATAATGCCTAAGGAAAAGCAAATGCTGTTTCACTATTAGCTATTTATTATCATTTTTATTGCTAATGCAGAATGAGAAGACCAAACTGCTCTGAGGTGTTCATTGTGCCAGGTTATCTGCCAGGTTCTAGGGACTCAGGTCCTACCCACATGAAGTCTGTACAAAAGCTAAACATTAAACTAAGAAACACAAAACTACTAAAATGCAAAATGTAACAAAGGCGATGAAGGAAAGAAACTGAGAAATGGGAGAGAGATGTGCTTACATCAGGGGTTGCAAATTTGTATCAGTCAAGCTGAGTATTCTTCCACATAGAGAGGAATCACATTCTTTACAAGATGGCTGCAGGATTAATGAAGCTATGGCCAAAGAGCACCTGTCCAGATCAGACTCAAATCACAGTACCATGTTTCTAACCATCATCTGAGACTCTGTTCATCAAAATACTCCTCCTTCAACTCACCTCTCAAACTGTGTCCTTGTTATTTATTCATGCACATACTCATGAATTTAACAAATGTAACACTTATTAAGAATACTAGAGGCCAGATGCACAAAATCCGTGCACACGGGGCTTGGCCCTCGCAGCCTTGGCTTTATCCATATGATTGTCTGGAAGGACGTCCGAGAGGACATCTGGAAGGTCGTTTGGCTGTCTGGTCTAATTAGCATATTATGCTTTTATTATTATAGATATGCTTATTTATTGCATATGTATTACATTTGCATGATATACATTACAATACAGCTATCATGCTCCCTACTCGTAGAACAGGGGTGGAGAATGTCCAGCCTGTGGGCCATATAAGGCCCACAAAATCATTTCGTCTGGCCCTGCCAAGGCATTAGGGGTGAGTTAATTAAATGTTTGGCCAAATATAGCAGACTAATTTTTAAGGTGATAATATTTTATGGCCTGCAAATGATGTTATAAATATCCAAATGGCCTCTGACAGAAAAAAGGTTCCCCACCCCTGTCATAGAACCTTAAAATATAACAGAGTAGCTCAGCAGCCACTTCCAAACCCCAAGCAATCCACTATTCAAATTCGAAATTATATATTCATTTAATAGTTACTTACAAATCAAGCTTAGCTGTGCCTTATCTCATCAAATCTAAAACACTGAATTTTAAGAAGGGTTATTAAGTACTAGAAAGAGAAATGCTGACAATTTATTACAACAATCCATCAATGATAAGATACATCCCAACTTTAGAAATGTTATAATCTTAAAAATATTAAAAATGTGGGTCTACAGCAATGAAATGCCTGACTTTTGGCGACATGAAAGTGTTTCCCTATATTTACAGAAATTACTTTGCTCATCCCCAATTATGTTTTTATGAAAGAACAAGCCTGATATGAGAAAACTCAAATCAGTTTTCCATGGCTACATTAGTGCATTTATATCAAGGCCATCATGTAGTTTTGAAATAAAGAGTTGTTTGTTAGATGCAATGGCAACAGATACTAATATCTGAAACATCACTGTTGAGGGTCTCCTTTTCCCAACTACACCTCTAAATGTTTTCCTGATTCCAAAACCATGTCCATACAACTTAGTAAACACATGGGAAAGGCAGGTGGCACCTCTGCACAGAACAGTCAATCATCTTCTCAACAAATCAGAGACTGCAAAAATACATACATACATACATACATACCTCATATAAGGAGCCTCAGCCTGGCTGGTATGGCTCAGTTGGTTGGTATGTCATCCAGTGCACAGAACGGTCACAGGTTCAATTGATTTCTAATCAGGGCACACACTTAGATTACAGGTTCCATACCTGGTCAGGTTGTTTGCAGGAGGTGTTTCTCACTCGCTCTCCCTCCCTCTCTTTCTCTTACAATATCACACAGCACAGCATGTATTAGTGGAAAGAACCCTGCAGAGTTAAACAACTGACCAGCATTCTAGTACCTTTCTGATATTGGCTAGGAAACATAATGGGTTTATTTGCCAAACAAAGGTATGGAATTGTAATGTTCACTTTATGGAGTTAAAACACCATAATCCTCAGGTTCAAAAATACTTGCTCATCTTCCCTATTTCTTATAAAAGACCCAACTTATAGGAACTCCTGGGCTTAGGTTTAAAATGATGTTGATATACTTTATACTTCTTGAAAAACTTTACTCAGCATCAAAGGTGCTTATAAAACCCTTAAACTGCGGAAACTGGTTTGGCTCAATGTTGGCCTGCGGACTGCAAGGTCAAGGGCATGTATCTTGGTTGTGGGCGCATCCCCAGTGGGGGTTGTGCAGGAGGCAGCTGATCGATGTCTCTCATCGATGTTTCTAGCTATCTATCTCTCTCCCTCCCTCTCTCTCTGTAAAAAAATCAATAAAATATATTTAAAAAAAAAAAAACCTTAAACTTTCTTCTGGAAAGCCTTCCTTATTTTTCGTTTTATTTTCTCTCCCACTTCAACTAAATAATCTCCCTTTTTCCAAAAGCTATAGAACTGGGTTTTTCTATTCAGGAATTTCTGAACATTCCAAGCTGGCCCCAACGGAACTCTGGAAGGCATCTACTAGTGTTTGAGGTTTTTTTCCTAACTCAAACCATAATTGCAACACTTATGACCTTTCGCACAAAATGTACCTTCAATTAAAACTTAATAGAGGGAATGAAATTCCCTAATATTCCCAGTTTTATTACTAACCTCAGAGCCTAAGTTGTGACTACCTTTTAAAAACAAAGTTTGCATGGTATTGTTGTGGATGCTGTTTTCTAATGAGAGCTAAAGTGGGCTTAGAAATGTGGCTTGAGAGAGAAGATCTAGGGGATTTAAAAATTTCCATACATTAAAAACTAATCTGTAACCCGCCAGGATAGGAGATAATTTGGTTTAAGTATGTTTTTGTTGTTGTTTTTATTTTATTAATTTCAGAGAGCAAAGGAGAAATAGAAACATCGATGAGAAAGAAACATAGGTCAGCTGCCTCCTGCATGCTCCCTACTGTGGATGGAGCCCTCAACCCAGACATGTGCCCTGACAGGGAATCGAACTGGTGACCTTTTGGTGCACGGGTCAACGCTCAACACTGAGCCACACCAGACAGGCAGAGATAATTTGGTTTAGATTTCAGACCTCTCAAATCCTTAAGAGGTTGATCACATGACCAGGGTTAACTGAAGACCACTCCAGCAACAGAAAGCTAAACTAGATGATCTCTAAGGCCTCGTGGTCCTTCAAGTCTAGGAAAAAAAGAACTTTCAGTTCTATGAGAGGATTGCTAACTGTTGCTAAAGGTGGATTAAGGATCCTGATTTTGTTTAGACCTTCTTCCTTTCTTCTCTAGACTCCCCTCCGACTAAGACAGCAGGCTAGAATTTTTTAGAAACTCAGAGGAGCAAAGACCCCAGGAGATAAAGATATAGGTATAACTAATTCCTTTTTTTCCTTCTGCCTACAACACCTTCAACTGTCCTTTAAATTATACCATAAGACTTTTCAGAAAACTTTCCCAAAGAAACCCAATCTTTTCTTATCTGCCAATATTATGCCAGACCTTTGTCCTCAAGTGATCTAGCTATTGTGCACACATCCATCCCTATGCACTTTTAAAATGTAATCTTCTCAAAAATAAAAAAAAATTAATCGTCTCATCCAATATTCAGTACAAACAGAATTAGAAGCAAAGCACAGGAAGAAGAGGAAAGCACCTTACTTAATGTGTATTTCAGCCTAGGTTCTTTATATAAACTGCTTCATTTATTCCACACAATGACCCCAGATCATCCTGTATATAACCATTTCTAGAATGCACCTTTTTAACATGTCTTAAATCAGGATGCATATGACAGCTGATGGTGTGTCACGATTTTAATTAGTAATCATTTTCCACTGTTAATAGTAGACAAAACAAAAGTGCATCTTACAAATGATGATGTCTCCGATTTGCTAAAATATGTTATTATTTTCATGGGATTTGAAACAGAAATTGAAAAACAGATTTACTAATAGAAGTGCCCGGAGTTATTACACAGACTGTAAGGGACCAGCCAGACTTCAAACTTTGATGTGGTTGATTCCAAAGTCTCTTCCTACACAATCTCCCTAAAAACATAGAGACTTTGAACACGGCAAAAATTTCCAACAGTCAGCGCTACTCAAAGGCTGGGAACCTTGGGTACTAAGTTTTCAGAAACGGAGGGTTCACACCGCCAGGCGCAGACAGTGCAAATAAACTAGTTAAGGTCCCAGCCAATTCTACAAGTCTTCTGGGCCATGCTGCCTCTGGGTGCAGAACCCACTTCTTTGCTGAGCCTACAATCTACATTGAGGACAATTAGAAATGTGGGACCCTTCTGTACAAGGGACAGCCTTAGCCCCCAATTTCCTAAGACTTACTTCCCCTCTCTCTAAACCTGACGCTCACCCTCCTACCTCCTCATTCTGGACCACCTCGCTTCTCCAAAACAGACCGGTCTGTAGGCCCACCCTATGGGCGGGGCAAGAGCAAGCCCCCAGGTCTGCCAGGCCCCCTGGCCCGAATCCTGGCTAGCCCCCCACCAGCAGCCTAAGTCATGCCTCCGCCTCACACATCCAGCAAGTTCCCGGCACCCCGCAGGGTCCCTGCTTCCGCCCACATATCCAGCAAGTTCCCTGCACCCCACAGGGTCCCTGCTTCCGCCCACATATCCAGCAAGTTCCCGGCACCCCACAGGGTCCCTGCTTCCGCCCACATATCCAGCAAGTTCCCTGCACCCGAGAGGGTCCCCGACACGCGGCCAGACTCTCCCGGCTCCCAGGCCCTGGCCGAGTCCCGCCCCGGAGGGCCCGGGGCTGTCTGCAGGACGACACGGGCCGCCGGGCTGGGATCTCTCGGGGCTGGAGGAGAAAGTCCCGGCCGGACTCACAGAGGAAGGAACGCGACAGGAGGCGGGCGGCGGCAAGCCCACTGCTACCAGAGGCCATGGTCTCGGCGGCAGCGGCGGCGGCCCGGCTGCGGTCACCACCAATGACACTCGCAGGCCCCCGGGACCTGTCAGAGGCCGCGGCCTGCGCAGAGGGGTGGCCAGAGCGGTTGCCTGAATGGATTACCCTGTAAGATCTCTTCACTGAACACGGGGCGGTCGCAGATGGAGGAGAAAAAAATGATGCCTTAACAGAGACGTGAACAATAACTTGGATCTCCGCCGGAAATGTGGGTTTGAGTCTACATTAATTATAACGGCAGCTTAGGAAAAACCCTACCCGAGGCTGGTCGGCGCGTGGCATTGTGGGGAATGTAGTCTTTTGAGGGCGGCGACTAGTTTGTAGTTTAAGCGGGACAGGTGGGAAGGAAGTCACACTCAGGTGATGAGGTGGCTAAAGGAGTGGAGGACACAGTGAGGCGGGGTGCGAAGAGCAGTGCAGAACTTCTCGCGGCCCTGGGCCAGTCTGCACCTCATTTTTCTCGTCTGGCACATGGAGAGGATTACACTCCACACCGCCTTGCCGGGGCCTGGAAGGATTACGGGTGGTAACAAGATAGTGCCAAGGCAACAAAGACCAAAAGCTACTTTACCAACACTTAATTTCTTGGAATGTGGATCTTTTGGTAAAACAAGCTATTAAACATAAAACTCTGGACTAGCCCTAAGTGAATGAGCACCTGCCTCTCCCCTGGGGATTCTGGGGACTGAAGTTATAGGTCAAATGTGGCCTCTCCCGCTTTGCACTAACCCCATGGATCACTCCTCAGTAAGAGCTTTAGGAGGAACCTCGGAGAAGCCCAGAGTCAAAGGGTTAACAAGAGATGAAGTAATCCACCTCCCTGTCTCTACTAGAGATCTGGTGCATGAATTCATGCACAGTGGGGTCCCTCTGAATGGCCTACAGGGATTGGGCAGAAACCCATAGTCAATGCTACCTGCAGCTCCTACCTGCTGCTCCCACTCCTCCCAGCTCCACTTCACCTGCCATAGGCTCATGCCTAATCAGTCCCGATTGGGAGAGGCTCCAGCTGCCACAGCAGTGCTCGCCAGCTGTGAGCCCTGAGTATGGTGCCCTCCCAAGGGGAGTGGCCTGCGGAATGAGGCTGAAACTGGCTCTCCCACATCCCCTGAGGCAGTGGTTCTCAACCTTTCTAATGCCGCTTACCCTTTAATACAGTTCCTCATGTTGTTGTGACCTCCAACCATAAAGTTATTTTTGTTGCTACCTCATAACTGTAATTTTGCTACTGTTATGAATCGTAATGTAAATATCTGTGTTTTCTGATGGTCTTAGGTGTCCCTGCTAGTGGTTCTTAACCTGTGGGTCGCGACCCACAGGTTGAGAACTGCTGCTGTAGAGCCTAAGACCATCGGAAAACACAGATATTTACATTACAATTCATTAACAGTAGCAAAATTACAGTTATGAAGTACAACAAAAATAATTTTGTGGTTGGGGGTCACCACAACATGAGGAACTGTATTAAAGGGTAAGCGGCATTAGAAAGGTTGAGAACCACTGCCCTGAGGGGTCCTGAATTGCAAGAGGGTGCAGGCCAGGTGGAAGGACCCCACAGGTGTATGATCGGGCCTGCGGGGCTGGTGGGGGGGTGGGGCAGGGATGTTTAGGGCGTGCCCAGTCCCAATCTTCTGGACCCCAGCAGAAAGTTAACCCAGTGATCAGCAAACTCATTAGTCAATAGAACCAAATATCAACAATGCAATGATTGAAATTTCTTTTGAGAGCCAAATTTTTTAAACTTAAACTTCTTCTAACCTCATTTCTCCAAAATAGACTAGCCCAGGCCATGGTATTTTGTGGAAGAGCCACACTCAAGGGGCCAAAGAGCCACATATGGCTCCAGAGCCACAGTTTGCTGACCACAGGGTTAGAAATACATGGGGTTAGCAATACTTGGTCCTTTCCCTTCATGAAAAGTAAAATAAACTTCCTCTCTGCATCTCTTCTTTTAGTTTGAATTCTTTCACAGCCCTCCTCACCAGCCAAACCCTAATACATAGCAGGGTGATGTCTTAAAGTTTTTACTGCTGTAGTAACCAGATATGAAATAGGACATTTCCATATGTCTCAAAACCTTGGCTAAAGCCCCAACACTGAGGGCACAGTCTAAGATGGCAGTCTAGAAGCTACTGCTTGGTGATTCATCAACCATAGATATTCACTTCTCACAGTTTGGAGGCTGTTAAGTGCAAGATAGGGTGTCAGCATGGCCAGGTTCTGGTGAGAGCCTCCTTCTGAGCTGCAGGCCTGAAGACTCTCATATCCCTCACAGAAAGTGGGCAAGAGAGCTCTCTGGAATCCTCTCTATAAGGGCACTAATCCCATTCGTGGGGATATCAGCCTCCTGATCTGATTACCTCTCAAAAGCCCCACCTCCTGATAACATTACATTGGGGTTCAAGATGTCAACATATGAATTTGGTGGAGAAACAATCATTCTGTTCATTCCATGTAGACCATGTTCTGCCAGCTTCTTTGTGGATGGGGAGAGGGGCGGGGGGAAAGGCAGGAGGAAGCCAAACACACCTGCATTCTATAGAGAAAACTAGCAGCTCCACCCCAGTGAAAAGGGACACTTGAAATATATTGTGTCTCAGAGAGGCTAGGGCCCCTGGGGAGGAGGAGCCAGCCTAATCCCTCAGGCAGCACTGATCACTTTACAAAACAAATGAAGGGAATAGGGAGCTTGTTTCCTTGGCCTTATTTATGGGAGATGATACAACACAAATCAGAAACACTTAAACTCAGACAAGGCCTCAGCTTCTGGGAAACTGTGATAAGAGATGAGTCAGAAAGGCTTGGTATTATGTCATCGGAAGGCTGCTTCAAAGTCAGAATCATACAGCAGGATTCTGAGAGGGAACCAACTACACCACAGTGATATGAGCAGAGGCAGGCTCTTTCCCTTTCCCTTTAGGGGCTGACACTGCTGGTTTGGGTGCCTTCCCTAAAGATGGAGGACAAAGAAGTTCTGCAATGCATTTACAGGGCCTCCCTCAAAGCCCATTGCAGTCCTTGAAGTGATTGATCCACTCAGCATCTCTGAAGAGGTTTCATCTTCATTTGTACCCTTACAGGAATGTCAAGAGCTTCAGCCTCTCCTTTAGAAGAAATGGTTCCTAAATATAATTTCTTTTCCACATAATCCAGTTATGTTGAAGATTTGGTCCCCTAAGAAAAAGACTGAATACACTATGCAAGAAGACCCACGGCTAACACCTGTTGAAGGAAAGGGAAGAGAACAAGATTGCCAAAGAGGGAGAGGTCCAGCTGCAATGTACACCCAATGACAGTCTTGACCAATGCCCTGCAGAAATGCTCTGAACTGGGCAGACCTCCATATCCCTGCATGAATTATCCTTGGGTGTGAGCAGCCGAGAGGGACATGATTGTGGATCCGGAAATTCCTAAAGGAGGAGAGGGAGGGGAGACATCATAGTTTCTACCAGATGTCCCTTCCAGGAGAAAGGCGGATGACAAAGCAAGAGTCCTCAGCAAAACCATAAAGAAGACAGCTTGGTTTGGGCATCCCTTCTTCCTCACTCTGTCACCCTCTCCTTTTGAAGGCTAACTCCTTTTGTTTTCCCCAGGTAGCCAAGTGCTCTCCTGATGACCAGCACTGGGTCCAGCCATATTCTCTCACCACCTCTAAGAGCTTTGCCTCATTTCTCAGGGGAATGCTGTCTCCTAGGGAACAGATACGCAGGACTTTGGCCTAATTTTGGAGACAGCCTGTCTGAAATTACGTTATTACATCTGCATTTTAACAAAAATTGCCAAGGTCTTCACATAAATTAATGATTCACGTTGAGACATGACATGTCTTAGGTCATATATATTCATAATGGAAGCGATCATGGATTATCACCCACATCTTTTAACATGTGGGCTCAGCTCTGACTCAGAGCAGTGGTTGGATCCAACAGAAACCATTGTGGCTCCGTGATGGGTCTTTAGAATCTCCCGCCAAGCAAGACATCTCAGGGATTTGTATTTTTCTTTTTCTTTTTTTTTTTTTACAGAGAGGAAGGGAGAGGGATAGAGAGAAACATCAATCAGCTGTCTCCTGCACGCCCCCTACTGGAGATGTGCCCGAAACCAAGGTACATGCCCTTGACAGGAATCGAACCTGGAACCTTTCAGTCAGCAGGCCGACGCTCTATCCACTGAGCCAAACCGGTTTCGGCGGGATTTGTATTTTTCAAATGCTCCCCATCTGATGATCCTCAAACAGCTCCTGGCATTTGGCAACCCCCTGCTTTTCACCAGTAGTTCTGAGGGTTTCATCCTTAAAGCCTTGATTATCCTCCTAATGCTGTTGTACATGGCAGCCAATGCTGAGGATAACAAACTGTTGCAAATAGACACAGTGTTTCAAACTACCAATTGGGAAACCAATGAGAAATTAGCTCAGTCATGTTCGGTTGGTCTCTCTTTGTCTTTGCACACCCTTCCCCCCAACCCTTCCTCCCCAGGATGAGAAAGAAGAGAGCCAGAAAAAAAACAAAAACAAAAACAAAAACAAAACATTTATTTTGGCTCTGGCAGGTGTGGCTCAGTTAGTTGGAGCATCATCCTGTACACCAAAAGGTTTCCAGTTTGATTCCAGGTCAGGGTGCATAACCAGGTTGTGAGTTCCAATCCCAGTCAGGGGATGTGTGGGAGGCAACTGATTAATGTTTCTCTCTCACATGCATGTTTCACTCTCTTTCTCTCCCTTTCTCACTCTTAAAATGAATAAAATTAATATTTATTTTGAAAGAATTATAGATTCAAAGTCAGTGCAATGATAGTTTGAGAGATGGAGGATGCTTTGTTAAGTCTAAATGGTGGTGAAGACCAACAAGTAGTTAGCATAATAAATACAAGAGGTCCTCAGAAGGCTAATGGACCTTGGGCTTTAGCAAGGGCTAAAAGCTATGTACCCATTCTATTGAGACAATGGTGGCTCAGGGCAATTCCCTAATCTGATGATCCTTTATTATTTATCTGACTTTACCATTGATGTCTGTTTGCTTTGCTAAAGGGCAAATATATATTCCAGTAAATAAAAAGCCATGAGTCCAGAGATTCAGGGAGCCTTCCACTAGAGAAAGGCCTCTAACTGGTTCCCCCAATGCCTTCCAAATTTATATTACTTATCTAATATATCCATTTGCATGAGGCTCCTTCTCCAGATTCTGAATCCTCACTGCAAAAGATTGTGGCAAAACTTGGCCAACTCTGCACTAACCGGGAAGGGAGCATTGCCACAAAAAGTAATTCCTTCAGAGCCAGTGAGCCATCATCTCCCATCCGTGCATGCAAGAGACAAAACCCAAATTCATTTCCTGCACTAAAGCTGTAGATTACATGGAAAAGACTTGTTGCTAACCCCCAAGTACTTGCAGACACTCACCAAATGATGCTAATGAAGCTGGCTATGAATTAGGGGCCTGAGCCTGCCCTTGACAAAATCCTGCTCCAGTTCACAAACATGGTTTGGGCCCAGTGAAAGAACAGCCTGAGGACAAGGACAGGCCTCTCCTGGGTCAGCAGGAGAGCTGAGGTCAGTGCTGGCAGCCTGTTGCCTAATTTCTGACAACACTCTTTGGACCTGGTACCAAGTCCCTGTCATGAGGAAAGCTCCAAAGAGAGGAAAGTACATCTCTGAGGACAAACAGCCTACTCTAGGACAACGTGACCCTGTTGGGTATTTGTACACACATCAAAGCTGTCTTTTTAAAGGGGTTCTGTCTCTTCTTCATTAATTAACTAGCATACTCTTAACACTTCAGCCCACGTTTTTACTCAGTTTGGGGAATATAAATTGGGTACTTTGTTCTTATTCATGAAAAGAAAATTTTCCTAAGAAAGTAATTCAGATGGTTATCATTAGTTATTTAGTTATTTCTTAAAAGCTTAGCCTGCCTTCCCCAACTAGTTACAGGACAGGAGCTACATTTGGTATTTATAGTTCTTTTGGATGTCCTTCTACATCTCCTCTAACCCCCACTCCTACTTCCATGATGTATAGACATTAGACAGTTAATAAATGCTGTTAATAAATGATGACTAAATGAAAGTCCTACTCTTCCAATCAAAATCTTGTACATGGATGTTTATAGGCAGCTGCTGCTGCTGCTGCTGCTTCTTCTTCTTCTTCTTCTTTTTTTTGCAACCAAGAAGTAGTATGTATGTACCATGGAATATTATTAATTAATTTTTAAAAAATGAAATACCCCCTGAATGAACCTTGAAAACATTATGCCAAGGAAAATAAGCAAGTCACAGAAGACCACATACTGTATGATTTCTTCTTTATGAAATATTCAGAATAGACTAAGTAGGTTGGTAGTTGGCCAGGAATATTTACTCTAGCTTCACACAGGTTTTTATTTCTCTTTATTACTCACTCTGGACGGAAGTGGTAGATATGGTCTGGGAGTCAGGAAACCTGGGATTTTGATCCTAATACTGGCTTTCAATACACAATTTCTTTATGTATTGAATTTCCCCATTTGTGTCATGGCAACATGCATTTCTGTTCCCTCCTATTGTCCAAAACTATTTTGAGGGACAAACATGGACAATCATAGAAGGAAATGAGAAGAAAAGGGATGACAGCGAAGGAGAGCAAGATTTTTTTCTTTCTTTTTTTCTTTTTAAATATATTTTATTGATTTTTTACAGAGAGGAAGAGAGAAGAATAGAGTCAGAAAGATAGATGAGAGATATTGATCAGCCGCCTCCTGCACACCCCCTACTGGGGATATGCCCACAACTAAGGTACATGCTCCTGACCAGAATTGAACCTGAGACCCTTCAGTTCGCAGGCCAATGCTCTATCCAGTGAGCCAAACCGGTTTTGGCAAGGTTTCTTTTTGAGGTGATGGAAATGTTCTAGAATTGATTGTGGTGATTGTTACACAACTCTATTAATACAGTAAAAACCATTAAATTATACACTTTAAATGAGAGAGTTGTATGGCCCATGAATTATAGATCAATAATGGTATTACTAGTGAAGAAGAAAGAGGAGGAGGAGGAGGAGGAGGAGGAAGAGAAAATTTAGACGTCCTTACAAATATGCACAGAGAAAAAATAAGAGCTGGACCAGTTGCCCAAAGATAGGATTATGCTAGTTCCCTACCATGGCGGTAACAATTTACCACAAACCTAGTGGCTTAAAACAACACGAATCAATTATCCTCCTGTTCTGAGCTCATAAATCCACAATCAAAGTGTTGGCAGGGTTGCATCCTTCCTGAAGGCTCTAGAAGAGAATCCTTTTCTAATTTCTAGAGCTTGCCCACATTCTTGGTTCTTGGCCCTTACCTTCATCTTCAAAGTGCATCATTCCAACTCCTTCCTTCATCACTTTTTTTTCTAACTTTGATCCTTCCTTCTGCTCCCCTTTTATATGGACCCTTATGATTACATTAGGCACACCTGGATAGTGCAAGATAAGTTCCCCTACCTCAATGGTCGGCAAACTCATTAGTCAACAGAGCCAAATATCAACAGTACAAAGACTGAAATTTCTTTTGAGAGCCAAATTTTTTAAACTTAAACTTCTTCTAGCACCACTTCAAAATAGACGACCAGGCCATGGTATTTTGTGGAAGAGCCACACTCAACGCGCCGAAGAGCTGCATGTGGCTCACGAGCCACAGTTTGCCAACCATGGGTCTACCTCAACATCCTTAATCACATCTACGAAATCCATTTAGGCATGTAAAAAACTTCCAAAGTGATTTTCAAAATGACTATCATCTTTTTGGAGTCGCACCAGATCTGTGTGAGAATTCCAGTTTTGGCTGTGTTTCGAACATTTTAACCTGTTAACTTTGGTTCTTGTGGCAGATATACTTTCCCACACTTTTTGCCTATTCTTCCTTATCAGTAAAACCTTTGTGTGTTTTTTTCTTTTTGGTTAATCTTCACCTGAGGATATTTTTTCCAGTGGTTTTCAGAGAGAGTAGGAGGGAGGGAGAGGAGAGAAAAACATCGATGTGAAAGAGGCACATTGATTGCCTCCTGCACGTGGCCCAACTGGGGTGGCAATGAACCTGCAAATCAGGTGCGTGCCCTTGACCAGGATTGGAGTTTATGACATTTTTGTTTGTGGGCTGATGCTCTAACCACATAGCAATGCCAGCCAGAGTGAACCTTAATTTTTTATGGGGGTTTGGGACAATGTGTTTCCCTAGATAATGGAACATGATGTTTCCAAGAAATGTATGGCAAACCTCTTTCCTATCTTCTCAGCCTCCCTAGATATTGGATCCAATTTTGGCCAATGAGGCATAAGGAAAAAATTAATCTAAGGTAAAGCCTTTTGGGAAATCTTTTGTTTTTCTGCTATAAAGAGGCAAATCTACCCTTTGACCTTAACTCCCTTCTTTTTGTTTTTAATGTGGACATGATGGCTGAGACTGCAGGAGCTATATTGCCATCATAATGATAAGGTCAGGAAAATCATAGAAACACCTGACATCAATGACCCCCAACATCCCTGTTTAATTAAGCAACTGTTAGTGGATGTTCTGTTTCTCTCTTTTGAACACAGTCCTGACATACAGCCTCTGTCCTTTACTACTGTGAGGAAGATTAACACTATTTATTAATATAGAGGACTTTCCTTTGTTTTTTCTTTGTGGTCCAGGTATCTGTCTTTCAGACAAACTCTTATTGATTTTATTTTGGGGAGGACCTCATTGTGAGAGATCATGAAAAGTTAATATTTTCTGTCTCTGGTGAAACAACATTGCTAAAAAAATCTCGTCTACTTTTTACCTTTTTGAGCTGTGCTATTTATATTTTAAGCAGAGGAAAACAGCTGACTTGGAAACTTTCTGGATACAAAAGCAGACATATAGAGGAGACAATGCCATTCATGAGGCATGCCAGGACAAGTTGGTTGCAAATGACAGAAAATCTATTAAAACTTATGCCTTTTTTTAAAAGTGTTGGGACTTAATTAACTCATGCAAACAAACATTGGAAAAAGCAAGATAGTCTTAGAGATTATAGATCTTGGCATAAAAAACCATCAAGATTCCATTGAGTCCATTTCCCATTCAGGCATCTCAACAGTGGCCTTCCTTTACAGAGGGGGACATGGCTTCTGGGAACTCTAGGCTCATGTTTTAAGAGCACCATGGCTAGAGAGGAAGAGAGGATTTTTTTTTTCCTCCCAAATCTACTTTTTAAAATCCAAGAGAAAGACAGAACATTCCAACTTGTATCATATGCTTATTCTCAAGTTGTTGGTGTGTTTTGTTTTGTTTTGTTTTTCTGTTTGAATGCTTTGGTTTCTTTCTTTTATGAAAGAGAGACATTCCTTGAATTGCCTAATAGTAATCCTTAGTTATCTGCTTATTTTTCAGAGGAAGGTTCTAAAAATGTGATTGAGGGAGAGACAAAATGGTGGTGGAATAGACATATGTATCTCAAGCCTTGTCCCAGAGCAGATAGAAAGAATAGCTGAAGGTCGTACTTGGGGTGTTTGTTGGTGAGTTGAGGGACAGCTATACTCCAGGAGATTGTGGGGGACTGCTGGATGGGCCTCCCCTGACCAGGCAGCCCCCACAGCTGCTGGGTTCCCTCCCAGAGCGACCGGATTGGATGTGGAGATCGTACCACCTTGAAGTGGATATTATTGGATACCAGAAAATCCCAGGTAATCTACAACTACGGCACTCACTGAACAGCTGTGAACTTAAGAACATCAGTCTCCAAGTGGTGCAAGCATGCGATTCAAAGGAGCTCTACACTCCACCTTAGAAAGATCAGATTTCCCCTGAGATAAGATGAGGTCCCTGGTCCTGGAAGGAGAGAGAAACGTGCACTGTGGGAGATGGAGACCTATGGAAGTCTGCACCTAGGAAAATCCATGGCTGTTGGGGCTGGCGTAATCCGTGAATGTGGAAAGGGGTGGCAGAACTGCTGACAGAAGGGAACTCTTAAAAGCAACCCATTTTGATCTGGGTGCAAAAGGACAGCCTAAAAATTTTAAAAGTGTTCTGGCTGCTTAGATCCAAGGGGACAAAAGACTGCACAGACTTATGCACAGCCCTGGAGTTTGCACACTTACTCTGGCTCTTTTCTCTCTCTCTCTCTTTAAGTCCTTGCTTCTGATTACTAAGCCTAATATATAGCATCACCCAAGTGGGATCACTCTAAGAGACTACAGGGGAAAGTTGTTTTTCTGGAACCTGGAGATTAGAGGGGGGAATAACCATCAGGAACCATCTCTGGGGCAACCCACTCCACCAAACCCGTATTAAGTGCCACAGGGAAAACAAATCTAAACACTAGCTAGAGAGGACCTATAGACCCAGAGGTCAATCTGGAAACATTGCCACTCAGGGGTTGAATCATAAATTGACTCTTATGTAAAAACAAATAAAGAAAAATAAGAAATAGAGATGTATTGTCTGCTCAAAAACCAGGACTGGCTTACAACACTGAGGAGCAATGTAATGCAGAGAATTTCAAAACTATCCTGACTAGGAAACAGGCGTGCCAAACAGAACAGTAGAGCAAGTGAATGACCTTCACCTCTGCACATTTTTATTTTTATTTTTTTCACCTTTTACTTAAGAAACTAAATTTTTTCTTTTTTTCTCACTTGATTTTACCTTTTTAATTATTACATTTTTATTTTCAATTAGTATTATTACTACTACTATTTTACCTTTTTTAAAAAAAAGTGTCATTTTATTTTCTCTTTATTTTACTTTGGGATTAGGGTTCTACATTCTATTTTCATCTTTCCTATAGCATCGTTTTACTCTATCTCAACTTCACCTTCATGCCAACACTCTCTTCCTCACTTTTCCCCTTTCATTGTCCTGGTTTTCTTATTCTATTCTTCCTTTAGATTTTCCCTATTCCTTCTTTTTACCCCTTGTTAAAATTTCACCCTACTTATATATCTAATTATCAATCCCCTGCTCCAAGTCTATACATACTACTTTCTTCTCTTTTTCACAATCCAAATTTTTTTTCTCTCTGTCTTTTTTTGTTGTTTGCTTGATTGTTGATTATAGTGACTTTTTATGCTTATTTGTGAAATTGTTTTGCTTTTCTTTTTGTTTTTTTGTTTGCTTCGTTTTTGTTTGTTTTTTGCTTCTGTTTTCCCTTTGCCTTGCTTGATATTAGTTTTTGTTTGTAGTTTGCATTCACATCCAGGTACTTGTTGCTGGCATTTGTTGGAATTAGTAAAAGTTCTATTTGAGCTTTCTCCCCATATATATAGTTTTCCCTCCTCTTCTTTCTTATTCTCTCTCTTTTCTTTTCCCCTAACTTCTTCTCTGATTCTCTCTTCTTTTTTTACTTTTCCCAATTTCATTTTTGCACTCCCTTTTTTTCTCTTCTTCTTTCTCTCCTATCCTCTAATTCACCTTTCTCAGGTGGTCACCTTTACTTGGGGTTATTAATATTGTGAATACATTTGTGTTCAGTGCCTTGTGCATTGTAACTTGTTGTGTTGTATTTTGTGCCTTTAAATCAACACAGGAGAGAGAGAACCACATAACCAGACACACGGAGAAGAGAGATCACAGGGATATAAAGAAATAGTCCGACATATGAAAGAAAAGTAGACACCACCAGAAAAGGAAGTAAATGAAATGGAGGCAAGCAACCTGTCAGAGAAAGAATTCAGAGAAATGGTCATAAGGTGGATGGAAAGAATGAAAGACAAATTCAACAATATGTGTAAAGGAAGAAGGAAATGAAGAAGAGGAAATGAAGAAGAACCAAGGAGAAATGAAAAATGACATCACTGTTGTAAAGAATTCAATAGAAAGCATCAAGAGTAAACTACAAGAAACAGAGGACTGCATCAGTGAGCTAGAAGACAAGGTAGGAAAATATACCTAAATAGAGCAACTTCTAGAAGAAAAAATTAAAAAGCAGGAGGAGAGCATAAGGGAACTTTGGGACAATTTGAAACAAAACAACATCCACATAATAATTGTTGCAGAAGGAGAGGAAACTGAGCAAGGAATAGAAAACCAGTTTGAAGAAATAATGACAGAAAACTTCCCTGATATAGGGAAGAAAAAACTCACACAAATCCAAGAAGCTCACAGAGTCCCAAGCAAAATGAATCCCCAAAGACCAATGCCAAGGCACATTGTAATTAAATTAACAAACACCAATGACAAAATAAGAATATTAAAAGCGGCCAGAGAGAGATAGAAAATTACCTACAAAGGATCCCCCATCAGGCTAGCGACTGACTTCTCAACAGAAACTCATCAGACTAGAAGGGAATAGAATGAAATATACAAAGTCAGGCAAAGCAAGGATCTGAATCCTAGAATACTGTACCCATCAAGGCTATCAATCAAAATTGAAGGTGAAATCAGGAGCTTCATAGACAAAAAAGGACTAAGGGAATTTATTACCACCAAACCAGCAATGCAAGAAATGCTAAAGGGTCTGCTGTAAAAAAAAAAAAGAAAGAAAGAAAGAAAAGAAATAGGAAATGAAAAAGGAACAGAGGGGTAAAGAATAAAAATGGCAACAAATAAGTACTATCAATAATAACTTTAAATGTAAATGATTTAAAGGCCCCAATCAAAAGACATAAGGTGACGGATTGGATAAGAAAATATGACCCATATATCTGCTGTCTACAAGAAACCCACCTCAGAACAAAGGATGTACACAGACTGAGGGTGAAGGGATAGAATAAGTTTTTTCAGGAGAATGGAAATGAAAATAAGCTGGGGTAGCAATACTTAAATCTGACAAATTAGATCTCAAAGTGAAGGACATAAAAAGAGAAAAGGAAGGCCATTTCATAATACTAAAGGGAGCAATCCAACAAGAAGAAATAACTCTGGTGAACATATATGCACCCAATACAGGAGCACCCAAATACATAAAACAACTCCTGGAGGATATCAAGGGATAGATTGACAACAATACAATTATAGTAGGAGACTTAAATACCCCACTATCACTATTGGACAAATCCTCTAAACAAAAAATCAGCAAAGAAACATCAATCCTAGACCAGATGGAATTAATTGACATCTTCAAAACATTTCACCCCAAAGCCACAGAATATACATTCTTCTCAAGTGCACATGGGTCATCTTCAAAGATACACTATATGTTGGGTCACAGGCAAAATCTCTTCAAATTCAAGAAAATAGAAATCATATCAAGCATCTTCTCAGATCACAGTGGCATAAAACTAGAAATCAAGTATAATAAAACAATCCAAAATAATCAAATACATGGAGACTAAATAACATGCTATAAAATAATGGCTAGGTTACCAGATAGATCAAAGAAGAAATAAAAAACATCATGGCAACAAACAACAATGAAAACATAACAATCCAAAATCTATGGGACACAGCGAAAGCAGTCTTGAGAGGGAAGTTCATAGCTCTACAAGCCTACTGCAAAAAAAAATAAGAAACAATGGTAATAAATTACCTAACTCTACTATTCAAAGAGTTAGAGAGCAATAGGAAAAGCCCAGTATAAGTGGAAGGAAGAAAATAATAAAGATCAGAGCAGAGATAAATAACGTAAAGACCCAAGAAACAATATAAAGATCAACAAAACCAAGAGCTGGTTCCTTGAAAGGATAAAAAATATTGATGAACCTCTAGCCAGATTCATCAAGAAGCAAAGAGAGAAGACCCAAATACACAAAAACAGAAATAAAAGAGGTGAAATAAGAACAGACCCACTGAAATACAAAGGATTGTTAAAAAAATACTATGAACAGCTCTATTCCAACGAACTGGACAACCTGGAGAAAATGGACTTATTCCTAGAAAAATACAACCTTCCAAAACTCCATCAGGAAGAATCTAAACACCTCAATAGATCAATAACTATGGAAGAAATTAAAGCACTCATCAAAAAGCTTCCAGTAAATAAAAGCCTGGGGCCAGACAGTTTCATAGGGGATTTTTACCAAACATTCAAGGAAGAACTAAAAACCTATCCTCCTTAGACTATTCCAAAAAATTCAAGAAAAAGGAACACTTCCAAGCTCATTCTATGGAGCCAGCATCACCCTAATACCAAAACCAGATAAAGAAAACACAATGAGAGAGAATTACAGGCAAATATCCCTCATGAACATAGATGTCAAAATCATCACCAAAATTCTAGCGAATTGGATCCAGCAGTATGTCAGAAAGATAACACACTGTGACCAAGAAGGATTTATCCCAGGGATGCAAGGATGGTACAATATCCGCAAATCAATAAACGTGATACATCACATAAACAAATGGAGAGATAAAAATCACATAGTCATATCAATTGATGCAGAAAAAGTATTTGACAAAATCCAACACCACTTCTTGATAAAAACTCTCAGCAAGGTGGGAATAGAAGGATCATACCTCAACATCATAAAAGCCATATATGATAAACCCACAGCTAACATAATACTCAATAGGCAAAAACTAAAACCATTTCCCCTAAGAACAGGAACAAGACAGGGATGCCCATTCTCCCTTCTCCTGTTCAACATAGTACTGGAAGTAATAGCCATTGCTCTAGATAAGAAGAAGAAATAAAAGACATGCAACTGGAAAAGAAGAAGTAAAGCTGTCCTTATTTGCAGATGACATGATATTTTACATAAAAAACCCAAAGACTCCATCAAAAAACTATTAGACTTAATAAATGAATTTGGCAATGTAGCAGGATTCAAAATTAATGCCAATAAATCTATGGCATTTCTTTACACCAATAATGAACTTACAGAAAGGGAGACTAAAAGAACAATCCTATTTACCATCGCACCAAAAAAATTAAAATACCTGGGAATAAACTTAATTAAGGAGATAAAAGACCTATATGCAGAAAACTACAGGACACTGAGAAAAGAGATAGAGGAAGACATAAACAGATGGGAGAGCATACCATGTTCATGGATTGGTAGAATCAACATCATTAAAATGTCCATACTATGCAAAGCAATCTATAGAATCAATGAACTCCCCATTAAAATACCCATGGCATACTTCACAGACCTAGGGAAAAAACTCTCCAAAAATTCATCTGGATTAAAAAAAGACCCCCAAAGCCACAGCAATCCTGAGAGAGAAGAACAAAGTAGGTGGGATCTCAATACCAGATTTCAAACTGTATTACCAAGCCCCTGTTCTCAAAACAGCCTGGAACTGGCACAAGAAAAGGCATATAGACCAGTGCAATACAATAGAGAACCCAGATATTGACCCAAAACACTATGCTCAATTAATATTTGACAAAGGAGACATGAACATACAATGGAGTCAAGACAGTCTCTTCAGTAAATGATATTGGAAAATTTGGACATATACATGCAAAAAAAATGAAACTAGACCATCAACTTACACCATACACAAAAATAAACTCCAAGTGGATAAAGGATTTAAACATAAGGCAGGAAACCTTAAAAATACCAGAGGAATCCACAGGCAGAAGAATCTCAGACATATGCCAAAGTAATTTCTTCACTGATACCACTCATAGGGCAATGGGAACTAAAGAGAAAATAAACAAATGGGACTGCATCAAAATAAAAACCTTTTTCACAGCAAAAGAAATCTTCAACAAAACAACAAGAGAGCCAGCTTTATGGGAGAACATATTTGCAAATATCACTGATAAAGGTTTAATCTCCAACATCTACAGCCAACTTATACAACTTAATAAAAGGGAGATAAATGATTCAATAAAAAAAAAAATGGTCAATGGACCTAAATAGAATCTTTTGGAAAGAAGACACAAGGAAGGCCAAGAGACATGAAAACATGCTCAAAGTCACTAATTATCTGAGAGATGTAAACCAAAATGACAATGCTGTACCATCTCATACCTGTCAGAATGGCAATCATCAACAAATCAACAAACAACAAATGTTGGCGAGGATGTGGAGAAAAAGGAACCCTCATGCACTGCTGGTGGGAATGCAGGCTGGTGCAGCCACTGTGGAGAACAGTATGAAATTTCCTCAAAAAACTAAAAATGGAACTCCCATTTGACCCAGTAATCCCACTTCTAGGAATATATCCCAAGAAAATAGAAACACCAATCGGAAAGGAGATATGCACCCATATGTTCATAGCAGCACAATTCACCATAACTAAGATTTGGAAACAGCCTAGGTGTCCATCAGCAGATGAGTGGATCAGTAAACCATGGAATACTATGCTGCTATGAAAAAGAAGGAATTCTTACCATTTGCAGCAGCCTGAATGAATTTGAAGAGCATTATGTTAAGTGATATAAGCCAGGCAATGAAAGAAAAATACAACATGATCTCACCCATTTAAGGAAAATAAAGAACATTATAACCTGATAAATAAAAAGATAGATGCAGAGGCAGTAAAGCACCAAATAGACTGTCCAATTACAGCGGGAAGGCAGGGGAGTGTTGTGGGGGGTGCGGAATAGATCAACCAAAGACTTGGATGCATGCATATAAGCATACCAATGGACACAAGACACTGGAGGAGTGGAATGTGGGCATGCGACAGAGGGTAGGGGAGGCTGGAGTAAGGTCAATGTAATACTTTAAAACAATAAAATAATATTAAAAAATAAATAAATAAAAATGTGATTGAAATCTCTACCCACCCAGTAAAGCTTATTTGCTCTGAGCTTCACTATAAGGTTGATCTGTCTGGACCACTTGGTTGTAGATCCTCCATACATTCAGATAATGGGCTGGTCAGATTCCCCAGAGGAGCTGCTCATGGTTTCCTGCCCCAAAGAGTCTGAGTGCCAATGATTGAGACACTTCCTGTTTGCTCAAGATTTTGTCATTTTAAAAACTGAGTTCCCATCCTGGGAACACCATCAATCCTAGGAAAACTGAGACAGTTGCACACCCTATGTTACTATCATGAGTGCAAAATATGGAAAGATGGTTGGGTGATTCCAGCATCTCATATGCCCACATTCAGGTAACCCATTCTCAAATTCCATCAGTCTAGAGACTGTTTTATCTCCTGCAGAGGATAAATTCTCAGTCTTCTGCCAGGATTGGGAAGGGTGGGATGATCTGAAGGACTTGACCGCTTTCAGAAGAGACTGTTGACCAATCTCCTTATTTAAGCCCTTGTTTACAGATGTCTGGAACCATCAATTCCAAGTCTTTGTGGATTCTCTATTGTGTACCAGTTTGATTATTATCTTTCCCCACCATTCCTTAGAATCTGCCTTTTCTATGTCTGTTTAATCATTTACCGTTCATATTTCTTCATTTGAGAGTTCAAATATTTATAACTATTGTCTTTTTCACTCATTCTCCTAATTTCTCTGAGTTTAAAACTTTAAAAAAATCCTTTTAATAGGGTTGTATGGGGGTGTGTGTATAAAGGAAGTGGATATATTTAAAATGCCACATTTGCCCTAGAATCTATGAGAATAATCTTTTCAAACACTTGTTATCCACATATCTCACTGTATGGGGGAATGTAAGTCTCAGAGCTTCTTGCTGTTGTCCACTGTGTGTCACTATCTCCTTTCCATTTGAAAGCACAATTTCTAGAGTATTTCTGGCATTGGATTACTGACTTCCAGCATGTGTTAAAACAATTAAAAAGTAATGATAGACTACAAAAATCATGACCTGGCAAAGTTGACAGTAATGAGAAATTTCCTAGAATACTTAATCTACTAAAATTCTAATGGTAATTTATCTTAAGTGGTGTTACTACTTTTTATATTTTCTTCTCTTTCTCTCATATGTATAATACATATTAATAGATATACTATGGCAGGAATCAACAAACTTTTTCTTTAAATGATCAGATAGAAAATACTTTTTACTTTGTGGGTCATTTAGTCTCTGTTGTTATAGTGAAATAAGGGCCAAAGAAAATACATAAATAAAATGAGTGTGGCTGTATTCCAATAAAACTGTATTTACAAAATTAACCCATAGGACACTGTTTGCTCACCTTTGCTCTATACTATTAAGATTCTGATCCCCATTCCAACATGGGTGTGCAGGGGTGTTCTCACACTAACTCCCAATTCTCAGACACTATCTGGGTGTCCTACAATTCAACTCAGTTGTGACACTATCTCTCCCCGACAACTCACCCTATTTTAGAAGCTAGTTGCAAACTCAGGTTTAGATTGGAGATTGGAATCCCTTCTTCCATTCAATTAATTTACTAGAGTGGCTCATAGAACTAAGAGAAACACATTACTTACTGGATCACCAGTTTATTATAAAAGGATAGAATCAGGAACAGACAGATGGAAGATGATGAGTAGGGTAAGATATGGAGGAAGGGCTTGGAGCTCCCACGCTCTCTCACTCTTCCTCTCTAACATGCCACTCTCCCCAAATCTCCATGTGTTCACCAATAAAGAGGCTTTCTGAACCCTGTCCTTTTGAGGTTTTGTAGAGGCTTCATTACTTAGATATGATTGATCACATCATTGGCACTGGAGATTGATTCCATCTTCAGCCCCTCTCCCACCTCTGGAGGTCTGGGGATGGGAATAAAGTTCCCACCCTCTAATCACATGGTTGTTTTTCCAAGCAACCAATCCTCATCTTTAGGTGAGTTCCAAAAGTCACTTCATTAACCTAACAAAACATATCTTTATGGTGTTCATCACTTAGGAAATTCCAGGAGTTTTAGGAGTTTGGTGCCAAGAACAATGAATGAAGACCAAAGGTATATTTTTTATTATAAATCACAATATCACAACTATATTTAGACAATACATAATATGTACACAGATTCTATACTATAAATATGGATTATACAAACCATATGTATAATTATTTTAACAAAATGGGATACACATATTTGTGTGGAAAATAATGCAATAATCAATAATAATACAAGTGTATACCTACTTTTGTCCCATTTGTATTGAGTATATTTCTCCATGTCATGTCACTACATATTAACCTATTTCATTGTTGTTTTTTTAATATATATTTTTTATTGATTTCAGAGAGGAAGGGACAAGCAAAGAGAGAGAGAGAAACATCATTGTTGAGAATCATTGATCGATTGTCTTCTACAGGCCCTTCACTGAGGACCAAGCCCACAACCCAGGCATGTGCCATGACTGGGAATCAAACCATGACCTCCTGGTTCATATGTTGATACTCAACCACTGACCCACACTGGTCAGGCTAAAGTGTTATTTTAATAAGCCTCAGACTGATCCTTGAGTTCTTTTCCCCAGAGTCATTCAGCAATACACCTCTTGCCCAGTTTTAAGGCCAGCTGGTTGCTTCACCTTCTCCTCCCTGATTTCTGTTTTCTATTTCTGTCTTATACCCAAGTCCCCAATCTTTAGGCTCCATCCACCCCAACTTAAGCCTCACGGGTACCAACTGCCAACTGGTTCCAACTGCCAACTGCCAATATTCCACTTCACTCTCCTTTCTTGCTTTTTCTCCTTCTCTCTCTCTCTTTTTTTCACTTTTTCTCCCCCACTTCCTCATTCCTGAGTTCTCTTGGGGAATAGAAAAATGGAATTCCGCAAATAAAATTTTAGGTAAGTGAACAATCTCCATTAGCCAAACATGTAGAGAAGGTTTGATCACAGAAGAGCACAGGGTTACTTTTGGTGGAAAAATAAATGTTTTTTTTTGTTGTTGTTGATTGTGGGGATGATTTCACAGGTGAACAGATATAAGAACTTGAAAACATATATTTTAAATATGTGCAGTTTATTGTAGAGCAATTTTATCTGTCATAAAATTGTAAAAGTAATTAGAAAATGAGGAAATTGGACTTCGCTTGGGGAATCTATATGTCTTATTTGGGACCCATGTATGTAAGAATTTGTTCATGTAGGTTATGATGATTTTTAAAATTTATAGTAGTGATGATGTTTAATTTATTGGCAATTTTTAAAAACCACTAACTTGATCAATACAGAAGTATACATTGCAGAACTAATACTAATGACTGATTAGTGTTCCTCCAATGAATATGAGTATTCGTATTAAATGGACTAAACGGTTCTCAGAACCTGTGGACTATGGTGAAAGAGTCTTGGTTTCTGAAAACTGAGAAGGTCTAGGCCTACATGTAGCCTAGAATTTGGATATCTAGCCTAACATTCTAGAGCAGTTCTAGGAGTTGTGTTTCTAATATTCTAGAAACTGCTAGTGATTTTTAAAAATTCAAATTTAGTATAACTACAGAAAAGTCTACATCTCATAAATTACATTTTGCTGCAGTGTTATACAATGAAATACATCCTCATGAAAACTAAGAAACAACACAACCTGGTATTGGTAAATTTTTCTAAACACAGTTCTTTCTGGGCTCATTAGGTAAAGTTGAACACATTCTGACCATGACTAGACAATTTCCAGTTTTAAAGTTTCTGACACTGTGATTGTATACTATACAAAAATAGTTCCGGCTCTGGCTGGTGTGGCTTAGTTGTATGGGCATGGTTCCATGCACCAAAAGGTTGCAGGTTCAATTTCTGGTCAGGGCATATACTCAGATTGCAGGTTCCTCTAGGTCTGGGTGTATACAGGAGGAAACTGAGTGATGATTCTCTCTCACAATGTTTCTTTTTCTCTCTCTCTCTCCTCTCTCAAATAAATGATCATCAGGTGAGGATTTAAAAATTCATTCTGTTTACTTGTATTTGTTATAATATAGCTTATGTTTTGTTCCATCAAGTTATTTCTTTTTGGCAATGGACTCGAAAAATTGATCAAGAGGGAAAATCTCAAAGGAAACTTTAGAGAAACTGAAGAGCCTGGGCTTTTCAGCATACAAGTCTCAGAAAAAATAAAGTAAGTAAAGAAAACCATTCCCTTGCTGGTTTGCTCTTAAGAAAATGTACTATATTTGTTCAAAAAAGGTTGTTTGGGAAGGGTGGCCTTTACATGCAGTATGTCTGAGATCGAGCTGTAAAACTGCTGGAATTAATAAAAACATCTATGGTTGGCTCAATCTGGGGTGGTTGTTTGGTGAGTGTGTATAGATTGACTGGCTCAAGAGCTGGTGGGCAGAAAGAGTTGTGGAGTTCTCGCTGCTTCCTTCTTTCATGACTGGAGCTGGTCTCATTGGGCTTCTGTGGGTGGTGGAGTAGGGTGTTCAAAACCAAACTGGCTGATTTTAGACTCATCTCTTCTGTATAGCCCTTTGGTCTCTCAGGAACAGGAATTATTTTTGGAGAGTTCAGCTGCTGGGTTCCTCTGGCTTGTTTTCTCATCCTGGGCAAAGGAATGAGAAATATGGTTGTGGGTCATGAGGTGCATCTAGGTAAGGGGTTTGACCAGGAGGAACCTTTAAACAGAACCCTTTGTCCTCTAGATTGAGCATTGTAGTGATGTTTTTTGCCCCCAAGTAAAATACCTCGCCTTTCTCCTCACGATCCCATTAATGATTCTGTCTTATCAGATTTAGCTGATGACTACAGCTTGTCTTCCCTTTACCTAACCCAGAGGTGGTCATCCAAGTACACACAGTGAGATTAAGGGACAGGCCAGAAATATGTGGGGGAGAGGGACAAAAAATGTCTGAGAGATACAGAATACAGTCCTGCACACCAACACACTGATGTTAATCTCAGGTTCTTTGGGCATTAAAGTGTGGCCCTAGGCTGTCAGCCTTGATTGTGCATCCACCTCTCTAAGTCCTATTCCTGAGCCTTTGCTGGCTAAGGCTGCATACAGCTTTGGTCAATTATGGGGCAGAAGTTTAGGGAAGATTTGGGGTGCTTTAAGGACTGCACACATTTCATGGCTGTGAGCTGGTCATTCGGAAGTTTTTAATATTTGGAGCATTTTCCCAATCAGGTTGTAAATTAGATTTTACAGAGAAAGTCACAGAAACCACAAGCTTGTCTTGTCTTTCTTCGTGCCTGGTTTACCTAAAAGACTAAAGTTAGGCCTGCCTCTGACCCCCTACCTGATACTGGGCATACACAAGTGGGGGGCCCTTAATGTCTGTAGAGTACCCACTTGTACCCAGACTGGAGCTGGTCCAGTCTGAGGCAAAATGTGAATATTTAGGGCAAACTATCTGATGCCTAATTTCCTTGATTCAGAGGCATATGTTAACCAAGTTAAATCTTAGTTCACATTTATGTTCATTGCTTTGTTTTAATTGTTACTAATAATGGTGTTATCTTGTTATCATCTGAAATACCTTCCACCACATTTTCAAATGCATAAATAATTACCTCATTTACGCAGAAGACATAAATTAATCTATGATGTTGCTGCCTCTTGTGGTGGAATGCACAGCAGAGACCTCTGCAGGGAGAAGCTACACATCCTGTTTCTTTCACACACATACACACACACATAATTGATTTCAGAAAGAAAGGAAGCAGGAGAGAGAGAAACATTAATGATGAGAGAAAATCATTGATTGGCTGCCTCCTGCATGCTCCACAATTGGATCAAACATGCAATCTGGGCATGTGCCCTTGACCAGAATCGAATCTGGGAGCCTTTAGTCCACAGACTGACACACTATCCACTGAGCCAAACCAGATAGGGCATATACATCCTGTTTCTTACCAAAAATCTGCAGCCTCTGCATGAAGGGATAGACTGAGCTCTTCCCAGACATCTGAGACCTCTCACAAGTGATGGGGGAATTATCTGCCATAACACATGGGCAACATCAAATCCTAATATGTAAAGGGCCAGAGTCCCTCACAACCTAAATGACCAAACAGACAACTGAACAGCAGGGTAGGGTCCTGACTGGAGCGGTGGGAGTCAGTCCAGGGTCATGTAAGTGGAAACTGTAAGATATAGAAACTGTAAGATATATTTGGCAGAAGAATAGCAGGGAGCCAGAACTCCCACCATCTCATAACAATAATGAATGCTCATCATCCCCTCTCCCCCAACACACACCTATAAACCTTGGACCAAGTGGGCAACCTGAACTTCTACTCTCTTCTTGAAATAGTGAGGTGGCATCTCACCCTTCCCTTACCAGAGCATTATCAAAACAGGGTTGAAAAAGATCCAGTTTTATAATGCTCAAAATTTTTAAGTTTAAATTATCAAATTATTCATATAAAGAAGCAGAAGATCTAAAACTGAACAAAAAAGATAATATAAACACTGAGATAGTAGAGATAGAGTTATCCTATATAATAAAGAGTAATATGAAAATTGACCATCACTCCAAGACACAAGATAGCCATGTGATCCAAGATGGCTGCCCCCATGTGGACATAAGATGACCACCACAAGATGGCTGGCAAGGGAAGGTAGTGTGGGCAATCAGGCCAGCAGGGGGAAGCAGCTGGGGGTGACAAGGCCTGCAGGGGAGGGCAGTTTGGGGCGACCAGGCTGGTTAGGGGCAATCAGGCAAGCAGGCAGGCAAGCAGTTGGGAACCAGTAGTCCTGAATTATGAGAGGGATGTCCGACTGCCCATTTAGGCCCGATCCGGGGGAGATCGGGCCTAAACGGGCAGTCAGACGTCCCTTGAGGGATCCCAGATTGGAGAGGATGCAGGCTGGGCTGAGGGACATGGATCCCTGTCCCCATGCATGAATTTCATGCACCAGGCCTCTAGTTTGATAATAAGTGTAAAGCAGCCATCAAAACAATCTTTACACAAGTGATTTTGAGCAACCTTAAATGGGAAAAAAAAGAAAATTATGGCAATAGAAAGTCTCAGCAAAGAAAATGAAAGTATAAAGAAAAACCAAATGAAAATTATAATACAGAAGAATATAATAACTGATATAAATAACTCAGTGAAATAGGCTCAAAGCAGAATCAATGGAACAGAGGAAATACTCAGGGATCTAGGAAATATAACAACAAAAATATCCAATGAGAATAGGGAGAAAATGGGCTTGAAAACAACAACAGAAAAAGAGCAGAACCACCACAAGAACCAGTGGAGTCATAACAACAACAAAAATAAATAAATAAATAAATAAATAAATAAATAAATAAATAAATAAAACTTTAACATTTGGAGTCCAGGAAGAAATTAAAGGAGATGGAGCTGAAAGAGTACTTGAAGAAATAATGGCTGAAAACTCTTCCAATTGGTCAAAAGACAGAAATCCTCAACTTTAAGAAGATGAGCAAATACAAAATGAGGTAAATCCAAAAATATCAACACCCACATTGTAGTCAAACTTCTAAAAATAAAAATAAAGACAACGAAAAAAAATCTTGAAAGTTCTGAATGACAAATAAGGAAAAAGTAATTTTCATGACAATAGGTTTTCCATTAGAAACCATAATGTCTAAAAATAAAAGAACTGAAATTTAAAACAAAGCGGCAGTGAAGGTGCCTGGAAAATAGTACCTGCTGTAGTCACAGGTCCACGGCAGGCTTGGGGGCTGGGATGAGCTCATGGAGTCCGAGATGGTAATAGAGCAGCCTTGAAGAACAAGCATTGAGGCCAAGAAAAGTCGAATATTTTGGGACCAGGGAAAGGAGTGAGAGGGGAGGGGGTGAAAGAAAGGAAACAACGATGTGAGCAGAAGCAGCATCGATGGGCTGCCTCCTGCACGCCTCCTACTGGGGATCAGTCCCCGAAACCTGGAAGTGTGTGCCCTGACTAGGAATCACCAGCGACCTCTCCATGCACCAAAGGACACTGGACCTACTGAGCCACCAGGCTAGGGCTGCTTCAGCTGTTTTGTCCTTCTTTTTCAGTGACCATTGCCTTGAGCTGGAGAGTTCAATGGCTGAGAATAGGCTCTGGGCTCCAGACCTAGGGGCTCAGCTGGGAGTTTCCAGTTGTCTGAAAAATGCCAGAAGAGCTCGCCAGATGCTAGGATGCAGCAGCCCTTTTCTGGAAAGTCCTTTTACTTGGATCTGCCTGCTGTCAATGCTCTCCAGTTTTTGACGAGGGAAATCCAGCAGCTGGGTGGGGTACCTATGAGCAGAGGGAAGGAGCTCCTGCAGAAAGCCATCAGAAATCAGGGAAGCAGCAGCCTCCTGACCAATGCCTGCTCCTGGGTAGTGAAGATTCTGCATGTGGACGAAATGATGATGCAGGTGCAACTTCTCTAGAATCTTAGGCGACCTTGCTAGCAGTTTTCAACCTGTAGGTTGCGACCCACAAGTTGAGAACCGCTGCTGTAGAGCCTAAGACCACCAGAAAACACAGATATTTACATTACGATTCATAACAGTAGCAAAATTACAGTTATGAAGTAGCAACGAAAATAATTTTATGATTGGGGGTCACCACAACATGAGGAACTGTATTAAAAGGTCACAGCATTAAAAAAGGTTGAGGACCACTGCTCTAGATGCTTTATGTATGAAGAAACCAGGGCCAAAGAAGCCAGAGGGAATGTGTCCTGCAGAGTCAAGAATACGGAAAGTGGCCAGACTAAAGGCACCATTCCTCAAAATTGAAGATGAGAGCTGGAAGTTTCGTCCTTTCCACCATCAGTTTAAATTCTTTCCTGAAATTTCTTTTCTGAAACCCAAAGATGCAAGTCCCTTTAAGGCCCTGACAATGCTGGGCAGCTTGCGCCACACCAGAGGGCCCAAGGACTGAGCCACGCCCATGATCAGCCACTTGCACTATGCCCAGGAGGAAGAAAGGTTACTGCAAGTGCTGCCAGGAGGCCTTTGAGGAGCTCCATGGGCATCTCCAGAGTGCCCAGCACCAGTGCTTTGCCCTAGAAGCCCACCCATATGCAGAAGTCGATCGTATCATCGCCCAGCTCAGCCACAGCTTTGCGGAGATTCCCTACCCCGCCAGCCTCCCCAGGCAGCCAGGCTCCCTGGCTTCGGATCGAGACCCTGTCTCCAAAGCCTGGGCCTCCCAGCCAGCCCTCCTATGGCAGGGCAGCATCTCCCAGGAGGAGGAAGAATGACGATCATCAGAACCCTAGCATCCACAAACAGGACGGGCTGCAGGAAGTCACCAGCTGAACTTGTGGGGGCTGGTGAAATGCTCAGACCAATAGCAAGCTGCCAAGACCTGGAGGGCTCAGTTGATGTTGTTGTGGACCCCCCAGGGACAATGCTGTCCAGAAGCCTCCTGACCAGCTCTGACTTTGCAGACCTCTCCTCTGGCCCAGACCCGACACCTATCGGCCACAAGCAGAAGGTTCGGTTCCCCATTGGCAATGCTGGGAAGAGGCCAGGGATCTCCTGGCCACAAGCCTCACTCTCTGTCTCAAGAGCCCTCAGCCCCTATGGCGCCAGGACAACTGATGGCAGACATCTCTTCTCCCTTCCCCTCCTAGACCCTGAGTCCAGGCCTCTGACCTCCCCCCTGCCCTGAGCTTCCCACAGACCAGCCTCTCCCTCCCAGACCCCTTTCCCTGGCAGCCCTCAGACAGGCTAGCAGAGCTCTGGACCATACAGGCCCCCTGGTCTGGAGGAGGATATTCCCTGGGATCTGAGGGTTCTGAGTGTGCAGTCCCTGGCCCCAGCAGCTCTCAGCAGACTGACCAACATCCCAGCTGCTCAGCAGCTCCTCTCCCGGCCAGCTGTCAGCCCACCTGCACTCAGCTGCAGGCACATAACCCCCAGGGGGGGCCTGCAGAGAGCCAGGGAACCTCCCTCTCTCTCTGCCTGCCAGTGGGGAAGCCAGCCTTTCCCAGTCCCTGCCTCCTTGTGTCTCGGCACCAGCAGCAAACTGCTCCTGTGAGTCCCTGGGGGCATGCAGCTCTTCATGGGGCCAGGAGCACAGAATAAGTTATACCTCTGCTGACTGCTGCTCGCCCAGCCAGGGTAGCCCACATACACTGAGGAGCAGCACCCAGGGCCTCACTGATGGAGCCAGAGGAGCCTGAAGCCTGGCCGTTGAAGTCCAAGTGAACAGCTGTTGTCATGGCCAAGTGTAAGGTAGACAGATGGAGTCCTCCCACCCACCCAGTCTTCAGGTAGAACCAAGAAAGTGAGCTTGAGGGCTGCCCTCTCTTTCCCAGATCTCCAACCATGTTCCTGACTGGGCAGTGATCTGTGATGGGCTAGTCCGGCCGTAGCCAGCTGCCCACTTGCCAGAAGGCAGAGGCAAGGTTGGCATAGGAAGGGATCACAAAGAAGCTGGAACAGCAGGAACCCTGGCCTGGCTTCCTGCCTCTCCACAAAGCCCAGGGTAGGTGTTCTCCACCCCCAACCACCCTCCTTTCTCACAAGCATGTGTCTCTCTCCTGCTTTCCAAAATGCCTGTGTTTGTGTTCCCTCCCTCAACACCCCACGATGTGCACACAGATCTCAGGAACATATGAAACAGAGGACGGGCTCAGCTTCTGCACTGAGAGAGCTCCCTCCCTGCACTCACAGTGGGCCCAGCACTGACCTTTCCCCTGAGCCCAAGATATGGCCAGATGCCCCTGTTGGGACAGATGCTTCTTGGCTCTTCCCTGCCTCAATCTGGGCTGCCACCCGGGGTTCTGCTCCAGGGTCAGTGGTTCATCTGCCAACTTCTCCATCACCTACTTTCCTCCCTCCCCAGGATCTTTCCCCATTTCTTTTCAACCAAGCCATTAATCTGGAGATGGGGATGAGTTTGCTGTCAATTTTTTGGCCACATTTGTTTTTATTACATTTTGTACTGCGGTTCTTCTCACCATTCTCTGCTTCTGTGTGTTTGTCTCTTTAAATGTTGGAGCTACCAGAAGCCTATTCTGGTGCTATTCTGTTCTCATTTTGGAGGAAGAAGTAGGGGCCTAGCTGCAGGACAGGACCTGAGTTGTTAGTTTGGAAATAGAGCAAGTGTGTGTACAACTATAAAAAACAAACAAACATACTAACAAACAAACAAATAAATAATAAAAATAAAAGAACTGTCAACAGAGTCCTATTTCCAATGAAAATATCCTTCAGCAATATGGGGAAAATCAAGGTACCTCAGGAAAGAAAACACAAATGTAAACAAGAATTGATAAAGAATAATATCCAATTCTCAAAAAACATATGAAGTATATTCAGTATCATCTCTCCAGGTAAACTCAAATTTATTCCTCCATTACTTACTTACCAGGATAGCTAAAATTAAATAAGTTTATAATATTAATTATTGGCAACTATTTGCAGGATCTGGAACTCTCATTCACTGCTGGTGGTTGTATAAATTGGATAAAAGGATGCAAAACTGTATCTACTAAAATTAAATATATGCCTTCATCATTAAATTTACTGCTTTTATTTATGCAAAAGACATGAGCATATAGGTCTTCAAAATCATATGTGAAGGATGTGCAGCGTAGCTTTATTCATAATATTTTCAAATTAGAAACAACTTACAAATCTGCCTATAGGAAAATGAAAAAATGGTAGTAAATTCAAATAAAAGAATTCTACACACCTATAAAAAAGAATAAAATCCTGATATATAGAATAATATGGGTTAATTTCATAGATGTTATATTGAGCAAAAGAAGTGAGATACAAATGAGAATACATCATATAAATCCACTGATATGAATTTCATGAACTGATGGACTATCAATGATTATAAATAAAGGTCATAAAATTAAGAAATTCTGAGGGTAGTAGTCAGAAAGGGGGATGAAAGAAACCTTTAAAATCTTGAAAAAGATTCTACATCTTATATTGGGTGTTATATATGTAAACAAGTTTGATCTCTACAATTACTTTTCATGTACAGGTGGAGTTAAATATAAGTGTTTTCTAGCACTGAAAGTCGCTTATTACTTGAGCTTGGGTTCCTCAACTTTCAGAGTCCATGCGCATCTTCATTATATCAGATTACTCTCTGAAGATAAATAGTGTCATCAAGTTCTAATTCTACATCTCAATAACCCTGAGAAATGAAAGAGGATTTATCCTCATTAAGAACTCTGAAGAAATCATACTAGCAATTCAATATAATTTACCAAATATTCTGTATAAAATATCATCTCAAATGGAATACCATTTATGATTCAATAATTAGAATTTAAAAGGAAGTAAAAGGGTGAGTTTTTTGTTATTCTCATAGTTTATGGACTCAGTAGTAATATTGATAAACTATTGAAAAAGTAGGTGTTTACTTTTTCTACAAATATTTAAATTGTTTGGGTAATACCAAAAGACTGTAAATTTTAGCCTAAACATACTTTAACATATTTTTATTGTTGATTTTAGAGAGGAAGGGAGAGGGAGAGAAAGACAGAAACATCAATGATGAGAGAGAATCATTGATCAGCTTTTTCCTACATACTCCACACTGGGGATCTAGCCTGCAACTTGGGCATGTGCCCTGACCAGGAATCGAACCATGACTTCCTGGTTCATAGGTTGTTGCTCTACCACTGAGAAACAGTGAAACCAGGCAGCCTAAACATACTTTAAAAAGTGACTGTCAAATACAGTGGTACCTCGAGATATGAGTTTAATTCGTTCCATAACCTTGGGGCGTGGGAAACTATGAGATGCTCGAATCACGGTAAACTGGTGGGTCGTATGCAGCCGGCTGAATCTCGCCATTACTCCTATCTCAAATTTTGCTCGTATTTCAAAGCAAAAATCGCTCATATCTCAAAAATCTCATATGTTAGGGCACTCGTATCTCGAGGTACCACTGTATTGAGAAATGAGACATTAAAGTAATATGTAATCCTATATAATAAAAGCCTAATGTGCAAATCAACCAAACAGCAGAACCACTGGTTACTATGACAAGTACTGACCACTAGGGAGCAGACACTCAATGCAGAAGCTTCCCCTGGTGGTCAGTGCGCTCCCACAGCGCACTGACGGGGTTCACTGCTGGCAAGTGCAACAGTGGTGGCAGGAGCCTCTCAGTCAGACATCCACCAATCCTCTTTCATCCTGGATTGCAATTGGGCACAGGCTGGACTGAGGGTCTTCCCTCTCCCCACCTCTCTCTGCCTCCAGTGCATGAATTTTATACACAGGGCCTCTAGTATCAGAATAGAAAGCAGGTTGGGCTAGAGCCAGAGTGTTGGTTGGTCTGTCATCCATTGAAAAAAGTAAGTGCTTAGAGTAAACAACTACCAGGAGAAAGCCACTAGACATAGCCAGGTTAATAGTAAGACATGTTTTTCTTTCAAAATCATTTTTAAAAAAATATATTTTATTGATTTTTTACAGAGAGGAAGGGAGAGAGATAGAGTGCTAGAAACATCAATGAGAGAGAGGCATCAATCAGCCGCCTCCTGCACGTCCTGCACTGGGGATGTGCCTGCAACCAAGACAGATGCCCCTGACCGGAATCGAACCTGGGACCCCCCAGTCTTCAGGCTGACGCTCTATCCACTGAGTCAAACCGGTTTTGGCTTAAAATTGTTTTAAAATCATTTCTTGATTGATGAAAAATACTTACTCCCCCTAACCCCAGCAATTTCTGTATGAAATTGGGATATGTCTTTGACATCTGCATGTCTTATATGCCAGCATGTAATGGGTGTGCATTCATGCACCTATGTTGGTGTGAGATGGCACAACTTTCCATTCCCTACTCTTGTTTTATGTCCTACTTTCTGGTATTAAAACGCTCTCTCTTTCATTCTCTACCTTGTAGATGATACCACAACTCGCATGTAAAAATACATAACGGAATATTTTAAGATTGAGAAAATGCAGGTTGTGTATGTATGAGAGGTAAAGCATTTTGTATGGGACTTGGCATTTAAAGCAAGAAACAAATACAAGGTTGTTTAAAATAAGACCAAAACACTCAAGAGAAGATAATGAGTTTGGCTGTGATTAGATCATCTTGGAGAAGCAGTTGAAAACCAGGACTTTGTCCTAGTCTAGTGTAACATTTATCGATCACTGAGATAAGGCATGTTCAGCGAGCCACTTGAGCTGGACTTCTGTGGAGTCGCCTCCATGTAGCATTAGCAGCAGTCATTTGGGGACCTAATTAGGAGGATCTAAATATCAGAACAATATCTAGGGTCCGCTTTGGTACATAGGGCGCGGGGACTCAGTAACGTGAGCTCATGCTGTGTCTGACACTGGATTATCTCCCAGGTGAAAAAGAAAAGAAAAAGATAAAACACGGTGCAGTTAGAGGGAAAGAAGAGACCTCGCTTCTTGCGCTTTTGGACACTCCAGAGAAGAGGGTGTGGGTGGGGTGGAGATGCAAAATTGTCGCTCCCTTTGAGAGAGGGACCCGATCTGCTTAACAACGCATTTCCCTCTCCAGAGATTCTCGATTCTTCGAGCCAGAGGAAGTTAGATTAGCGCGAACATATAGTCAGTGTGTAGAGGAAACAGAAAAGATTCCTGCAGGAGGGAGGGACAAGGAGCGTGGGTGGTTGGGTGAGCAAAGGAACAAACAGAACAGACCACCTCCATTGGCTGCCTCGCCTCCGAGCCTGGGGACTGCTCGGTTCCCAGCATGGAGGAGGGACAGGGCGGATCCAGTGCCGGCTCTGCACCAACCAGCGATGTAGGACCTGTGCGCCCCGGAGAGACCTGCTGGCTGCTAGGCAACGGGAAACTTCTCCAGGGACGCCACCTTTCTACTCCCAACCCTGGATTTGCTGTCTCCGGCGGCGGAGGCGACTGCTGGAGTCTGACTTGGTGAGTCTTGAGGAATCAAACTGTGGGGCTGGGCTCTGACTTTTAGACCAAAGACCGCATGGCTTTCGGAGCACCCGAGGAAAAGCTCCCACGGGCAGAGGAAGTCAATGGAAAGGCGTTGCAGTGATTCCTTAGCGTTTTAGAGGGGGTGGAAAGTGAGGAATAGAGACAGCGAAGACTGATCGAAGATTCCACAGAGTGGCCAGATCTAGACCCTGTGACTGGTCTAAACTAAGGTGTGCGGTACGTGTGAAATGCACACCAGCTTTCCAAGACAGCAACAAAAAGTAAGATATCACATGAGTACGTTTGATACTGATTATGGGTTGAAATGATAAGGTTTTGGGTATGTTAAATAAAGCACATTATTAAAATTAGTGTCACCTGTTTCATATGTTGTGTTTTTGAATGTGGTTACTTGAAAAATTAAAATTGCAGAAGAGACTTGCAGTTTTAAAGAGCCCACTCTGCTTTGTTTACAACATACAGACTGTCTTCACAAATGGCTGGCCAATATCATTAGAAACAAAAGAGGTGAGTGAGAAAATAGTCACCTGTTTTCCTTCCTTCCTCTGCCAGGTTCTGGTTAGTACTCCACCTCTGAGCTGCCATGCCCCAAAGGGGGAAGTCCAAGATTAAAAATAAAACCAGTATAGAATAAGTAGGGAGTGAGATAGAAGAAAAGATGAGGCTGGGTGTGCTGTATTGACACTAGAGTTTTGTAGACAACAGTCCCATTGCATTCCAATCCCAACTCTGGCTTGGAAAGTGAGAGATGGCATATCCAAGGTACAGAGATAGTGTCTAAGACCCAGGCAGCCTCCCACTGTAATGGGTCCCAGTTCAAGACCACAAGGTAGGAAGGAAGAGTAGCGTAGGAATTCATTTTTAAACCATCTCCTTTAGGAATTCCTCCCTTGAAGTGGTGCAGTATCTGAGCTTCAGGCAACAGAGTGAGGCCTGCGAGGCTCATTTCCCAAGTACTTTGTCACTTGGAAGTTCTAGTCTGGAGATGATGATGTCAGGGCTCTCCAGATTTGGGAGGCTCCCCTAATCACCAGGCCTCTGGCCACGGTTCCTTGTACTTTTGGCAGTAAAAGAAGTCAGGGATATTGGTTTTCTTCATCTTAGCACAGGAGGGGTGGATTCATGTTCCACATGGGCTGCATTCAATCAGGGGCTGCCCCCCAAAGGGATTTCAGCAGTAACACATGACCAGGTCCCATGAGTCATCATCACCTGATGGTACCATGATGTCTTCATCCATGAACTGTATCTCGCTTTCCCTGGAATTGGCAACTCAGTCTTGGCTTGTTTCAGTGCTGCCCATCTCCTTGCTTTTTGCATCAGATTTTGATTGGCCAGATGCAGGTCTAGACTAAAAGGCTGTCCAGCTGACTCCTGGTTGAAGACCTCATGTGCCAGACTACTATTTTGGAGAGAAGTATCTCTGTCCATTTGGTGGGTTGGGAGTGTGAGTGGTAATGAGAAAGCAATTCCACTACAAAAGTCCCACAGTTATAGTGTTCTAGGACCTGGCTATTCAATGTGTTTGAATCAGAACCTTCATTTTAACAAGCTTCTTAAGAGACTCTCCTGCACATAAAAGTTCCAGAAGCACTGTTTTAGAATTTAGCCCTCAATTTTCTCCTTCCTTTGTTTGGTTTCTTCATGAGTACTTAGGCTGTAGTTCTCAGATTGCTTGTATTAGAATTACCCACATTTTGGACAAGCTTCCCTGGAGATATTTTGTTTACTCAAGTGTGAGAAACAATGATCTCAATACTTCAATGCTAATTGCATTTCTCTTCATCTTTCCCATCTAGCCCATTGTGGTCCCCAAATTAGTGGCATCAGCAGCAGCAGCAGCATCACCCAATAACTTGTTACAAATGCAAATTTCTAGGTTCCATCCCAACTACAGTGCTTCTTGAAGGCCAGGCACAGTTCCTAATTTTCATTCCTCTTGTTCAAGTCCTCATTTGGGGAAGAATAGAATAACTTTGATGGGTTTTCTTTGGCAGTGAGCAAATTCAGCTCTCCCTAGTTCTTAAGTCCCCATCCACTTCCTCAGTTCTGTTGCTCTTCATTTGTCTTTTTCTTACCCTACTCTTGCAGGAGTAAAGATGGCTTTTCACACCTCTGAAACGGACTCCGACCTCGAAAATATTGACAGGCAGGTGTCAAATCCAAAACCGGAAAGTAAAAAAGCAAAAAGAAAACAACATTTTACAACACGCAAAGAAAATGCAGAAGATACACAAGTCCTGATGTTTAAACACAATACCAAAGCCCAGGAAAGGACAAGAAAACGACAGCAGCCTAGAAAACTAGAGCCTTTGGTAAGTTCAAAGCCCAACATCTTAGCCACTTTGGGCTACAGAGGAAGTTACAACACTGCTCTGGGAGGGGATGGAATATCTCTAGACACTTATCAGAGAAGAAATGAAAATCTGAAAGTTAAGACTTGTTTATGAAGTTGTAAACACAATTACTTATTTTAAAATATTGAATTATAAACAGTTTGAAGTGGGAGGGATATGGTGGTGAACACAGTTTTCTAGTAGATAAATCTTCTCTAAGATTATGTATAATGATACTTAACTATGTAGATTTAAGGCTCTTGGATATTAGGGTACCATTTAAGACTGGGAACTTCAGTAAGAATTATATATATATATATATACATATATATACACACACACATACATACACACACACATACACACACATACATATATATATATACACACACACACACACACACAAACATACACACAATGTCTATATACATTGTCTAATATACAATGTACAGACCTTAATTTAAAAATACTTTAGGTTGAGTGTTGACCTGTGAATCAAGTCATGGTTTGATTCTTGGTCAGGGCACATGCCCAGGTTGTGGGCTCCATTCCCATTGTGGGGTGTGTAGGAGGCAGCTGATCAATGATTCTCTCTCATCATTGATGTTTCTACCTCTCTCCCTCTCTCTTTCTCTCTGAAATCAATCAAAATATATTAAAAAATACTTTGTTGCTAAAAAATGCTCAACATCATTTGAGCCTGTTGGAAAAATAGCATCAATAGACTTGCTCAATATAAGGATGTTACAAATCTTTTAATACCTAGAAAAGGCATTATTTGCAAATTACAATAAAACAAAGTGCAATAAAATGAAATATGCATGTGCTAATATAGTTTCATTAGTGTTAAAGTAAATGCCTGGTGCCCTGAACAATTTTATGCATGTCTGAATATATTTAATTTTGAAGAACTCATTTATGCCTTTGGATAATTTTAAATTCATGTGAAGGAGTCGTGAAAGTGCATAAAGTAAAAAATCAAAATTCTCACCTCCACTCTCAGACATTAACTACCATTGTTGATCGTTGCCCTTCAGGCTGCTTTATACGTTTATTAAAATGAGTGTGTGTGTGTGTGTGTGTGTGTGTGTGTGTATGTAAACATTTGTAGTTTTAAAGTAAGATTATATGGTACATATTGATATTTAAAGGTTCTTTTCACTTACATAGAAATCTTTTTAATCCATGCATTCAAAGGTATCTTTTCTAAAACAGCTGTGCTGTATTTGTTGTATGGTTGTACCATAAGATGTTATCCATCAAGTGGTCTCCTATTGATGGGAATTCAGGTCACTTTCTTTTTGTTTTGTTGTTATTATTTTGCTATTTCAGACAATGCTGCATTGAATGGCCTTTTTTTGATACATATAAAGATGGGTTCCTAGAAGTGGCATTTAAAAAATATTTTTATTGATTTGTAGAGAGAGAGGGGGAGAGAGGTAGAGAGAGAGGGGGAGAGAAGTAGAAAGGGAAAAATATCAATATGAAAGCAAAACATTAATTAGTTGCCTCCAGCATGTTCCCTACCAGGGAATGAACACACAACCTGGGCCTGTGCTCTGACAGGGAATCAAGCCAGTAACCTTTCTGTGCACAGTAGAACACCCAAGAAACTGAGCCACACCAGCCAGGGCAGAAGTGGCATTAAAAACAATTTTTTAAAAAAATTCTTTATTGTTTAAAGTATTACATAAATCTTTTTCTTCCACTGACCTCCCTCCGGCCACCCACACCCCTCAGCACATGCCCTAAGCCCCCTACTATCTGTGTCCATTGGTTATGCTCATATGCATGCATATAAGTTCTTTGGTTGATCTCTTACCCCTTCACCCTCCTCCTTCCCTCATAGGTTGGACAGTCTGTTCGATGCTTCTATGACTCTGGTTCTATTTTTATTCATCAGTTTATGTTATTCATTATATTCCACAAATGAGTAAGATTTTGTGATATTTACCTTTCTCTGACTGGATTATTTCACTTAGCCTAATGCTCTCCAGTTCCATCCATGCTGTTGCAAATGGTAAGAATTCAGAAGTGGCATTTGTATAAGTCATAAAATATGTACATTTTTAATTTTGAAAAATATTGCCCAATTGTACTCTAAGGTTTAAATAGTTTACCTTTTCACTTACAGTGTATGAGAGGGCCTGTTTACTCACATCCTTGCTGAACCTGATACTATCATTTTAAAAAATATTTACTAAACTGATATGTTAAAACCAGAGGCCCAATGCATGAAAATTCATGCACTGGAGGGCGGTCCCTCAGTCCAGCCTGCCCCCTCTCACAGTCTAGGAGCCCTCAGGGGTGGGAAACGACCCAGTGATAAAGGGAAGGTGATGCTCCCATCACATCTCTGCTGCTGCCACTGCCGGTAGCACAAGCCTCGGTCGGCCCTGGTTAGCTGAGCCTTGGGCGGCCTTGGGTGGCTGGGCAGCTGCTGTTGGTGGCTTGCCTGTGCCTCGGGCTGGCCCTGGGGGGCTGTGGGACTGAGGGTACTGGGTACTGCCATCTTGTGGCTGTGGGCACTGCCATCTATGTAAGGATGTGACAGTAAATTAGCATATTCCCTCTTTATTATATAGGATAAATGGCTTCACATGGCTATAATTTTCATCTTATTACTAAAGTATAATTGTATTTATTTATTGACATGTGTTATTTATTTTGTGGATTCTATTCATAACCTTTGTCCACTTTAGATTGTTTACCTTTTTCTATCAGTTTTTAGGGTTTTAAAGAATACATATTATGGATATTAACCCTATTTTATTGTTTCTCAAAGTTGAGTACTAATTTCTTTTGAAGGAAAACATTCTTGAGGACCCATAGTGCTGATTTGTTATTTTAATTATAATGTTACTTTATATAAAAACATTAACTAGGTATTCATTCAAATTTTAATAAACAAAATAGCACCTTAAATACAAAGAAATCTATATAACCAATACAATTAATAACTAACAAAAAAGCAAATTAACAGATGTTATTGAGTTGACATCAAACTTCCCTTTTGCAAGGTGGTTATGGTACTGACTTCTGCTGCTCTTTTTTGGGGAGTTCACTGTGCCTACACTACATGTTGTATGGAGTGTCAGGGCTTCCCTACTATTTTGCTTCCATGAAAATAGTATTAAACCTTTACATTTATTTATCTCTAACCTTCACTTGACAAAAGAGTATAACTAATCTTTGATGATCAAAGTTGTTCTTTTTGTCATCACTGCAATCAATTCATGTATATAAAATTACTCACCTCTCATGTGCCAGGCTCTGGGCCATGTTCTGAGGATACAGCAATGAACAAGGCAGACAGATTCCTGTTGACATGGTATAATCCTAAACAAACGGACTGAACAATTTCATCTAATGATAGGTGCTATTAAGAAAATAAATCAGGAAATGTGGAGACAAATGGCAGGCTGCTTTAGATTGGGTGACTACAAAGGTCTCCATGGGGAGATGTCATCTGAATTTAATCCTTCTAATATATGAACACAGTATATCCTTCCACTTATTTGTGTTATATTCAATTTCTGTCATCAATGCCTTACAGTTTTCAGAGTCTTTAATCTCCTTGTTTAAATTTATTTCTAGGTATATTATTTTTATATAAATATAAATATAAATATAAAATTGATTTTTTACAGAGAGGAAGGGAGAGGGATAGAGAATTAGAAACATCGATGAGAGAGAAACATCGATCAGCTGTCTCCTGCACATCCCCTACTGGGGATGTGCCCACAACTAAGATACATTCCCTTGACCGGAATAAAACCTGGGACCCTTCAGTTTGCAGGCTGACGCTCTATCCACTGAGCCAAACCGGTTTCAGAGGAATTGCTTTCTTAATTTCACTTTCTACTAGTTCATCACTAGTGTACTAGAGGCCCGATGCACAAAATTAGTGCAGAGGGTTTAGCCCTCCCAGCCCTGGCTTTGTCTGGAAGGTCTTCAGATGGTCATGCTGCTGTTCAGTCTAATTAGCATATTAGCTCTTTATTATAAAGGCTAGAAATGCAATATATTTCTGTATATTAATTTTGTCATCTGTAACTTAGTTAATTTATTAATACTTTTTTTTAGTGGAATCTTTAGAGTTTTCTATATGTAGTATCATGACATATGTAAGTAGTGACAGTTTTACTTTTTCCCTTCCAATTTGGATGCCTTTTATTTCTTTTTTCTTGATGTGGCTAGGACTTCCAATACTATCCTATATACTAAAAGCATAATAGACAAATCGACTTAATGGCTGAACAGCAGAAGGACCACCCAGACAAGCATCTGGATAACCATCCAAGACTGTGCTATGACACCCACTGGCACCAGACCAGCTAAGCTGGGTGTGATGCTATTGGTCAGGGGCTTGGCCATTGCCCTGTGATCACCCTGCAGAAGAAGGACCAGGCCACTGGCCGATGGGTAATCAATTGAGGGGCTCCATAATAGCCCAAAAGAGAAAGCCCAGGTCACTGACAGGTGGGCTATGGCAGGTGGGCAGAGCCTCCTCTGTAAGGGAAGCCTGGGTCCCAGGCTGGAGCAAAGCTGGTGCCCGCAGCCATGGGAAGGAAGGCCTACTCTTGCATGAATTTCATGCATCGGGCCTCTAGTGTTGAATAAAAGTGCTGAGGGTAGGAATCCTTGTCTTGTTCCTGATCTTTTTGCCATTGAGTATGTGAGTTGTGGGTTTGTCATAAAGTCTTTATTATGTTGAGGTATGTCCCCTCTATATCTACATTTTTGACAGTTTTTATTTTAAATGGATGTTGAATTCTGTCAAATGTTTTTTCTGTATTTATTGAAATGATCATGTAATCTTTATCCTTTTCTTGTTAATATGATATATCATATAGATTAATTTGTAGTTGTTGAACTGTCCTTGCATTCCTGAAATAAATCTAACTTGATCATGGTGTATGGTCCTTTACTTTATTGTTGGATTCAGTTTATTAATATTTTGTTAAAATTTTTACATCTAAGTTTATAATGGATATTGCCCTTTTTTTTGTAGAGTTTTTGGTTTTGTTATCAGAGTGTTGCTGACTTCAAAAATAAGTTTGGAAGCATTTCTCCTTCTTAAACTTTTCAAAATAGTTTGAGGATAGGTGTTAATTTTTTTTTAAAGTTTGGTAGGTTTCTCCTGTGAAGCTGTATGATCCTGGTCTTTTATTTGTTGGGAATTTTCTGATTACTGATTCAATTTTGTTACTAGTAGTTGGTCTATTTGAATATTTTGTTTATTCTTAGTTTAGTCTTAGAGGGTTTTTTTTTTTTTAGAAATTTATCCATTCTTCTAAGTTGCCCAATTTTTTAACATATAATTGTTCAGAGTATTCTCATGATCCTTTGTATTTCTGTGATATTGGTTGTAACTTCTTCCCTTTCATTTCTGATTTTATTTACATTGGCTCTCTCTGTTTTACTTAATGAGTTTTGTTAAAGACTTATCAATTTTATCTTTTTGGAGAACCAGCTCTTAATTTCATTGGTCTTTTTTATTGTTTTTTTTTTCCTCTGGGTTACATTTATTTCTACTCTGATCTTTATAATTTTTTTCTTCTACTAACTTTCCTTAGAACCAAAGGTAGATTGTTTATTTGATATTTTTTTGTTTCTCAAGGTAGGTCTATATTACTGTGAGTCTCCCTCTTAGAAATGCTTTAGCTACATTCTATAGACTTTGGAAAGTTGTATTTTTATTTTCATTGTTCTCAAGGATTTCTTTAAAATTTCTTTTTATTTCCTCATGACCAGTAATTTATTTTGTAGCACCTGTATGAAAATTTATATAGTTGTTTATTCTCTATGTGTTTGTGGGGTTTTTTATTTTCGGTTTTCTTCTTCTAATTGATTATTAGTTTCATACTGTTAGGAAAGATGCTTGATATGATTTCAGTCTTCTTGAATTTGTTGAGACTTGTTTTATAATTTATTTATTTTTTTTGCCATGTCATTTGTCTTATTTTTTTAATTTTAATAAATCTTTATTGTTCAGATTACTACAGTTGTTCCTCTCTTTTCCCCCATATCTCCCCTCCATCTGGTTCCCACCCCACCCTCTGCCCTTAACTCCCCCCACATTGTCTTCATCCATATGTGTATGATTTTTAAAAAAATATATTTTATTGATTTTTTACAGAGAGGAAAGGAGAAAGATAGAAGGTCAGAAACATCGATGAGAGAGAGACATCGATCAGCCGCCTCCTGCATGCCCCACAGTGGAGATGTGCCCACAAGCAAGGTACATGCCCCCAACCGGAATCGAACCTGGGACCTTTCAGTCTGCAAGCCGACGCTTTATCCACGGTCTCGGCCATATGTGTATGATTTTTGTCCAGTTTCTCCTTGAACGCCCCCTCATCTCTTTCCCCCTGAGAATTATCAGTCCACTTCCTTTCTATGTCCCTAATTCTATTATATTCACCAGTTTATTCTGTTCATCAGATTTTTTATTCACTTGATTTTTAGATTCACTTGTTGATAGATATGTATTTGTTGTTCATAATTTTTACCTTTACCATTTTCTTCTTCCTCTTCTTAAAGAATACCTTTCAACATTTCATATAATAATGGTTTGGTGCTGATGAACTCCTTTAGTTTTTTCTTATCTGTGAAGCTCTTTATCTGCCCATCAATTCTGAATGATAGCTTTGCTGGGTAGAGTAATCTTGGTTGTAGGTTCTTACTCTTCATCACATTGAATATTTCTTGCAACTCCCGTCTGGTCTGCATAGTTTCTGTTGAGAAATCAGCTGACAATTGTATAGGTGCTCCCTTGTAGGTAATTAACTGTTTTTCTCTTGCTGCTTTCAAGATTCTCTTTGTCTTTTGCTCTTGGTATTTTAATTATGATGTGTCTTGGTGTGGTCCTCTTTGGATTTCTTTTGTTTGGGGTTCTATGTGCTTCCTGGACTTGTAAGTCTATTTCTTTCACCAGATGTGGGAAGTTTTCAGTCATTATTTCTTCAAATAGGTTTTCAGTATCTTGCTCTCTCTCTTTTTCTAGCACCCCCATAATTCTGATGTTGATATGCTTGAAGTCCCAGAGGCTCCTTATACTATCTTCACATATTTTTATTCTTTTTGCTTTTCCAATGGAGTGTTTTTTGCTTCTTTGTATTTCAAATCTTTGATTCTTGTGATCCTCCAGTCTGCTGTTAGGTTTCTGTATTTTTTATTTCAGTCAGTGTATGTTTAATTTCTAGTTGGTTCTTTTTCATCTTCTCTTGGGTCTTGCTAAATTTATCTATTTTTTTCTAGGAAATTCTTAAAAACCTTATATCTGTGGTTTTGACCTTTATATCCAGTCATTTGTTTTCCTCCATTTCTTTCGTTTGCGATCTCTTCTTTAGTCTCATCATATTTTGCTGATTCCCTGAGTTGGTAAAGTAGCTTTGTGTGCTAGCTGTCCTATGTGGCCCAGTAGCTCTGCCTCCCCAGTTACCTGAGGTGGACACTCTTAGTGCATCCCTTTGTGAACTGTGTGTACAGTCTTGTAGTTAAGTCTTGATTGTTGTTGGTATCACTGGGGGAGATTGACCTTTAAGCCAATTGGTTGTGAAGATCAGCTGTATCTGTGCATGCGGGCTTGCCTCCAGACCTCTACCTTTCGCATGTGTGAGCTTCCAGAACTCTGCCTTTTGGTTCCCCTGGGTTTCCATGTGCTCTAGGGACCCGTCTGGCTCCCCACGGTCTTGCCCGACACCGGGGTTCAGTGCAGTTGGACCTGGATTTCAGTGCTGTTGTGAGGTTCTGTTTTTCTCCCGCTAGAAGAAGCCAGGCACAATCAGTAGTCAGTGCTCTGTGTGTGCACTTTCACGTGCACTTTTGCATGCACTTTCAGGAGCCCCCAGACTTCTGTCTTTTGCAGCTCCCCTAAGTTTCCGTGCACTCCTTCCTTTTCACAACAGTCTAGACTCCCCCTTTGAGTCTTGCCTGGAGCTCCAGTTCAGTGCAATTGGGATTTTCCATCTCCCTCCCGCTAGAGGAAGCCAGCCAGACCCTCCTCAGTCTGTCCTCTGTACCTCAGCTTTTTGCATCTCCTCTGAGTTTTCTTGTGCTCCTCTTTTTACTTCTAGTTGTAGAATTTCCACTCATCCAGCTTTCCTGTGGTTCTGGATAGTGTCTGTTCTGCCTTTTAGTTGTAGTTTTGAAATTGTTGTGCGAGGCAGCAGCTTAGGTGCTCATCTATGCTGCCATCTTGGTTTCTCCTGACTTGTTTTATAATTTAATACGATCTATCCTGGAGAATGTATTATGTCCACTTGAAAAGGATGTTTCTGCAATTTTGTGGTGAAGTGTTCTATAAATATTAAGTCTATCTGATCTAAAGCGTCATTTAAAGCCAATGTTATCTTATTGGTTCTCTGTCATGATTATTTATTCATTGATGTAAATTGGTTATTAAACTCCCACTATTATGTATTGCTGTCAATTTCTTCATTTGTGTCTATTAATATACTAGAGGCCTGGTACACAAAATTCATGCACTGGGGGGAGGAGGGTCCTCAGCCTGGCCTTGAAATCTGAGACCCCTCCGGGAATGTCCAACTGCAGTTTATGGGCCTACACCAACAGTTGGATATCCCTCTTACAATCCGGGATGCTACATGCACCAGTGACCATACTTTTCATACAGGTGAAAGGCATCTTGCTGTTGTATTGGCAGCTACATTTTTTTGCCCACATTATAAAAAGTAGTACATAATATGATCCTTGTGAGGCAGTAGTACCATTTTCCCCATTTTATGGGTAGAAAAATTAAAGCAGAGAGAAGTTAAGTAATTGGCTTTGTCACACAGTTATAAGTGTCAGAATCAGGACTGACCACAAAATGTGCAAGCCAGAGTCTATGCATGTCATTGCTGCATCATCCTTTTTTGTCAGTGTTAGAGTAGCCTTGCCAGGTTTTAATTTTTAAATATAAGATACTGTTCCCAATATATAGGGTAGGATCCCTAGGCCTGGCCATCGAGCAGTACTGATCTGTGGGGCAACTGGGGGAGGGGACAATCAGGGACCCTCTGCCGGCACCCTCCTTGGCTGGCTGCTTGGCACCACCCACTGGCTGGCCCAGCCCCCAAATCACCCCACTGCCACTGGTTGCCACCCTCTCAGGGAACAGATGCTCAGCGCATTTGCCATTTTCATTGAGTGTCTACCCCCTGGTGGTCAGTGTGCTTCATAGTGGCTAGTTATTCAGCTGTTGGGTCATAGTGGCTAGTTATTCAGCTGTTGGGTCAATTTGCATATTAGGATTTTATCATATAGGATAGATGTCTATATGTTGGATCTGTTAATATTTACAAGTGTTATATTCTACTTTTGGATTGATTCCTTTATCATTGTTGTAATGCCCTCTTTTGTTTCTTTATTTTTTTGTTAAGCCTCACTTGAGGATATTTTTCCATTGCTCTTTTAGAGAGAGTAGAAGAGAGAGAAAGACAGAGAAACATTGATGTGAGAGAAACATATCTATTAGTTGCCTCCTGCACATGCCCAGGGCCTGGGAGTCTGTAACCAAGGTACGTGCCCTTAACCTGAATTGAAGCCAGGACTGTTTGGCCCATAGGCCAACTCTCTATCCACTGAGCCAAACCAGCAAAGGGCTAGAGTTGCTATTTTAGGATGATAGAATCTTTAAGTTTGAATGCATTCTAAAAGAACTAAATTTTACTCCCTTCCCACATCTTATATTTTTATGTCATACTTTAGATATTTTTGTTCTGTTTATCCCCTATCTACTTATTGTACTTATAGTTCATTTTGCTACTTGTGTCTTTTAACCTTCATACTAGCTTCTTAAATGGAAGTCACTGTGTTTACTATATATTTGCCTTTACCAATGAGATTTTTTTACTTTCATATATTTTCTTATTTTTGGTTATTGTCTTTTCTTTTGCCCTTAAATAAGATTCTTGAACATTCTTTATAAAGACAGTTTAGTGGTGATGAGCTTCTTTAGTTTTTGTTTGTTCAGGAACCTCTTTATCTGTCTCCCAATTCTTAATGGTAATCTTACCAGATAGCGTATTCTCAGTTGTATTTTTTTTTTCTTTCAGCACTTTTTTTTTTCTTTCTGCACTCCCCTCTGGCCTATAAAGTTTCTGCTGAGAAGTTAGCTGATAACCTTATAAGGTTGCTTTTATATGTGACTATTTGTTGTTCTCTTGCTGCCTTCAATATTCTCTCTTTATCTTTAATGTTTGCCATTTTCATTATAATATGTTTTGAATGGATCTCTCTGGTTTTATCTTGTTTGGAACTCTCTGTACTTCCCCAGGTTAATTGTTTTTGTTTAATAAGTTACTGCCCCTTCTCCTCTCTATCTTCTGTGACTCCTCTGTTCCTTTATGTTGTGCCAGAGATCCCTTAAACTATCCTCATTTTTTAAAAATTCCTTTTTCGTTCTTATTAGGGTATTTCCACTATTCTCTCTTAAAGGTTGCTAATCTCTTCTTCTGTATTATTTAATTACTAGTGGCCCAGTGCACAAAATTCATGCATGGGGGGGAAGGATGTCCCTCAGTCTAGCCTGCTTTCTCTCCAATCTGGGACCACTTGAAGGTTGTCCTATTGCCAGTTTACAGGGATTGGGTCTCAACTGGCAGTCAGGCATCCCTCTCACAATCTGAGACTGCTGGCTCCTAACCACTCATATGCTTGCCTGCCTGCCTGATTGCCTCTAACCATTCTGCCTGCCAGCTTGCTCACCTCCAACTGCCCTCCCACTGTCCTGACCACCTCCAACTGACCCCCCTGCTGGTATACTTACCCCCAACAGCCTCCTTCCCCTCCCCCCAACAGCCTGATCACTCACAACTGCCATCCCCTCTTGGCCTCTAACCACTTCTATCTCAGCCCTGCTACCATGACTTTGTCCAGAAGAATGTCCAGAAAATCTTCTGGAAGGTCTCCCAGAAGCTAGTATAGATAGAGGCCTGGTGCATGGGTGGGGGCTGGCTGGTCTGCCCTGAAGGGTGTCCCGGATCAAAGTGGGGGTTCCCTTGGGGAATGGGGCAGCCTGAGTGATGGGCTGAGGCCCGTTTTCAGGCTGGTCAAACCCCTCCAGTGGGGACCCTCACTCCATAAGAGTGTGACCAGCCTGGGTGTTTTCAGGCTGGCCACACACCCTGGTGATCCAGGATCCCAGCCATTTCTCTTTTTCTTTTTATGTTTTTCAGTGCCTCCTTAAGTGTAGGTCATGGCCAGCTGGAAGCAGGTATATGGGATTTATTTATCTTTTATAATTGAAGCTTTGTAGCCTTGAGCAGAGGTGTGGGCCAGCTAGGCTGGGCAGGAAGCTTAGTTTCCTCCATTGCTGGGGGCAACCCAAGCCTCCCAGCTCTGTGGCTGCCACCATCTTTGTTGGGTTAATTTGCATACTTGCTCCTGATTGGTGGGCATGGCTGGTGGATGTAGCAGAGGTACAGTCAATTTGCATGTTTCTCTCTTATTAATGTAGATTATTGAGTTCCTCTAGTGTGTTTTTATTTAAGTTATTGTATTATTTAGCTCTGATTGGTTCTTTTAATATTTTCTTTAATATAATAAGTCTTTGTTAAAGTTTTTGTTGTATTCTCTATTCTTCTCCCAAGTTCAGTGAGCATCTTTATAACAGTTACTTTGAATTTTTTTTAATTAAAGTGATTGATGTAACATTGGTTAATAATATAAATTTCAGGTATATGACACTATAATTTTGTATCTGTATACTCTACTGCATGCTAATCACCCAAATTCTAGTATTTGGTCTCCTTTACCCAATCTACCTCCTTCCACGCCCAACTCTGGTAACAATCATTCTGTTGTCTAAATCTATTTATGAATGAGTTTTGTTTTGTTAGTTTACTTGTAATTTTTCATTTTATAGTCCACATATGAGTAAAATCATAAGACTTGTCCTTTTTCATCTGATTTATTTCACTTAACATAGTACTCTCAAGATCAATCTATGTTGTCACAAATGGCAATATTTTATCTTTTATTGAGAATGATACTTCTAATAGGGGCTAATATCCAATACAACTTAACAACAAGAAAAAAAATTATGTTTAAAAAGAGGCAAAGGATTTGAAGATATTTTTCCAAGGAAGACAGACAGATGGCAAACAGAGATATGAAAAGATGTTCAGTATTACTTGTTATTAGGGAATTGAAAGTCACAACCACAGTGAGATATTACTACACCTATCAGAATGGCTATCATAAAAAAGACAAGAAATAATAAGCATTAGAAAGGATCCATAGTTGGTGAGAATGTAAATTGGTGCAGCCACTATGGAAAAAGTACAGAATAGAACTGCTGTATGGTCTAATAATTCCTTTTCTGAGAATTTAACTCAAAAATATAAAAACATTAATTTGTAAAGATATATGTACTCCTATGTTCATTGCAGCATTATTTAAACTAGAGCCTGATGCATGATATTCATGCAAGAATAGACCTTCCTTCCCCTGGCTTCATGCCAGCTGCCCGGGAGCTGGCAAGTCCTCGCTTCTGTCTCGAGCACCACTCCTGTAGCTCCCTTTGCTGCCCCCCTTCCCCTCATAGCAGGCATTATATCCCTCCCAGCTGCTCCACACCTGTATAGCAAATTAACCTCCATCTTTGTTGGGTCAATTTGCATACTCACTCTGATTGGCTATGGGTATGGCAGAGTGATGGTTAATTTGCATGTTTATCTTTTATTAGATAATTGAAATTTTGTAGCCTTGAGTGGAGTCAAGCCTCCTTCTCGCTCCATGGCCGCAGCCATTTTTGTTGGGATTTATTTATCTTCTATAATGGAAACTTTGTAGCCTTGAGTGGAGGCCTAGACCAGCCAGGGTGTACGGAAAGCTTGGCTTCCGCCATTGCCAGGGAAACCCAAAACTCCTGCTCTCTCCGTGGCCTCAGCCATCTTGGTTGGGTTAATTTGCATACTCGCTCCTGATTGGCTGGTGGGCGTGGCTTGTGGGAGGCATGGTCAATTTGCATATTACTCTTTTATTAGATAGAATGTCCAAGACATGGAAAAAACTCGAGTATTCATCAACAAATAATTGGATAAAGGTGTGAGTACACACACACACACACCATGGAAAACTAGTAAGCCATTAAAATGAATTCATTAAGTTGAATTCTTTATCAGGAAAATTACTTATCTTCATATCACTAGTGTATTTCTCTGGCATTTTACTTATTCTTTCATTTGGAACGTATTAGTTTGTTTCCTCATTTTGTTTGGCTTTTTGTGTTTGTTTTTATGAATGAAATGAAAATTGCCTTGTGTTATGAGTAACCACTGTGTAGACCGCATGTGCTAGGTAGCATTGGCAGGATGGCTGGAGACTATTTGAGCACATATAGTGCCAAAGGTGTCCTGGCTGGCTGACTGGCTGATTGGCCAAAGCCAGGGCAGGCATGACTGAATTGGTCATGGCATGCAGCCTCGGGGCCTCTAGGCAGATGAATGGCAGGTTTGGAACAAGCAAGGGGAAAGGTGGCCCAGGCCCTGTGGCTTTAGGGGCATCCTGTCAGGCCACCTAGCTGGGTCTGGAGTGGTCTCTGCTAAGGTGGCCCAGAGCAAGCTGTGCCAGCCTTGCAGGCTGTACCAAGCACTTGGACTAAGTTTCCACCCATGCTATCTAGGTGGAGGGGGATTTAACAATGGCACTTGTTGGCCAGCCCCTCCAATTCTAGAGAATACCAGTAGTTCCCCACCCATTTGGCAGGCATTTTGGGGGTTAGTAAATATTTTTTGTTTTTTCATGTATAATCTAGGTCAGGGATTCTCAGCCTTTCTAATACTGCGAACCTTTAATACAGTTCCTCATGTTGTGGTGACCTCCATAAAATTATTTTTGTTGCTACTTCATAACTGTAATTTTGCTATTGTTATGAATCATAATGTAAATATCTGTGTTTTCCAATGGTCTTAGGCGACCCTGCTAGTGGTTCTCAACCACTGCTGTATAGCCTGTATTAAAGGGTCACGGAATTAAAAGGTTGAGAACCATTGGTCTAGGTGCACTTTAAGACACTGTTTTATTACTGTGCCCCAGGGCAGGTGAGTCTACACATGGGTTTGTGATATTCCTTTCTACTGCATGTTGCCCCCCTGGGTTAGGGTTTTTATGGTTACTGCATCTCCATCTGTCCTTCCCTTCTGTATGTGGTTCCCTCTCTCATTTAATGTGCAGAAGCTATCCAATCCATCTTCAGTTGTTCTTCAGGAGAAGTTGCTATATACATTGGCATTTAAGGTATACATTATTCTATGTGTCTGTGGGAGGTGAATTAACAGTCTTCCTACATCTCCATCTTGGACCTCCACTCTCCCTTCTTAACTATAATGCTGGTCTTATTCCTTTTCCACATTGTTATATAACTGAGATCTCCCCTCCTACTGTCATTACTGTAATCCCCCCTACTCACCTCTCCTACTTTCATCACCACTAGTGTTTTATTTTCTTCCATGAGTGACTCGAGGGATTTTTATCCAAAATGAAATGTAAACTTAGCAGCCATTTGCTATATTTACTTTCAAGCTTATTTTTTCTCACTCCTGTATAAAAGATTAGCTAAAATAATAATACTTAAAAACTTAAAGTCATTATAGTAAATTTTTATTTAACTTTTATGTTAAAAGCTGGGTTTTTACTGTCTTAATTCAAAGTGAGATGGGCCTAAGATAATGCCACCATTTTATTTTTTAGATTTTTTATCAGTTATGACAATAGAAAGTGATTAATGACTTTTGGGTAGGGTTGGAAGATTGTAAGCTTCTTCCACTCTTATAGTGAATGGTGGGGATTTTTAATGGATAATAGTGAGCTTAGGACTTAATGCCCCAGAGCCTTTTCTATTATAAACCTTAATCTTAGAAGTATTTGTGGGTATTTAAAATACAGAATTAATAGAAACCAACTAGAAAAGTCTAATCAAGCAATAGTCCATGGATAGACAATGGTGGTAGCTGTTATAATGATTGTAGTTTTGACAGGAAATTAGTCTCAGGAGGAAATCAATTTCCAGCAGGGATTGAGTCCAAAGATAGTGAAGAATAAGACAAGTTCACATTAGTATTAAGAAATATTAACATGTCTCTTTGTTCCCCAAAGCCAGTGCTAAAAGTCTACCAAGATCATAAGAGGCCAGAATATATATACAAACAAAATCAACTTACACCTGCCATTTCTGGAATCATAAAACCAAAAGGAAGCTCTGAAGAAATTTCTATCACATCACCTGTTCAGTCTTTTCAACGTGCAGATGTGTTGGAAAAAACACAGGTATAGTATATAAAGTACTTAAGTGGTCATTTAATTCAATTTTAGCTTTATATAGAATTGCTAACCTGCTTTTAATGCACAAGAATAGCAGCAAAATCTGTTTCTAATCAGGTTGCATAAGGAATTTTGGGAATATACTATTTCTCAGTTCTTCCTATTTAAAGAAAATTTGGACAGTAAAGGAAAATCAAAATCTCAGAATCTGTACAGTGTCTTCTGGTCTCTTGCATATTAAAAGAAGACATAATATTGTTTTAATTTTTATGAAATTTTCATCACTATTCCCCAGAAATGGCAATCTCTGAAGACTTTGGTAAAAGGCAATAAAGTGGAAACTGAGCCAGATAGATAACTTTTGTAACTGGTGAGAGCTGTAGAGAGGTGAGGTTGCCTTGCAGGCAATCTATGTAAATAAAAACAAGTGACCAGAAGACAGAATGACCAGAACAACCAGAACAACTGGAACAACTGGTCACTATGACGTGCACTGCAGCACCTAACTGGCCCAATTGGGGCCCTGATCAGTCCTGCCCAACCTCCTGTAGCGCCTTCCCCAAGCCAGCTCGGCCCCCAATCACCAATGGGAGACAGGGCCAGCTGGCCAACCTTCCGCGTCCCTTCCCCCCTGTTGGTCTGCCCTGATTGGCCTCCATTGGGACCAGCTCGCTGAACCCCCCCCCATGCATGAATTTGTGCACTGGGCCTCTAGTAAGTGAATAATCTCTGGTGAAAAGTCACCAGAATATTGCTTTAAATGAATACTTATAGATAATTCAAGAAAGGAGCAGAAATGGTTGGAAGAAAGTATGGAGGACACACACAACAATAATACTAAGAGGGCTAAGATTTCTCTGAGCTTTTTTTTTTAAATATATACATATTTTTTATTGATTTTTTTTTATGGAGAGAAAGGGAGAAGAAAAGAATTAGAAACATCAATGCTAGAGAAACATTGATCAGCTGCCTCCTGCACACCCCCTGTTGGGGATGTGCTGTAACCAAGGTACATGCCCTTGACTATAATTGAACCTGGGACCCTTGAGTCTGCAGGCCGACACTATCCACTAAGCCAAACTGGTTAGGGCTTCGCTGAGCTTTTTTGTTTAGTGGATTCTTCAACATTTGTTAAACATTTCAGTGCTAATTGTCTTTCAGGCATTGGGCTATAGTGTTTGAAACAGAGAGATGAGGACTTGTCTGTCCTTAGAGACTTCAGAATCGGAGCAGATGGATAAGTGAACACTCAAGGTGTGATAAGAGCTTTCATTTGGTCATTAAATGTATAAAATGATGGAGAACTAAGTAGAAGGAAAGGTACATTCAGTGTACAGGGATATGGTCAGTGGAGGAATAGCTTACCCTAGGGAATTGCACTAAGCTTTGAAGAATGAGTGGAAAGTTAATGAGCAGATAAAGTGGGAGAGTTTGGGGTTTGAAAAGCCAGCTGGAAGGAGGTACATGGGATTTTGATGAGGTTATACTGAGAGAATGATATGATATGATTGAATAAAATTGTAGAGCTTCAGTTCATTTGGTTTCTCTAAAGAAAAGAGAGTGAGCTATCTGAAATAGGGCCAGGACAGATCTGTTTGCCTATCAATTAATTCATTTCATATGAAGGGGGCTTCAAGAGCTTGTATTTAAATAAGAGGAGAGAAATTGTGTGGGTAACTAGGATGAAGGGAGGATGCTGGGAAGGAAAGGAATGTTAGGTGTGGGTTATACTTGACTATAGCTGTAACTAAGTGAATAATTAAGTATAGAGTTAGGGTTGAAGGGAAATGTGGAAGAAAGGGGGATATGCCATATAAAAGAAGAAGGTATTTAGTCTGAGAGGAGACTTATTTTGGGGGGGGTATTGATTTCTCAAAATTAGTTTAGAATGGAAATGCAATAACAAGGATTTCCTGAGAGTTGAAGGGAGGAAGGGAGGGAGAGAGGAAAAGGGAGGAAGGGAAGTATGGAGGGAGGAAAATTGGAGGCTTTATTTCTGCTAATTAAGGAAGATTAACTTAACAGTTTGGTCTGGGCATCCATCACAGAGAAAGTTCTATGCTTTGAGAATAAATGCTTCCTTTATTCCATCCCCACCTCCAAAAACTGAATTTTTGTGACTAGTACTTAAATTGAATCACATCTTTCCACTGATTCCTTGTTTTATTATCCTTTTCTTAACAGTGCTTCACAGGTGTTGCATTTTTTATTTTTACAAATGCAATGCAAGACCCTTCTCTAGCAAAAAGATGATAGTTTGTTTTGTTGCAATACCTACTGTATCATGGTGGTCTGGAGCTGAACCCACAATATCTCTGAGATATGCATGTAATTAGAAATTGTACTCAGACAAAAAATGTGTAGGGTTATTGTTGAATAAATCTATTTAGAATGCAGTGAAACTTTTAAGAGGAAATAACCAAGAAAATCAATGCACTTTTTGTTAAAATATTAATACTCTAGTTTCATAAAATTATTGGTTGACCATAGCCCTTTTGAAACATTGGAACAAGGCAATGTGTATTTTCTCTGGTTCTGGGTATCTGGTTTTGTCTATTCTTTTACATAAGAAAACTTCGATGTTGCTGCTCTCCCTGGCCAGTAAGTGAAAGAAGAACTTTTTCTCTTTTTGCTTCAGTGTATTCCCAGACTTACTGACAAGAACTACATTTTAACAGAACACTCAGGTAATTCCCATGCACAGTGTAATGCGAGAAGCATTGGTGACCAGAACTGGCAATTATGAGTTAAAGACATGTATGCTTTTCCAAGGCTAATTAAATAATGACTCCCAGTGCTCAATGTAACTACCTCTCACATTCACACACACACACACACACACACACACACACACACACACACAAAAACCATGCCACTATATTGTTTATTATGAGTTATGATTAAAATTGTATAAGAAAGATTTCACTCATTTAAAAACATCAAGTAGGCAGAACAAGGTGAGACAGCTGAGGAAAGAGGCCATAGTCAGGGTCAGTGTAGAGCATCTGAGCAAGGAGAGTGGTGGGCTCCCTTGAATTCCAGAGATCTGGTAGGATTTTGAGGTCATAAACTTTGAATTATAGAAGAGGAAAAAGAAATAGAAGCTGATGCCAGCTGTTTTGTGGGAAGGAAATGGGTATCTGAGTAGGGAGTATTGAGAAGTAATATCAGTGCCTAACAATTGCTTAAAAATTTTCTGTTCCAAAATGCTTGCCTTTGAGCCCTGAACATTTCAGGCACTATAGTAATTGGTCCTTGATGTTAATATCTTGTCACTTTTTTATAGCTTTCTCTTTTCAAATATTCTTCCCCTTACCTCCCTGGCCCCTATATCTATGACTTCATTTTTGCTTAATCCATTCACCCTTTTTGGCTTTATTTAGATCCATGGGCCCTTTGCTAAGATATTGTCTCCCTTTCCTCAGAAACTGCCACCTATCGGAAGAAGAGGTCTCTATAAGACTAGTTACTCACCTTTGCCTAAGTACACATTCGAGGACCGGGAAGATGTTGTTAAAGCTGACATCCGTGATCCCTTGCAAATCATTAAAATATTACGTGAAAATGAACATCTTGGATTTCTGTATATGATTCCTGCAGTGCCAAGGTCTTCCATTGAATATGATACTTATAATCTGAAGTAAGTTCTCTTTTATGAAGTTACTTATTAATATTAAAAATTACACATAAGATTGCAAATGTTACCCATAATTGATTGGGTGTAAATGATAAATATGAGCCCTAACTGGTTTGGCTCAGTGAATAGAGCATTGGCCTATGGACTGAAGAGTCCCAGGTTTGATTCCAGTTAAGGGCTGGGTTGCGGGCTTGATCCCCAGTAGGAGGCATGCAGAGGCAGCTAGCCAATAATTCTCTGTCATCATTGATGTTTTTTTTTCTCTCTCCCTCTCCCTTCTTCTCTGAAATCAATAAAATATCTATTTTTAAAAAATGATAAATATGATAAAATATAATTTTGGTTATCCAATGGTAAATTAATCTTAATCACAACAATTTTATTTATTTTGCCTTCATTTATAGACATTATCTGTTTATGAAGCACTGTTATGTTCCTCATGTTTATATTACATAATGTCATTTTTAATCAGTATTACAAACATTTTTGTTATTTTGTGATTACTGAGAAAAGAAGATGGCAATGTATAAAAGGTAGATGATGCATTATTTGTAATACATGTCATTTTAACTGACATTAGTTGTTGAAATATTCTTTTCTTAAATGTCATAATAGTCTAGCTTTGCCACCAAATTATTTGAATAACCTTCTGAATTCTCTGCTGTGTATGAAGATAGAAGGACCTTCTATGAATTCTTTTGTTCTCTCCAGTCAGATAACACTAAAGACAACTCTCCTACTGGGGAGAAATGGGAGAGAAGATAAACATTGTACTTAAAATGGTAGAATTATTGTACAGTGGTACCTCGAGATACGAGTTTAATTCGTTCCATAACTTTGAGGTGTGGGAAACTATGAGACGCTCAAGTCGCGGTAAACTGGTAGGTCGTGTGCAGCCGGCCGATCCACGCGATTACTCCTATCTCAAATGTTGCTCGTATTTCAAAGCAAAAATCGCTCGCTCGATGGCTCGTATGTCAAAAATCTCATATGTTAGGGCACTCATATCTCGAGGTACCACTGTATGTCCAAAAGAGCTGAACAGGAGTGAAAAATAATTTGTAGAGAGAACTGACATGCTTCTAGAATTCCAATTATTCAGGAAAATGTGTTCAGAATTCACTCTATTAGCAGGAACTATTCTAGGTGATATATTAGTGAACCATCCAGATTAAAATTGCTACCCTTGTGGAGCTTATATTTTAGCAGAGGGAGATAACATATATACGCTACATGAGCAAATTTATATGGAATACTAAGAGGTGATAAGTATTATCCTATATAATAAAACCCTAAGATGCAAATCAGCCGAACAGCAGAATGACCAGTGAAATGATCAGTTGCTATGATGCACATTGACCACCAGGGGAAAGACATCAATGTAGGAGCTGCCTCCTGGTGATCAGTGCGCTCCCACAGTGGGATCACTGCTCAGCCAGAAGCTGGGCTCATGGCTGGCGAGTGCAGTAGTGGTGGCGGGAGCTTCTGCCGCCTCTGCGGCAGCTCTAAGCTGAGTAGTACAAAGCAGCGAGCAGGTGGGAGGTAAGGAGCAAGGGGTCCTGGATTGCGAGAGGGATTCTGGACTGCAAGAGGGCACAGGCCGGGCTGAGGGATGCTCCCCCCCTCCACCCTTTTTGGCTTTATTTAGATCACACATACCTCCAGTGCATGAATTTCATGCACCAGGTCCTTAGTAGAAAAAAAAAAAAGAGTAGCAAAGGGGGTTGGGAGTTCTTGGGAAGAGGTTGTGAATGAACCAAGGTGGTCAAGATGGGCATCATTGAAAAGCTGGCATTTGAACAAGGACTTGAACAAGAGGCTTGAATTATGTGATGGTCAGAAGAGGGAAGAAGGGCATTCCAGACAGCCGGAAAGTGAATCCGAATATCCCAAGCTAGAGCATACTTGGTATGTCAAGAAGTGAAGAGGAGCTGAAATCGGTTTGGCTCACTGGATAAAGCGTCAGCCTGCAGACTGAAAGGTCCCAGTTTCAATTCCGGTCAAGGGCATGTACCTTGGTTGTGGGCACATCTCCAGTGAGGGGCATGCAGGAGGCAGCTGATCAATGTTGATGTTTCTAACTTTCTATCCCTCTCCCTTCCTCTCTGTAAAAAGTCAATAAAAAAAAATATATATATATATATATATATATATATATATATATATATATAGAGAGAGAGAGAGAGAGAGAGAGAGAGAAGCAAGAAGTGAAGAGGAGGCTGATGTGACTATAGTCCAGTGAATGAGAGCTAGGGAACAGATCACACAGAACCTTGCTGGCCATTGTAAGGACATTAGCCTTTACACTGAGAAAAATGGAGAACCATGGTAAGATTTCAAGCAGATAAGTGTTAAGATCTGAATTACATTTTGAAAAGGACCACTCTGGCTGCTCTATAGACTTCTGAAGAACAAGAATTGAGGTGGCAAGGCCAATTAGAAGGGCTGTAATTATTCAGATGAGAGATTATTCAGATGAGAGATATTAATGACCCATTTGCCTGAGCAAGAGAAAGGTAGAGTTATTATTAATTGAGATACAGAGGAGTGGATGGAAGAAGAGAGTTTGGGTTTGGACATACTCATTTTCGGATGCCAAAGATAGAAAAGAAATAGGGTGGTAGGTGAAAGGAAATTAGGATCAGGGTGAAATGTTCTTTTGAGGATGAGAGAAATAGCTTGTGTGGTTGTTGTTTTTTTAAGATGAAATAATTAACATATAATGGAATTGAAAGCCCTTTGAGGTAAAAAATACTATTGCACACTTAAAACTACATTATAGTATAAATATAATTTTACAAGCAGTGAGAAACCAAAAGAAGAAATTTGTATGACTCCTTTTATTGTAATATTGGTTTTATTGTGTTGATCTGAAGTCAAACCTGCAATATCTCTAAGGTATGCCTATATTGAAGATGAGACTGGAAACTATGCTTTTGTCTAATTGGGAAAATAATTGTATTTCTTGATTAATCAGCACTTATGCTAGGGGAATTGAATTGATGTTTTATATTTGGACTGACAGTAATGATGCTTGATAGTAATATGCCAGGTCTCATTTAAGAAGATAGTGTTGGACCTGGCTGGTGTGGTTCAGTAGGTTGGTCGTCAGGAGGTTGCAGGTTTGATTCCATGTCAAGGGCACATGTCTGGGTTGCAGGTTAAATCCCCAATAGGTGGGTGCAGGAGACAGCTGATGAATGATGTGCTCTCACATAGATCTTATTCTTCCTCTACCTTCCTCTCTCTCTAAAAGTCAATAAAAACTATTTTTAAAAACAGAAGATAGTGTTGAAATCACAGTTTATCACGTTTTAGAATTGATGTTAAATTTTTCTCCCTAGCCTAAATTTCAAATATTATAAACCTTATGAACAAAGGCAATGATTAGATGCTATGTAGTTGAAGCAGCTAAATTGGAAGTTAAAAGTGGCACATACTTGGTCAATGAGATGAAGAAATGTTATGCAAAACACCTTTTAAAAGTAGTGATAAATATGTCTTCACATACTTTTTTTATTAAGTGTATTGTGGTGACATTGGTTAATATAATTATACTAGAGGCTTAGTGTACGAAATCCATGCACTTGGGTGAGGATCCCTCAGCCCGACCTGTACTCTCTCAAAGTCCAGGGAGCCCTTGGGGGATTTCTGACTGATGACTTAGCCATTGCCGCTGCACTCACCATCCATGAGCCAGGCTTCTGGCTGAGCTGCGCTCCCCCTGTGGGAGCACCCCCCCACCGGGGGGGGGGGCACAGCTTCTGCATTGAGCATCTGCCTCCTGTGTCATAGCGACCAGTCATTCTGCTGTTCAGTTGCATGTGTGGTTTTCTATGTTACAACATCTGTTTATTGCACTGTACCCAACATTCAGAGTCAGATATATTTGGTCATCATATATTAGGTCCCCTTCACTCCCCACACCTCTGCCCTCTTTCTCTGGCAACCACCTCACTGCAGTATGTTATCATGAGTTTCAGTTTTATGTCCTACATATGTATGAGTTTCAGTTTTATGTACTACATATGTATGTCCTACATATGATACCCTATGGTTCTTAGCTTTTTCTACCTGAGTTATTTCCCTTGTCACAATATTCACAAAGTCCATCCATGTTGTTAGAAATGGCAATAGTATTTCATCCTTTTTTATGGCTAAGTAATATTCCATTGTGTATATGTACCACATCTTTTTTAAAAAATATTTTTATTGATTTTAGAGAGGAAGAAAAAGGGAGAGAGAATCATTGACTAGCTGCCTCCTGCAAGCCCCCCACTGGTGATCTATCTCATGTGCCCTTAACTGGAATTGAACCTGGGACCTTTCAGTTCACAGGTCAACACTCTATCCAATGAGCCAAACTGGCTAGGGCAACCACATCTTTATCCAATTCTCTATCTCAGGACACATTGGTTGTTTCCATGTCTTGGCAACTGTGAATAATACTGCAGTTAACATAGGGGTGCATATATCTTTGCTAATACATATTTTCAAGTTTTTTGAGTATATACCCAGGAGAGGAATTGCCAGGTCATATAGTAGCTCTATTTACCAGGTATGAGGTGGTATTGCATTGTAGTTTTGATTTTCATTTCCTTAATTGTTAGTGAGGTTGAACATCTATACTAACAATGGACAAATATGTAAATTGACCATATCTCTGCAACACCCACAGCCAATCAGGAGTGAGTATGCAAATTAAACTGACAAAGATGGCAGACCTGTGGGCAGCACACACACACACAGATTCTGAGAAGCCAGGGGTACAGCAGGCATTCCCACCCAATAGCCAATCTAGGCCTACGCCCACTCCAGCCTGTGGCCAGCATGGAAGCACACCTGCGCCAAGTGGCCAAGATCCTGGGGACGCCACTGGAGTGGCCTCTTTCCTCAGCTGTCTCACCTTGGTTGCAGGCACATACCCAGTAGCAGGTGGTGCAGGAGGCAACTGATCAATATTTTTCTCTCATCGATGTTTCTAACTCTCTATCCCTCTCCCTTCCACTCTGCAAAAAATTAATAAAATATATATATTTTTAAAAAGTGCATGGGGAGCACCAGGAATGTGGGGAATCAGTTCTGGTGGCAGACACATTGCAGGAATCTCCTAGACACTAGAGCAAAGTGAGCCTGGAGCAAGTTACTTTTGCGGGTGGGGGATGGAGGGGAAGCAAAGGTGAGAGACATAAGGAAAGTCAGAGTATTGAGGAAAAATTAAAAAGAAAATATCCTGCAACTTCTAGGAAATCTCCAGTGATGGAGCAAAGAAAAAAAAGACCTCTATTATTCTGTGGGCACCAAGCCAAACTGGGTTAGGGTCTCAGACAATTCGCTCATATGATGGCAAAGACAGACACAAACTCCCGGATTAGAGAGGGGTGCCCTGAGGACTCCAAGATTGGAAAGGGTACAGGTCAGGCTGAGGGACCCACCCCCATGCATGAATTTCATGCATCGGACCCCTAATTCTTATACATATATTGGCTGTTTGTATGTCTTCTTGGGAGAGGTGTCTGTTCAAGTCCTCTGCCTGTTTTTTTATTTGGTTGTTTGTTTTGTGAGTTCTTTATATATTTTAAGTATTAAATCTTTGTCGGAATTATTGTTGCAAATATATCTTATTTGATCAGCTGCCTCTTTGTTTTGTTGTTGGTTTCTTTCATTGTCCAGAAGCTTATTTTTGCCTTTTTTTAAATTAAATCTTTATTATTCAGATTATTACATTTGTCTCTCTTTTTTCCCCTCCATAGCTCCGCTCCACCCCATTCCCACCCCTCCCTCTACCCTTACCTTTGCCCCCAATTGATAAGTCCATAGGTGTATGATTTTTGTCCAGTCACTCACTGTACCCCCCTACTCCCTTTCACCCTGAGAATTATCAGTCCACTCCCTTTCTGTGCTCCTGAGTCTAGTATATTCACCAGTTTATTCTGTTGATCAAATTTTTAATTCACTTAATTTTTAGATTCACTTGTTGATAGATATGTATTTGTTGTTCATAATTTTTTATCTTTTACCTTTTTCTTCTTTCTCTTTAAAAGAGTACATTTCAGCATTTCATATAATACTGGTTTGGAGTTGATGAACTCCTTTAGCTTTTTCTTATCTGTGAAGCTCTTTATTTGTCTTTCAATTCTGAATGATAGCTTTGCTGGATAGAGTATTTTTGGTTGTAAGTTCTTGCTATTCATCACGTTGAATATTTCTTGCCGCACCCATCTGGCCTGCATCATTTCTGTTGAGAAATCAGCTGATAGTCATATGGGTGCTCCCTTGTAGGTAATGAACTGTTTTTCTCTTGCTGCTTTTAATAGTCTCTCTTTGTCTTTTGCTCTTGGTATTTTAATTATGATGTATCTTGGTGTAGTCCTCTTTGGATTCCTTTTATATGGGGTTCTGTGTGCTTCCTGGACTTGTAAGTCTATTTCTTTTACCAGATGTGGGAAGTTTTCAGTCATTATTTCTTTAAATAGGTTTTCAGTATCTTGCTCTCTCTTTTCTTCTGGCACCCCCACAATTCTGATGTTGGTACGCTTGAAGCTCTCCCAGAGGCTCCTTACATTATCTTCACATTTTTGGATTCTTTTCTCTTCTTGCTTTTCCAGTTGAGTGTTTTCTGATTCTTTATATTTCAACTTTTTGACTTGATTCTTGCCTTCTGCTAGTCTGCTATTAGGTCTCTGTTTAATATTTTTTTATTTCAGTCAGTGTATGTTTAATTTCTCGTTGGTCCTTTATCATATCTAGTTGGATCTTTTGCATCTCTAGTTGGTCCTTTTGCATCTCCTTTTGGGACTCGATAACTTTATCCAACTTTTCTAGCATATTCTTGAAAAACCTTATAAGCGTGGTTTTGAACTCTATATCCAGTCGTCTTTTTTTCTCCATTTCTTTTGTTTGTGATCCCTTCCCTGTCTCGGCATTTTCACCATGCCAAGAGGACTTCTGTGTTGGATTCAGCCTTATGATATCAGACTTGAAAAAGCGCAAAAGCCTCTCTTGAGCTTGGGTTGGGTGGAGTCTCAGGGCTTAAGGGACCACCTTGCCTTCCAGTTGGGCCTGCCCTCCACAGCCCCTGAGTCTCACATGACTGGGTAGTCGCTGGAGCAGTCCCTGTATGTGCACGCACGCGCTCTCTCTTGCAGTGCCTCTAGATTGCTGCCTTTCTGGCTCCCTTGTGCTACAGGACCACGCGAGTCTGGGTCCCCAGGGTTTCGCCCGAAACTGGGGTTTAGTGAAGTTAGAAGTGGCACAGTTGGGAGGGTCTGTCTCCTGCCCACTCGTGAAAGCCAGCGGCACAATCAGCAGTCTGTCCTCTGCGGCGCAGTGCCGTGCGCGCCACCAGGCCTCTGATCTTTTACGACTCCCCTAAATTTCCATACACTTCTCCCTTTTCACAGTCCAAACTCCCCCCATATGAGTTTCGGCTGGATCTGGGGTTTAGTGTCGTAGGATAAGGAGTTCAATGCCATTGAGAGTCTCCATTTCCCTCCCGCCAGAGAAAGCCAGCCAGGTTCTCTGGTACCCGCTCTCTTCATGCGCACGTCTCCGTATCTCAGCTTTTTGCAGCTCCTCTGGGTCTCCGTGAGCCCCTCTCTTTCCCTCTAGTTGTAGAATTTCCACTCAGCCAGCCTTCCTGTGGTTCTGGATGATGTCTGTTCTGTCTTTTAGTTGTAGTTTTGAAATTGTTGTGCTAGGCAGCCGTGTAGGTGTACCTATGCCACCATCTTGGATTCTCCTATTTTTGCCTTTAATTCCCTTGCCTTTCAGGTCAAGTTCATAAATTATTTTCTATGACCAAGGTCCATAAGTTTGGTACCTATGTTTTCTTCTATGTAAATGGCCTCTAATACATTTTCAATTAAATTTTAAACATGAGACAAACTGTAAACCAGTTTTTTTCTTTTGTATATGGTTTTCCAATTTTCCCAGCATCATTTATTGAAGAGGCTATCTTTACTCCATTGTGTCTGTCTCTGCCAATACAATGCTGTTTCAATTATCATAGTTCTGTAAAATATTTTGAAGTGAGGTAGCATGATATCTCCAACTTTTGTTTGTTTTCTCTCAGGATTGCTTTGACTATTTGGGGTATTTTGTGGTTATATACAAATCTGATGATTTTGTTGTTGTTCTATTTCTTTAAAAAATGACATTGGAATTTTTATTTGGATTGCATTAAATCTGTATATTTCTTTGAGTAATATGGCCATTTTAACTACATTCTTCCAATCCATAAACACAGGATATTTTTCCATTTTGTTGTGTCTTTTAATCTCTTTTAATAACGCTTTCTGGTTTTCAGTATATAGGACTTTTCATGTTCTTTGTTAAGTTTATTCATAGGTATTTTATTCTTTTGGTTGCAATTGCAAGAGGAACTTTTTATTTCTTTTTCTGTATCTTCATTGTTAATATACAAAAAGGCAGTTAATTTTTTACATTGATTTTATATCCTTCAACTTTACTGTACTTGTTTATTGTTTCTAATAGTTTTTTTTGTGGAGTTTAATGTTTTCTATATATAGAATCATGTTGTCCTTAAAAGTGACAGTATTACTTCTTCCTTTCCTATTTGGATGCCTTTTATTTCTTTCTCTTGTCTTATTGCTCTGTCTAGGACTTCTGGAACTACAGTAGTACCTCGAGATATGAGTGCCCTAACATACGAGATTTTTGAGATACGAGCGATTTTTGCTTTGAAATACGAGCAACATTTGAGATAGGAGTAATGACGCGGATCAGCCGACTGCACACGACCCACCAGTTTACCGCGACTCGAGCATCTCATAGTTTCCCACGCCTCAAGGTTACGGAACGAATTAAACTCGTATCTCGAGGTACCACTGTATATTGAATAAGAGTGGTAAGAGTGGACATCCTTGTCTTGTTCTTGATTTTAGAGGAAAATATTTCAGTTTTTCACCATTGAGTCTGATGCTAGCTGAGGGTTCATCATATGGCTTATATTATGTTGAGGTACTTTCCTTCTATTCCTATCTTATTGAGTTTGTTAATCATAAATGAATGTTGTATCTTATCAAATGCTTTTTCTGCATTTAAAAAGAATTGATAAGATCATATGTTTTTTTATTCTTTCTTTTGTTAATGTAGTGTATTACATTGATTGATTTGCGTATGTTGAACCATCCTAGTGCCCCTGCAATGAACGTCACTTGATCATGATGTATTGTTTTTTTTGGTGTAGTGTTGTATTTAACTTGCTAATATTTTGTTTAGGGGTTTTGCATCTATATTCATCAGGTAAGTTGGTCTGTATTTTTCTTTTTTTATATTATCCTTGACAGATTTTTATATTGGCTTCATAAAATGTGTGAGAAAGTATAGCCTCCTCTTCATTTTTTTGTAAGAGTTTGAGAAGGATAGTTTTTAAATCTCCTTTAAACAATTGTTAGAATTTACTGGTGAAGAGGACTTTATTTTATGGTAGGTTTTTGAATGCTGATTCAATTTCATCACTGCTGATTGGTCTATTTAGATTTTCCAATTCTTCATAATTTAGTCTAGGAATGTTATATATTTCTAGGAATATATGTATTTCTTCTAGATTATTGAATTTGGAGGTATGTTGTCCTTCATAGTATTCTAATATGATCCTTTGTATACTTGTGATATCTGTGGTAATTTCTCCTCTTTCATTTCTGATTTTGTTTATATGAGTCTTTTCTAGTTTTTTCCTCAGTGAGTCTAGCCAGGGGTTTGTCAATTTTATTAATCTTTTAAAGAACTAGCTCTTTGTTTCATTAAATTTTTGTATATTCTTTTTGTTCTCTATTTCATTCAATTCTGCTCTAATTTCTATTATTTCCTTTCTTCTGCTGACTTGGGTTGCTTTTGTTCTTTTTTTCCTCAGTACTTTAAGATGTAATGTTAGATTACTTTCTTGGGATATCTCTTGTTTCTTGAGATAGGCCTGCAGTGATATAAACTTCCCTCTTTACTGCTTTCATTGCATCCCAGAAGTTTTGATATGTCCTATTGTCATTCTCATTTTTCTTTATATAACTTTTGATCACATCTTTTATTTCTTATTTGACCCAATCATTTTTTATTAGTATGTTGTTTCATTTCCATGGATTTTGGGTTTCTTTGCCTCTTTTTTGCAGTTAACTGGAAATGTCTAATTTCAAGGCATTGTGGTCAGAGAATATGCTTGGTATAATTTCAATCTTGAATTTGTTGATTCTAGTTTTGTGGCCCAATGTATGGTCTATTCTTGAGAATGTTCCATGTACACTTGAGAAGAATATGATCTGATATTTTCAGATGAAAAGCTCTATAAATGTCATTATGCCCATTTGGTTATTTAAGGTCGATATTTTTTTATTGATTTTCTGTTTGAATGATCTATCTAGAGTATTAAATGGAGTATTAAAATCCCCAACTATAATTATGTTTTGATCTGTTTATCCCTTTAGTTCTGTGAGTAGTTGCTTTATATATTTCAGTGCTCCCTGGTTGAGTGCATATATATTAACAAGTGTTATGTTTTCTTTTTTTTTTAATCCTCACCTAGGATATTTTTTCATTGCTTTTTTCAAAGAGAATGGAAGGGAAAGAGAGGATGGAGAGAGAGAGACAGAGATAAAGAGAGAAAGAGAAAAAGAAACATCACAATATGTGACAGAGACATATTGATTGGTTGCCTCCTGCACATGCCCTGATTGGGGAAGGGAGCAAACCTACAACTCAGGTACGTGCCCTTAACCAGGAATCGAACCTGTCATACTTTGATGCACAGGTTGACGCTCTAACCACTGAGAAACACCAGCCAGGGCAAGTATTATGTATTCTTCATGTAGTGTCCTCTTTATTATTATAAAATGTCCATCTTTGTCTCTTATTATCTTTGTCATATTGAAATCTATTCTGTCAGATATAAGTATGGTTACACCTGCTTTTCTGTGGATGTTATTTGCTTGGAGAATCATTTTCACCCTTTTACTTTGAATCTACCTTTATCTTTGTAACTTAGATGTATCTCTTGTAAGCAGAATATGGTTGGGTTTTGCTTTTTTTTTCTTTTTAAATAAATCTTTATTGTTCAGTTTATTACAGATGTTCCTCTTCTCTTTCCACCAGAGCTCCCCTCCACCTAATTCCCCACACCCCTGACCCAAGCCCTTACCCCCACCACTGTCCTCATCCATAGGTGTAAGATTTTTGTCCAATCTCCTCCTGCACCCCTCACTCTCCCTTTCCCCCAAGAATTGTTAGTCCATTCGCTTTCTATGCCCCTAATTCTATTATATTCACCAATTTATTCTGTTCATCGAATTTTTTATTCACTTGATTTTTAGATTCACTTGTTGATAGGTATGTATTTGTTACCACTTCATTGTTCATAATTTTTATCTTTACCTTTTTCTTCTTTTTCCTCTTCTTAAAGAAAACACTTCAGCATTTCATATAATCCTTGTTTGGTGGTGATGAACTCCTTTAGCTTTTTCTTAATTGTGAAGCTCTTTATCTGACCTCCAATTCTGAATGATAGCTTTGCTGAGTAGAGCACTCTTGGTTGTAAGTTCTTGTTATTCATCACTCCCTTCTGGCCTGCACAGTTTCTGTTGAGAAATCAGCTGACAGTCATATGGGTACTCCCTTATAGGTAACTAACTGTTTTTCTCATGCTACATTTAAGATTCTCTCTTTGTCTTTTGCCCTTGGCATTTTAATTATGATGTGTCGTGGTGTGGTCCTCTTTGGACTCTTTTTGTTTGGTGTTCTGTGCACTTCCTGGACTTGTAAGTCCAATTCTTTCACCAGGTAGGGAAAGTTTTCAGTCATTATTTCTTCAAATAGGTTTTCAGTATCTTGCTCTCTCTCTTCTTCTGGCACCACCATAATTCTGATGTTGGTATGCTTAAAGTTGTCTAAGAGGCTCCTTACACTATCTTCACATTTTTGGACTCTTTTTATTTTTGTTTTTCTGATAGGGTATTTTTTGCTTCCTTATATTTCAGATCTTTGATATGATTCTTGGGGTCCTCTAGTCTGCTGTTGGACTTTTGTATATTATTCTTTATTTTGGACAGTGCATGCAATTTCTGACTGGTCCTTTTCCATTTTTTTGACATTCTCATTAAGATCTTTGAAGGTCTCACTAAGGTTCTCAGAGGACTCACTAAGTTTGTCGGCAGTTTGTAGAAGATTCTTGAGTAACCTTATAAATGTGGTTTTGTACTCTATTTCCAGTTGTTTGCTTTCCTCCATTTCTTTCATTCGTGACATGTTTCTTGGTCTCCACATTTTGACTGCTTCCCAGTGTTGATGGAGTGGCTTTTTGTGCTAGTTGTCCTTAGGGTTCAGTAGCTCTGCCTCCCCCACCACCTGAGGTGGACACTTTTGGTGCACCCCTTTGTGGGCTGAGTTCACAGTCTTGTTGTAGTTAAGCCTTGATTGCTATTGGTACACTGGGAGGAATTGACCTCCAGGCCAATTGGCTATGAGGATTATCTGTGTCTATTAATGGAAGAACTGCTGTGTTGGAGACACCCCTATGGGGCAAGACTTGCTTCAGTGGGGCTTTGGTGCTCACCAAGTCTGCCTCTTGAGAGTGTCACTTTATGTATGTGAGGAGTTGAAATCTGGTGTCATCTCACACTGACCTCTAGGTACACTGGTTCCTGGATCTCCAAGGAGGTGCAAGTCAGCTGGTGTCTGAGGCCACCCAGCAGGAGCTACAGGGAGACCTGCAGATTTCTCCTCTTTGTTTGGAGTTTGGAAGTTTTGGAGTTGTCCGACCCAGTTGCATTTTGTTAGGTTAAGTTGCCAGAGGGCAGGCCATTCATATGCAAAAGTCGCCACACAGCTGGGTGGGTTTGTAAATTGGGTGGGTCTCAGGGAATCTCTAGGCTAGGGCATGGCAAACAGCAATGGCTACCAGTCAGCCCTCTTTGCTGCATTCTGTTCAGTGTCCCATGTCCTGCACCCCAGCACAGTAAACAATGATTCCAGTGTACAACTCTGTGAGAGAGCCACCTTCCCTTTCTGACCCGATGGCAGACAGTCCAGTTTCTCCCTGTATGAGTTTGGGTCCCCAGAATCTTGCCAGAAACTGGAGTTCAGAGAGTTAGGAACTTCTAACTCCTTCCCAATTGAAAAACAATAGTTCATGCCAGCTCGATTTGCATGCATCTCCATATCTCTGCCTTCCTGAGCCTCTGCATATCCTACCAGGTCTCAATGCACTTTTTTCTTTCCTCCTAGTTGCAAAACTTCCATCCCACCAGCTCTCCTGTGGTTCTGGGGGATAGTCATTTTGTCTTTTAGTTGTAGTTTTGGTGTGGTTGAGAGAGACAGCATGTATAGGTGTATACCTTGTGCCGCCATCTTGGTTCTCTTTCCTAGTTTTTTTATTAACAAAGATAAAGTACATGAGAATTTTGTTCTAATTCCTTAAAACCTTACCATATATATGCACAATTTGTTTATATATCATAATTTCAGGGATTTCACAGATGACTGAAATCTATACTAAAGGACCTTGAATTTTAAGCTCAAGAGTTAAGAACTAGGCGAGAACATAGACATGTAAAACAGTTGATTTTCACTAGAGTATTCCTATCTAATCTTTGTTTGTATACAAAATTTTTGAATAGTTTTAACTTAGAAACAAATAGAATTTTGTTTTGTACTTCACCTTTACTTTATTGTTTGAAACTACCACAAAATCTTCATAAATCTTATTTTACTAAATTCTTAAATATCTTATCTAATAAAAGAGTTATATGCAACTTGACCATCACTCCAACACACAAAATGGCTGCCCCCATGTGGTCAAAGATGGCTTCCCCATATGGACACAAGATAGCCGCCACAAGATTGCCAGCAGGGGAGGGATAATTGGGAGGGACCAGACCTTCAAGGGAGGTCAGTTGGGGGTGATCAAGCCTGCAGGGGAGGGCAGTTATGGGTGACTAGGCCTTCAAGTGAGGGCAGTTAGGGGCAAACAGGTTGTCAGGGAAGCAGTTAGGCATCAATTAGGCTGGCAGAGGAGTGGTGAGGGAATGATCAGACTGGCAGGCAGAAGTAGTTAGGGGCAATTAGGAAGGTAGACAGGCAGGCAAGCAGTTGGGAGGCAGCAGTCCTGGATTGTGAGAGGATCGGGCCTAATCGGGCAGTCAGACATTCCTCGAGGGGTCCCAGATTGGAGAGGGTACAGGCTGGGCTGAGGAACACATAACCCCATGTAAGAATTTTGTGCACCGGGCCTCTAGTGTATATATATATAAAAGCCTAAGTGATATACTGGTCAGTAGACTGGTTAACGAGTTGCTATGACACACACTGATCACCAGGGAGCAGATGCCCAACACAGGAGCTGCCTTTTGGTGGTCAATGCAATCCCACAACCAATCTCCTGCAGCTGGCCAACCTCCCTTGGTTCCTCCCCCTGGCCGGTTGGCTCCCCAAATTGGACCCAATCACCCACTAGGTCAAGGGACCCACATGTGCACAAATTTATGTGCTGTGCCTTTAGTATTTTAATAACTTGCTATATCATAATATATTTCATACTTGTTCTATTATTGAATATTTACATTTTATTCAGAATTTCAATGTTAGAGCTCAAATTACAGGAATTGTATTCATGCCTATAGGCAAGTTCTTATTTTAAGAAGTGTTAAGAGAATTGGCCCTTTCTAATCTCATTACTTTGTTTCCTTCACCTATATCTCTACTTCTTTTTTGTGCCATTCTTGCTTTTCTTTACTTAATCTATCTCTTGTAATATATAATGTTAAAGGATGTTCCCAATTGAAAGAGGGATATTTTGGAGAAGCAATTTATCAATAATTATTTTGTTATATGATAAATTGACATATTTTTAGCTTAATCTGGGTCTTGATTCTAATCTTATCTAATTCATATTTTCTTTCTTTGATCTTTATCATAATTCTTTCAGTACTGGATAATGTAAAATCTTTTTTTCACTACTATTATTAAATAGTTTATAAAGAATTAATTATAAATAAAACTTATTTCCAGATAGCTGTCACTTAGAGCTATTATGTAAAAGTCTTTATTTGATTATTTTTAAATAATGTAACTGAAATTATGAACTATATTATCAAAGTTGTGAAATTGTTGTTAAAAAGCAATCCCTGTCCTTTTCTTGAGTAATTCATTCAATCTAAAAGTAATTTGTCAGAATTTAAAAATTTTTTTAAATTATATTTGTTTTTCAGAAATATTTTATCTCTTTTAAACAAAAATAATGTAATTGCTTAATTTTACATTGAATACTTCATTCTCTTGCCCCAATTTTTATTTGTTCACAGAGTTGTAAATTATGATAACATCAATAAAAAGGACTACTATACTATTAGTGACAGAGCAGTGACACGCATTCATAATGATGAGGACATTGAATATATCGAAATTAATCGATGGGAGCAGGAATACCTATATCACAGAGAACTCACTAAGATTCCCATATTTTCACTTTTCCGAAAATGGAAGGCTTTTAATGTATGGAAGAAGAATGTGCGCTCCAAGAAGATCAGAGGATGTCGAGAATCTCTACTAGATAATTTGTTCATTGTTAATCATGTATGTATTTGTTAATCTTATTTTAAAAGAATTACAGAAAAATCAGTGTATCTATCTAGTCCCTGAACTAGACTATTTCATCTAATATTCTATTCAATGTTAAATGATGATAATTTCACCTTGTCACATTTAAGAGTCTGACAGTCTAGTGGAGTTTCTATATTTGACTAGAGTTGTAAAATGCAAAAGTATGATGGTTGCACAGGTCCCCTTTGATAAGAAGCAACCTCAGCTTTGGATTTAGGACCCCCCTTTATTATTGATCAGGAAATTTGTGTATCCTTTTGAACAGAGTAGGCTGGGAATCCCTTTTACCTTCTCTCATCTTTGAGATACTCTGGACTTTATGGTCCAAAATGATTTGGAGGCTTGTTTTCATGGGCCAGTACCTCCCAGTGTATCATATGTTTTCTTCTACCATGGATTCAGACAGTAGGGAAATTTTTAATATTTACTTTGGAGGATAGGATAGGTAATCATGAAAAAAGTTAGTCTGAAAGATAGTTATCAAGATGTCAGTGATAGGGGCAGGGACAGGCTGGAGGAGGTTCAGGGGGAAAAAATGAGACATATGTAATACTTTTAGCAACAAAAAAGTATTTAAAGAAAGATGTCAGTGATACAGTAAAGAAACATTGAAGTAATATGGATAACACAGATATTAGTACAAAATAAGTGCATATGATATACTATCTCAGGTCATCCATTCCGTCAAGCATTGAATTGTGGAAAATATTCTTACCTTTCTTGATAGCAAATTAAACCCCCTAGATCTCTAATTTCAGGAAGGGTCCATCAGCCATTGGAACCTGTTTTACTACCTTTTTACCACCTTTCATTTTTTACCAAGTCTTGGACACTATTCATATATTTGTTACTAGGTAAATAATGTAAAGTATTTCTTCATGCATTTGTCTCTAAAACTAATGTATTAATTCTTAAAGTTTGTTCTCTTATTTTATGTCATTCTCTCTGTCCATCATTCATACCAATAATGTTTTGGCCTTGGTAATAGCTTCTCTTAAATGTAGCCCTGACAGACTAGAAAGGTCTTATCCTTTTATTCTTAGATTGATCTAAATGACAGACCCGTTGTGTTGGTTTAAATATATGTTAGATGTTATAATTACCCTAGTCTTATATTTGCAATTAGTTCATTGGAGGGGGTGGGACTGAGTCCCTCATACTAGGTTGAAAGGAAATGTGGTCCTTCAAATTTTTCTTTTTATAATTCTTTTAGCAACCAATGTTATTGTCATTTGTGCCTACATTTTTCATAATGACTTTATTGAAATACAATTTGTATACTACACAGTTCATTCACTTTAGATATACAATTTAATGATTTTAGTATTTTCACAAAATTGATCAACTATGATCCCAATAAATTTTATAACATTTCTATCACTATAAAAAGAAACCCCAGTATACATTATTGATCACTCTACATTTCTCCTTAACTCCCCTACTACCCCCACCCCAGCTCTAGGCAGCCACTAAACTACTTTTGTCTCTATTGATTTGCCTACTCTGTACATTTCATAAAAATAGAACCATAGACTGTGTGGTTCTTTGTGACTGGATTTTTTCAGTTAGGATAATGTTTTCAAGATTCATCTATGTTGTGGCCTAGCATTTATTTCTATTGGCCAATAATGTTCATTGTAAGGAAGTACATGTTTTATTTATACCACCCATTCATTAAGGGATATTTGGATTGCTTATACTTTCTGGCTATTATGAATAATGCTGCTATGAACATTTGTATACAAGTTTTTGTCTAGACATATTCCTAAGAGTGGACTGTTTAACCTTTTGGGGAACCACAAAACAGTTTTCCAATCCCACTGCACAATTTTAAATTCTTACCAACAGCATATGAGAACTTCGGTTTTTCATATTATAATTATATTTGTCTTTTTCATTTAATCATTACTACTGAGTGAAAAGTATTATCTCATTATGATTTTGATTTACATTTTCCTGACAGGTATTGATAGTGAACATCTTTTCATGTGCCTGTTGGCCTTTTGTTTATATTATTTGGAGACTTATTTATTCAGATAGTTTGTTCATTTTTAAAAATATATATATTTTATTGATTTTTTTACAGAGAGGAAGAGAGGAGGATAGAGAGTCAGAAACATCTATGAGAGAGAGACATCGATCAGCTGCCTCCTGCACACCCCTCACTGGGAATGTACCTGCAACCAAGGTACATGCCCTTGACCAGAATCGAACCCGGGACCCTTCAGTCCGCAGGCCGATGCTCTTTCCACTGAGCCAAACCAGTTTTGGCAGTTTGTCCATTTTTAAATTGAGTTACTTGTATGTTACTATTGAGTTATCAGAGTTCTTTATATATTTGGAATACAAATTCCTAATCAGATGTATGATTTGAAATTTTTTTCCTCCCATTTTGTGGGTTGCCATTCTACTTTCTTGATAATATCTTTTAAAGCACAAACTGAATTTGAATTTTGATGATATCCATTTTTTATTTTGCTGCTTGTGCTTTTGGTGTTACATCTAAAAAACTTGCCTAGTCCATGGTCTAGATTTACCCACTAAGTTTCTTCTAATTGTTGTATAAGTTTAGATCTTACACTTAGGTCTTTAATTCATCTTGTGTTAATTTTTGCTCATAGTGTAAGGTAGGGGTCCAACTTCATTCCTTTCCATGTGTCTGTCCACTATTTGTTACAAAGACTATTCTCTCCCTCATTGAATTGTCTTGGCACCCTTGCCAAGGGGTCCAACTTCATTCCTTTGCATGTGTCCCAGTACTATTTGTTACAAAGACTATTCTCTCCACCATTGAATTGCTTGGCACCCTTGCCAAAAATCAACTGACAATAAATGAGAGGGGTTTTGAACTCTCAATTCTATTCTCTTTATTCATTCTTATGCCAGTAACACACTGTATTGAATATTGCAGCTTTGTAGTAAATTTTGAAATTAGGAAGTGTGAGTCTCCTAGGTCCCCTGAATTTCCACATGAATTTTAACATCAGCTTGTCAATTTCTGTAAAGAAGCCAGTTGTGATTTTTTTTAAAATAGGGATTGCTATAAAGCTGTAGATGAATTTTGTAAGTATTGTCATTTTAACAATATTATCTTTTTGGTCCATGAACATACTATAATACTTTCCCATTTATTTAGATCTTCTTGAATTACTTTCAACAATATTTTGCAGTTTTCTGAGTATATGTTTTTCATTTCTTTCTTAACTTATTCCTAAATATTTTATTCTTTTTGATACTATTATATGTAGGATTATTTTCCTAATTTTCATTTTAGATTTTTCATATATATAGTGTGTGTGTGTGTTTCATATATATAAGTAGTATACACACACACACACACACATATATATATATATAGTTTGTGTAATTACTTTTAAATTAAATCTTTATTATTCAGATTATTACATTTGTTTCTTTTCCCCTCTATAGCACCCCTCCACCCAGCTCCCACCCTTCCCTCTGCCCTTACCTCCCTCCCATTGACCTCATCCATAGGTGTATGATTTTTGTCCAGGCTCTCCCTGTACACCCTCACCCCTTTCCCCCTGAGAATAACCAGTCCACTCCCTTTCTGTGCTCCTGATTCTATTATATTCACCAGTTTATTTTGTTGATCAAATTTTTAATTCACTTAATTTTTAGATTCATTTGTTGATACATCTGTATTTGTTCATAATTTTTTGTCTTTTACCTTTTTCTTCTTCCTCTTCTAAAAGAGTACCTTTCAGCATTTCATATAATACTGGTTTGGAGTTGATGAATTCCTTTAGCTTTTTCTTCTCTGTGAAGCTCTTTATCTGCCCTTCAATTCTGAATAATAGCTTTGCTGCATAGATTATTCTTGGTTGTAGGTTCTTGCTATTCATCACGTTGAATATTTCTTGCCGCTCCCATCTGGCCTGCATCGTTTCTGTTGAGAAATCAGCTGACAGTCGTATGGGTGCTCCCTTGTAGGTAATGACCTGTTTTTCTCTTGCTGCTTTTAATATTCTCTCTTTGTCTTTTGCTCTTGGTATTTTAATGATGATGTGCCTTGGTGTGGTTCTCTTTGGATTCCTTTTATATGGGGTTCTGTGTGCTTCCTGGACTTGTAAGTCTATTTCTTTTACCAGATGTGGGAAGTTTTCAGTCATTATTTCTTTAAATAGGTTTTCAGTATCTTGCTCTCTCTCTTCTTCTGGCACCCCCACAATTCTGATGTTGGTACGCTTGAAGCTGTCCCAGAGGCTCCTTACATTATCTTCACATTTTTGGATTCTTTTCTCTTTTTGCTTTTCCAGTTGAATGTTTTCTGATTCATTATATTTCAAATTTTTGACTTGATTCTTGCCTTCCTCTAGTCTGCTGTTAGGACTCTATAATATTTTTTATTTCAGTCAGTGTTTCTAGTTGGTCCTTTTTCATCTCCTCTTGGGTCTCGCTAAATTTATCCATCTTTTCTAACATATTCTTGAAAAACCTTATAAGCGTGGTTTTGAACTCTATATCCAGTCGTCTTTTTTTCTCCATTTCTTTTGTTTGTGATCCCTTCCCTTGTCTCAGCATTTTCACTATGCCGGGAGAACTTCTGTGTTGGATTCAGCCTTATGATAACAGATTTGCAAAACTGAAGAAGCCTCTGTTGAGCTTGGAATGGGTGGAGTCTCAGGGCTTAAGGGACCGCTTTGCCTTCCAGTCGGCCCCGCCCTCCACGGCCCCTGAGTCTCACGTGACTGGGTAATCGCTGGAGTGGTCCTTGTGTGCGCGCGCTCGCAGTGCCTCTAGACTGCTGCCTTTCAGGCTCCCCTGCGCTCCAGGACCACACGAGTCTAGGTCCCCAGGGTTTCACCCGAAACAGGGGCTTAGTGGAATCAGAAGTGGCACAGTTGGGAGGGTCTGTCTCCCGCCCACTCGCGAAAGCCAGCTGCACAATCAGCAATCTGTCCTCTGCGCAGTGCCGTGCACGCCAGCAGACTTCCGATCTTTTGCAACTCCCCTAAATTTCTGTGCACCTCTCCCTTTTCACAGTCCAAACTCCCCCCATATGAGTTTCGGCTGGATCTTGGGTTTAGTGTCGTAAGATAAGGGGTTCAATGCCTTTGAGAGTCTCTGTTTCCCTCCTGCCAGAGAAAACCAGCCAGATATTCCGGCACCCACTCTCTCCACGTGCGTGTTTCTGTACCTCAGCTTTTTGCAGCTCCTCTAGGTTTCTGTGAGTCCCTCTCTTTTCCTCTAGCTGTAGAACTTCCACTCAGTCAGCTTTCCTGTGGTTCTGGATGATGTCTGTTCTTTCTTTTAGTTGTAGTTTTGAAATTGTTGTGTGAGGCAGCAGTGTAGGTGTTTACCTATGCCGCCATCTTGGATTCTCCTGTAATTACTTTTAATTTGAATGTAGCAATATATTTTATTTTTATATATTGAGCCTGTTTTCTGAAAACTTGCAGAATTTATGATTGACCCTAACAGTTTGGTTTTGTGTGTGTGTGTGTGTGTGTTTGTGTCTGTTCTTTATTCAATGAATAAAAATATGCCATTAGCAAATAGATAGTTTTACTCTCCCCAATATGGATGGCTTTTAATTAATTTTCTTGCCTAAGTTCCCTGGCTAGAACGTTCTGTTGATTAGAAATGGCAAGAGCAGAAATACCTGTCTTGCTTCTGACCTGAGAGGAAAAGTTTTCAGTCTTTAACATTAAGTATGATGAGAAAGCAGTTGGTTTCTATTTCTAGTTGTTGAATGTTTATATCATAAAGCCATTATGATTCTGTCAAATGCTTTTCATGCATCTATTGAGATTATCATGTAATAGGCATGATTTATTATAGTAATTGTTCATCAAATATTAAACCAACTTTGCACCCCTGGCATAAATAATAATTTGTCATTATGCATAATGCTTTTTATATATTGCTAGATTTGGTTTGCTAGTATTTTTTTTAGTCCTCATTTGAGGATATGTTTTTATTGATTTTTAGAGAGAGAGAGAGAGAGAGAGAGAGAGAGAGAGAGAGAGAGAAAGAGAGAGAGGGAAAGAAAGAGGAAGAGAGAAACATTTCTGTGAGAGAGAAACATCCATTGGTTGCTTCCCATTCACACCCCAATCAGGGATCAAACCCGAATCCCAGGTATGTGCCCTGATAGGGAATCAAACCTTTTGGTGCTTGGGACAATGGGACAATACTCCAACCAACTGAGCCACCTGGCCAGGGCTGATTTGCTAATATTTTGTTGAAGATATTTGTGTATGTGTGCATATATATATATATATATATATATATATATATATATATATATATATATTCATTGGTCTATAGTTTTATTCTTTTCTTGGGATATGTTTCTCTGTCTGGTTTTGGTATTAAGGTAATACTGGCTTTATAGAATGAGTTGGGAAATGTGCCCTCTTCTATTTTTTGAAAGAGTTTATGAAGAATTGATATTTAAAAAAAAATGTTTGGTAGAAATCACCAATGAGGCCATCTGGGACTATGCTCCTTTTTGTAAGTATCTTCTTGTCTCTTACATTTCCAGGTTTCACTTTTCTCTAGACTTTGGTGTGTATTTAGTATTAACTTTTCAGTATTATTTAATGCTGCACATCATTTCAACCTGTTAAGTACTTGATGATTTTGCTGTGTGTGCGTGTTTTTGTTTTTTTTAAATAATGTGTTATTTTGTTGTACGTGATACATTCAGGCAGTTTTCTGTTATTTTATTTTTATATTAATTCAAACATTCTCATTTATTTTAATTTGAATGTCCCTTTGTAATGAAAAGCTTTTTAATTTTTATTTTTAATCATTTATTGCTTTGCAGACAAACCACTCTTAATTTCATAGATTTACATAATTATTCCTCCACTTATGTAGGGATGCCTCTTGTCCCTTTTGATGTAGCATTTTCAACACTGGGTCAGAAAGTGCATGAGAGTATTTGAGCCAGAGTCTCTGGCTAGACCAAGACTTAAAACTCTAGTGGATTTTTTAAGTATCAAATTATATAGATCACCCAGATGTTCTGATGAGTCAGATTAGGGCAATTAAAGGTTTGGTGCCATGGTCAACATAAGACTAGCAAATCCTAAGAGTTCCTGCATTCCAACTAAAGACAAGGTGTTTCAGCATAACCCTGATTTTCATAAACTTTTTATAGCAAATGCAGCTCTTCTGTACATATCTTCCAAAGTCTAATGTTTCCTCACAGGCTTTCTGACTCAGTAACCAGCCTCCAGATGAATAATACTAATTTCCCATCTCTGAAATATTGACATTCATTTCAGTGCAACTGGCAAAACTCTAAGTGAACTTTGACAACAACAGTAGCAAACAAAAGCTCATATAATAAGGAAGCTCAAGGGGGTGAATACCTTTATGCATGGCTGAATTCAGAAATTCAACTATCTTGTCATCTTTATTTTTTTTTTCTCTTTCCATCTTTCATTTTTATATTTATCTGTGTCTTTTTCATTCTCAGTTGGGTTCCTAGAATGAACCCACACATCCAGCTCTAGGTGTAGTTGGCTCTTTTAATGGGATGCTGTAGAGAACACTGATTGGCTCAGCTTGGCCACATGCCCAATCCTGAACCAATCACTGCACAGCTAGTAGTAGTCTGATAAGCCAGGCTTGGATGTGTGCCAATTCCTCATTCCCATGATGAAAGAAGTGAAAGGCCTGCCTTATCAAAACCACATGGTAGTGAGTTTCCCAAAAGAAAGAGGGATTCTATCACCAGAATAATTGTAGGTAGGTCCGAGGAAGTGTCCTGGGCAGCAAAAATTATAGTTACCTCAGTCCTTTACATATTGAAACCCATCATCAAGATGACAAATTCTTCCTCCTCTACAATTCTGCTAATAATTTAAAATAATGCTTACTCCTTTTCACCTTCATTTGGCACTATTGATATAACAGCTCAAGAATGAACCACATAATCCAGATTCATCTGGAATTTATTACCAACAGAAATAACAAAGGGATGAGAGGAGGGGGGAGGACACTTCCAATCTCTCTTAATATTCAAAACAGCTTTCACAATTGTTCTTCATGCTGACAGCCAGCTATTTAGGTTAAGCTAACCTAGTTTCTCATATATTTTTTTCTTCCAAAAAATTCCCCATTGTCAAAACTCACTTTTTGGCAGATCATCAAAGTCAGTTCTGCTCTCCACCCGGATGCTTACTTTTTGTCTCTTATAATTTTGCTTTAAGAACTTCCTCTGGAATGCTCCGGACTTCCTTGCTTTCACTGACCCATTTTGATTGCATTGTCATCCCAAATGGTTTCTCACAAAACTCTCTTCATTTAAGACTTTAGTAATTATAACTTCCCTTTATTGCATTTAGAATAAATAAAGCACTAAATGTTGGTCTGCATAACTTTTATTTGTCCTGTTCTGAAAGCTAGACATTGTAGTCTTCAAGGTAACACAAAGAATCTTTTAGTAGCCATTGGCCAAACCAGATGAAATGTAAGTTCTTCTCCTGACCATTGTGCCTTGGTTGGGTATCATCCTGTGCACCGAGGGTTGATGGTTTGATTCCTGGGTTAAGGCACATACCCGAGTTGCGTCTCCATCCCTGGTGGGGGACATGTGGGAGGCAGCCAATGAGGGTTTTGCTTTCCCATGGATGTTTTTCTTTCTTTCTCCCTTCATCTCACTCTAAAAATCAATAAACTAAAAATAAATAAATACATACATACATACATACATACATACATAAATACATAAATAAGATTTATGGAGTCCTCTGTAACTTGCCCTCACTTTCTTCTTTTTAAAATAAATCTTTATTGTTCAGATATTACAATTGTTCCTCTTTTTCCCCCCATCGCTCCCCTCTACCCGGTTCCCTGCCCTTACCTCCCCCACTCATTGTCCTCATCCATAGGTGTACGATTTTTGTTCAGTTTCTTCCTGCACTCCCCATACCTCTTTCCCCCTGAGAATTGTTAGTCCACTCCCTGATTCTATTATATTCATCAGTTTATTCTGTTCATCAGATTTTTGATTCACTTGATTTTTAGATTCACTTGTTGATAGATATGTATTTGTTATTCATAATTTTTATCTTTACCTTTTTCTTCTTCCTCCTCTTCTTAAAGAAAACCTTTCAGCATTTCAATAATATTGGTTGGTGGTGATGAACTCCTTTAGCTTTTTCTTATCTGTGAAGTTCTTTATCTGACCTTCAATTCCGAATGATAGCTTTTAATCTTGGTTGTAGGTTCTTGCTATTCATCACTTTGAATATTTCTTTCCACTCCCATCTGCCCTGCATAGTTTCTGTTGAGAAATCAGCTGATAATCATATGGGTGCTCCCTAGTAGGTAATTAACTGTTTTTCTCTTGCTGCTTTTAATAGTCTCTCTTTGTCTTTTGCTCTTGGCATTTTAAGTATGATGTATCTTGGCATGGTCCTTTTGTTTGGGGTTGTGTATGTTTCCTGGACTTGTAAGTCTATTTCTTTCACCAGGTGTGAGAATTTTCAGTCATTATTTCTTCAAATAGTTTTTTCAGTATCTTGCTCTCTCTCTTCTTCTGGAACCCCCATAATTCTGATGTTGGTATGCTTGAAGTTGTCCCAGAGGCTCCTTACACTATCTTCAAATTTTGGGGTTCTTTTTTCTTTTCCAGTTGAGTGATTTCTACTTCTTTGTATTTCAAATCTTTGACTTGATTCTTGTGTTCTGTTAGTCTGTTGTTAGTTCTCTGAATAATATTTTTTATTTCAGTCAGTGTATGTTTAATTTCTAGTTGGTCCTTTTTCATTTCCTCAAGGGTCTCACTAAATTTATCAGCCTTTTCTAGGAAATTCTTGAAAACCTTATAACCATGGTTTTGAAGTCTATATCCAGTCATTTGCTTTCCTCCATTTCTTTGATTTGTGATCTGTTCTTTTGTCCCTGCATTTTTGCTGCTTCCTTGAGTTGGTAGAGTAGCTTTGTGTGCTAGTTGTCCTATATGGCCCAATAGCTTCACCTCCCAAGTTACCAGGTAACTTGATGCACCCCTTTGTGGACTGTGTCTACAGCCTTGTTGTAGTTAAGTCTTGATTGTTGTTGGTATTACTGGGAGGAATTGATCTCCAGGATAATTGGCTATGAGGATCAGCTGTGTCTACTCTGGGAGAACTTCTGTGCTGGAGATACCCTTATTCGACAAGACTTGCAAAATTGCAAAAGCCTCTGTGCTCAGCTTGGATGGGGCATAGTCTCAGGTCAGGGCAGATAGCCTTGGATTTCTGTCAGCCCTGCCCTGTAAGGCCCTGGATCTTAGTGTCCCTCAGTAATTGCTGTAAGCACCTCTGAGAGAGAGCCACCCTCAAGTTTCACCTGCTGCCAGACAGTCCAGTTTCTCCCCAAATGAGTCTGGGTTCCCAGTATCTTGTCCAGAACTGGAGTTCAGTGCAGTGGGAACTTCTGTCTCCCTCCCTCCCATGCACCCAGCTGCCTGTGCATTCAACAGTAAGTTCTCTCTGTGCATGCGTGTCTCTGGACCTCTGCCTCCACAGCTCCCCTGAGTCTCAGTGTGATTTCTCTTTTCCTGACAGTCCACTTTCTCCCTGAATGAATCTGGATTCCCAGAAACTCGCCTGGAACTGGAGTTCAGTGCAGACAGGAGCTTCCGTCTTCCTCCCGCTTTAGAAAGCCAATTGTGCAATTAGCCACTGTGCACGCAGCTGCCTGTCCTTTCCACATGCTTGCACGTCTCTGTACCTGAGCCTTTTACAGCTCCTGTGATTCTCTTTCCTTCTAGTTGTAGAATTTCCACTCAGCCAGCTTTCCTGTAGTTCTGGATGATGTCCATTTTGTCTTTTAGTTGTAGTTTTGATATTGTTGTGTGAGGCAGTAGTTTAGGTGTTTACCTATGCTGCCATCTTGGTTTCCCCTCTGCCTTCACTTTCATAGCTAAAAAGTCGTATTCCAAATATGTTAAATCTGGCAATTCAAAGAATACTTTTAGAACAACATTTCTGAAGTATTCCCTTTAACATATGCAAGAATAGCTAAAATTAACATATAGAGTTCTTTTCCTTAACAGCTATTCTTGCTTTCTAAATATCTTTGTACTTTAAAAATGCTTTTTAAAATGAAATAATTATTTATTTCTATTTCATTCAGTATTTGCGACCAGCTCTCCTTAAAATAAATGAACTGTGCTATCAGTTGAATTTTATGGGGCTTTGTTATATTGAAAAAGGTCACACCTACACCCTGCAGGAATTTCAGTTTACACAAGTCGTACACCTGAAAGAGGTAAAGACTTTTGTCTATAAGTTTCAAGAACTTTTCTCTATTATTGCTATTTCAGTACCACTAATTATACATATCACTAATGTCTAGATGACAGATCACCTGGAATATTTTCGAAACGAGGCCAAAGATGTGGTCAGGAAGGCTTGCCGTACTGCTCTACGTGCTATAGGATTCACTCCTGATGACTGTAATGAGGAAGGTAGGGAGGGGAGAGAGCTTTAATAGATCAGAAGTGTTGCTCAGTGTTTGAGCATCAACCCATGAACCAGGAGGTCACAGTTCGATTTCCAGTCAGGGCACATGTCCAGGTTTCAGGCTCCATCCCCAGTAAAGGATGCACAGGAGGCAGCCAATTAATGATTCTCTATCATAATTGATGTTTCTCCCTCTCTCTAAAATCAATAAAAAACAATTTTAAAATAGTAACTCTTGCCCAAGCCACTTTGGCTCAGTGGATAAAGCATCGGCCTGTGGTTCAATTCTGGTCAAGGGCATGTACCTCAGTTACAGGCTCCTCCCAGGCCTGGGCCCTGGTCAGAATGTATGCAAGAGGCAACCAATTGATGTGTTTCTCTCATATGGATATTTCTCTCTGTCTTTTCCTCTCTTCCACTCTCTCTAAAAATCACTGAAAAAATACACTCAGGTGAGGATTTAAAATTAAATAAACTATAAAAAAAGTAACTCTTTTTTATTACTTTTCTTAAGTTTAATGATTTATTTTCAGTTCTTCCAAATTTGCAAGATAGATTATGAATTCAATATATATTGAAGGGGGGTGGTACCAGTAGATAGTGCATTTTCCTTGCAATAACTCTGCTTGTATATATAGTATTTCTAAACTGGTTACAGAATCTTTATTTCACAAGCATTTTGTGGTATACATTCAGCATATTAGATGACTGGACACTTAGCATATTAGACAATCCCTTTATTAAAATTAAGGGATTGGCTGGATCTCCGGATTGGCCCCTGGTGGCATGTACTCTAGAGGATAATTAAAATGCAGTTGGGGAAAAAAGGATAAAGTGTCACCGGAAAAGAGATAACAGAGTACACAGGTCAATGTTAAAGAGAATGTTGATAAACTGTCTACAGTCTTTTCTTGAGTTGAAATCCTTTGATGTGAAATTTTTTTGGATAACTGGATTGTTTTCTGGAGTTTGAATGATATCATGAACCAAACCATTTGTGTGTGTGTGTGTGTGTGTGTGTGTGTGTGTGTTTCAATGTTGCTTGTCTTTTAATCCATATTGAGGAGAAAAACATGGAATTTTTACATAAGAATTCTTGTTGTTATGTCTTCTGCTGTTCTTAGATGATAAGAAATCGTCAATGGCTGGCGGTCTCATTGAGTTGCCTGCTTATGTAAACTCTGAGAACATGAAATACACGCAGCAGGCCAGGAAAAGGCGTTATTGTAGGAGGCTGACTTGGTAAGTGTTCTTTCTTTTGAGAAAAAATAGGGCATTGTCATTCTCAAATTCATTCAAAGTCAAAGCCTTTATCCCAAGATTTACTAACAGTGATGAGAGATTTAGGGGATATGATAACCTGAAAGCAGTCCCAAAAGCCTGCCCCTCCACCTGCCCCCTAGCAAAGCAGCAACTGGGAGTAGCAAGTTGGTAGAGAGTGGGGGACATGTCCAAGGCCATGGGCTCCATTTTGATCTCTAAGCCTTGAGCATGGTGCTGACTATGGTAAGAAGTCAGGCACACAGAGATTTGTACATAGCTATATTGCCACATAAAGTTCCACACTTTCCCTAAGGAAGGTTTTGCAACTGGGAGACAAGCCATCCACAGGGTCTCACCAGGGCACTCGTCTCATTAGGTTTTAGCTTTGCCATTGCTTACTCAACTGGATTTCAACACTATTTCCAAGTTTGGATTTCACGCCTTTCTAAAATGTCATTACTACAGATAACTCTTGCAAACAAAGTCACGAAGCATTATCTGAAATGTGTGTGGTACTATATACTGATTATTGTTACTCAGTGCTCACTAATTTAGTCCAATTTTTACAACCATCCTATATAATAAAAGCCTAATATGTTAATTGTCCAGTTGTCTGGTCGGCTAGTCAACCAATCAAAGTGTAATATGCTAATAATATGCTAAGGCCACTCAACTGCTTGCTATGATGTGCACTGACCACCAGGAGACAAATGGTTGACTGGTCAATCAGTCGCTATGACATTCACTGACCACTAGGGGGAAGATGTTCCGACCAGTAGGTTAGCTTCTGCTGGGGTCTAGCCCACTGGGACTGAGAAAGACAGGCTGGACACACCTGGAACCCTCCTATGGTCCCTCAGCCTGGCCTGTGCCCTTTCATAATCCAGGACCCCTGGATGTCAGAGAGCCAGTTTCAGCCCAACAGTGGAATGACCAATGATGCTCACTGACCACCAGGAAGCAGACACTCAATGTAGGAGTTGCCCCCTGGTGGTCAGTGAGCTCCAAAAGGGGAAGTGCTGCTCATCTGGAAGTGCTAAGGATGTCAGACTGGAGCAGGCCTAAGCCATCAGTAAGACATCCCTTGAGGGCTCCTGAACTGTGAGAGGGCACAGGTTGGGCTGAGGATACCCTCTACCCCCGTCTCCAATGCACAAATTTTGTGCACCTGGCCTCTAGTCTATTTAATAAATACTTTTGAAAATATTTTGTATTAACTTCTTTTACAGAAAGGAAAGGAGAGGGATAGAGAGTTAGAAACATTGATGAGAGAGAAACATTGATTAGCTGCCTTCTGCACACCCCCTATTGGGGATGTGCCCCCAACCAAGGTACATGCCCTTGACTGGAATCGAAACTGGAACCTTTTAGTCCACAGGTTGACGTTCTGTCCACTGAGTCAAACCAGTTTCAGATATTTAATATTAATGGTTCATCAGTTATATGTGAGATAATATGATAATGTTGTCTGTGTCACTAAAGTCAGTGGAGCAGTCCCTGAGGCAGGCACTGGAGGCCCCTTGGGCTCCAATTAAACAGAATAAAAAGTTACTCTAAATGCCTTGCTGACTCAGCCTACATTCTAAGCACTCAAGTAAGGAAACAAAATTTGCATCTTTGGGTTAGCAATTGCCATTAAGCAACATTTATCCAATAGTGAAGATTTCACACTTTACCTTTAGAATGTAAAGTGTAATTACCTTTAGAATGTAAAGTATATTTACTGATTTCTTCTCTAAGGCATTAAAAAAATCTATGGTTCTTTTGGCTAGGTGAGCTAGGTGCTTTTCCAGTAAGTATTGTTCATTAATATTCTGTTGAATAGTTAGAACACCTAGCTAAATTGATGCAATACTTTTGAATATGATTGTGTTTTTTTTTAAATTAATTTTTATTAATTTTTTATACATATCTCCCCATTGCCCCCCCTCCCTCCCAGGCGTACCCCGACCCCCCAGTGTCTGTGATCATTGGTTATGTTTATAAGCATGCATACAAGTCCTTTGATTGATCACTTATTTACCTCACCTAACTTTAATCTTTCTGCTATAATTTCACAGTCTGTTTGATGCTTTATGATTTTTGTCCTCCTGAGAATTATCAATCTACTCCCTTTCTGTGCTCCTGATTCTATTATATTCACCAGTTTATTCTGTTGATCAGATTTTTAATTCACTTAATTTTTAGATTCACTTGTTGACAGATGTGTATTTGTTGTTCATAACTTTTTGTCTTTTACCTTTTTCTTCTTCCTCTTCTAAAAGGGTACCTTTCAGCATTTCATATAATACTGGTTTGGAGTTGATGAACTCCTTTAGCTTTTTCTTCTCTGTGAAGGTCTTTATCTGCCCTTCAATTCTGAATGATAGCTTTGCTGGATAGATTATTCTTGGTTGTAGGTTCTTGCTGTTCATCACGTTGAATATTTCTTGCCACTCCCGTCTGGCCTGCATCGTTTCTGTTGAGAAATCAGCTGACAGTCGTATGGGTGCTCCCTTGTAGGTAATAAACTGTTTTTCTCTTGCTGCTTTTAATATTCTCTCTTTGTCTTTTGCTCTTGGCATTTTAATTATGATGTGTCTTGGTGTAGTCCTCTTTGGGTTCCTTTTCTTTGGGGTTCTGTGTGCTTCCTCGACTTGTAAGTCTATTTCTTTTACCAGATGTGGGAAGTTTTCAGTCATTATTTCTTTAAACAGGTTTTCAGTATCTTGCTCTCTCTCTTCTTCTGGCACCCCCACGATTCTGATGTTGGTACGCTTGAAGCTGTCCCAGAGGCTCCTTACATTATCTTCACATTTTTGGATTCTTTTCTCTTCTTGCTTTTCCAGTTGAATGTTTTCTGCTTCTTTATATTTCAAATTTTTGACTTGATCCTTGCCTTTCTCTAGTCTGCTGTTAGTACTCTGCGTAATAGTATTCATTTCAGTCAGTGTATTTATTATCTTCTCTTGGGTCTCACTAAATTTATCCATCTTTTCTAGCATATTCTTGCAAAACCTTATAAGCGTGGTTTTGAACTCTATATTCAGTCGTTTTTTTTCCTCCATTTCTTTTGCTTGTAATCCCTTCCCTTGTCTCGGCATTTTCACTGTGCCGGGGAAACTTCTGTGCTGGATTCAGCCGCAGAAGCCTCTGCTGAGCTTGGGAGGGTGGAGTCTCAGGGCTTAAGGGACCGCCTTGCCTTCCAGTCGGCCCGCCCTCCACGGCCCCTGAGTCTCACGTGACTGGGTAATGGCTGGAGCGGTCCTTGTGCGCGCGCGCTGCCTTTCCGGCTCCCCTGCGAACCAGGACCACACGAGTCTAGGTCCCCAGGGTTTCGCCCAAAACAGGGGCCCAGTGGACTCAGAAGTGGCACAGATCGGAGGGTCTGTCTCCTGCCCACTCGCGAAAGCCAGCGGCACAATCAGCAATCCGTCCTCCGCGTGGTGCCGTGCGCAACCAGACCTCCGATCCTTTGCAACTCCCCTAAATTTCCGTGCACTTCTCCCTTTTCACAGTCCAAACTCCCCCGTATGAGTTTCGGCTGGATCTGGGGTTTAGTGTCGTGAGAGAAGGGGTTCAATGCCGTTGGGAGTCTCCGTTTCCCTCCTGCCAGAGAAAGCCAGCCAGGTACTCCGGCACCGCTCTCTCAGCGCACTCGTCTCCGTACCTCAGCTTTTTGCAGCTCCTCTGGGTCTCCGCGAGCCCCTCTCTTTCCCTCTAGTTGTAGAACTTCCACTCAGCCAGCTTTCCTGTGGTTCTGGATGATGTCCGTTCTGTCTTTTAGTTGTAGTTTTGAAATTGTTGTGCGAGGCAGCAGTATAGGTGTTTACCTATGCCGCCATCTTGGATTCTCCTCCATGATTGTGTTTTAAAATGAAGAATGTCCAAGAAAAACTCTTAAGAACAGCAAATCTCTGATATTGTAATAAAAAGTGGGCACAGAGAAAATATATTTTAAAATTTAAATAATTTAGAGTCACTTTCAAAGATATATAATGAATATAGAAAACTAAAGCTGTATTTTTTTTCTTTTTAAGCTTTATTCGTCTAAATGATTACCTAATTGAGAACACAATGCATGTCTTAACAGTAAATTCTGTTAACACTCTTTTGAATTACCTCACTGACAAACTAAAACGAACACCCTCAGCAGACATCATTCAGAAATGGATTACTGAGGAGAAACTTGAAGTCACTGAGAAGAAGGTATATCCAGACAAATTAAAAAAATTCATCGGTCAGCATTTATTGAGTGCTTACTACTATATTATGGATTATGCTGTTTTCTGTGTCCTGAAAAGATGGGAGAAATACTTAGCGGGTTTCATAGTATAACCAGAGCCTACTATACACATATGAAATGGCAGAATAAAAAACAGCATGTCAACAAATACTTTAACAGAGAAAGCACTCACTGTGCTGAGTGTTGCTCTTTCTCTCACAGGAATTTGCTAAAGGTTATTTCATGTGTTCATTTAACAGAAATTCCTGAAGTACCAATCCCTGTGTACCAATCCCTGCACTGTGTGTTGTGTATCTAGTGATGAAAAGCATAGACAGGATTCTTGCTCCCAAGAAACTTATAGTTTGGGCCATCATGGGCATGAGCTGGCAGAAAGAAGCAGCTGAGGTGGTATAAATGGAAGAAATGAGAAGAAGCACATCATGAAGCAAACCTTTGTGCTTTTGGTGGATACGTTTTTGGGAGGAAGTTTTCCTTAGAGCCAAAGAGTATGTTTGAGAAGAAATAGTACAAATTCTTTTGGTGTATTGTAGCATAGCTAAGAGAGAAATCATATTATCTCATACCACATTTCCCAACTCCCCCCTGCATAACAACTTCATGCCAGCTACCTAATAATATTGCAAAACATGCTTATTTGTTTCATTAGGCTTCCTACCTCCAAGCCTCAACTTCCTCTCCAGGAAAATCAACTGTGCCGTTTTAAGGACTGATATTCTTTGCTATAGTTTCCCCTTTTCTCCAAAAGTTGTATGTTAAATTGCATACTCCTTTTCATTACTTCCTATTCTCAATTCCTCTTTTTTTCTAAATATTGTTACATCTTAAAAATAATATTCATTTTTTTTTGTAATTGCAAAAGTAATATATGCCATGCAGAAAATTTGAAAAACACAGAAATGTACAAAAAAGAGCATCCTTTGCTATCCGAAGATAACTATTTCCAAGGGGGAAATAAGGTATCATACTTTACTTTTTAATCACCTGCTTTTCCACTCAGCAATGTTTTGTGAAAAATCTCCCAAGTTAATAAGTATTTTTCATATAATATTCTCATGTAGAAATATACTATATATTAGTATCTTGTAAATATTAGCAAATAATTTTCTACTATTGATCATTTTCTCACTATAAATAATGTTGCAAAAAAACATCTTTGTCTATACGTGTTTCAGACACCTCTGATTTTCCCCCTTAGATTCTAAGACTTAGAAGAAAGTCCTAGCTGTGGAATTGTTGGGTCAGAAACATGCTCACTTGTTAAGGCTTTGATACTAATGCATAACTCTCCTGAGGCAGGCTGGCAGAGCCATGGCATACTCAGCTCCAGGGCACCTTATGTGACTTGCCAGCTCAGCCAGGTTCAGTGACCCTGAGTGGGGGAGGCTGAAAGGCTTAGAAAAGACAGACAAGAGAATGAAAGCTGGGTCTCAGTGGGATGCTGCTTCCTCATGGAGAGACAGCGCCACGTACTACAAGCCGTATCTTTATTTTATAGCCGATGCCATGAGGCAAAGGAAGAGCATGGTCAAGATGTTTACAGCATTCTCATGGGTTTCAATCCTACTCAATTACATGCACCTGATCAAGCTTTGTTTACTTGCAGCCTATATCACTTAGGCACGGGGGGCCATGTGTTCGGACCATAGGTTCAAGCTTACAATATAGCTGTTGGCTATAATTGTGCTGGGAAGGCTCTGCCCTCCAGGCTGGGATTTGCACGTGGCCACAAGAGGACTGTGCCCTCTCATTAGTCTGAAGCTTGAACCTGTCAAACACTGTAGCCGCGCCCCACACTCTTCAGAAAATTTTGTATCAATTTACAAACTTCCTAGCAATATTTGAGAATGAGCATTACCCATGTGCACACTAGATAGTATCATTCATTTTCGTCTTTGTTAATCTGATGGATGTAAAGTAGTATATCACTGTTTTTTAATGTTATATTCCTTTAATTGCTGCCCCAGTGCAGGGATAAGAGCATATGTGTGGTGATCTGGGTCTGCCACTTACTAAGCAATGTTTCCTTGTCCAGATTCTGTTTTCTCAGGGGAGTACAATGATACCTGCTACATATGATGGGTATAGGATTTACATGAATACTTAGCATTTCCTGACACACACTAAATGCTCAATAAATGTCATTACTGAATAAATTATCTTCAGGAAGAGAATGAGGACGTTGATTGATCATTTGTACTAGTACATTACTATTTATGTATTAATTATATCATACTAGAGGGCCTATGCATGAAATTTGTGCAAGGGGCTTGGCCCTCACAGCCTCGGCCAGCCCTTGCAGCCCCTCCCAGCCTCAGAAGGTAGGACAGTCATTCTGCTATTTGATCTAATTAGCATATTAGCTCCTTATTTTATAGGATTAGTATATGTTTCTACTGAGTATATCAAGTAGATTTCTATTTAAATATTACTAACCTTCTATCTGCTATATACATTTTTCAGTTCCTTATTTTCATTTCCATCTTACTGATAGTATTTTTTCAAGTTTTACAGTGCTGTCTAGTTTTTCAATATCAGCTTTATTTTTTAATTTCTGTGTTAATATTCTTTGAAAGACATGTCAACATTGTAAAATCAGCTAATTGTATAAGCTTACATTTGCATGCCTCTTGTAATAGACAAGTTTTCTATCTTACACGTTGGTACTTGTATCTCTATAATACTGCAAATGTGTTCATTTCAGGTGGTTCCTGGAATAGAAAAGCAGGAAGAAGACGAGTCTCTCATCCCCATGTTCCTCACAGAACTGATTTTGACAGTGGAGTCACTACTGTTTGAGCCTTCTCTGGAAGACTTTCTGGTGTGTTTATCCAGATAACGTCAGCTAAGAGTTTAACACCTTTTCTTTAACTTGAGACAGATTAGAGGTTTTGTAGGGACACCATCAAGAGAACCTACAAGTTCTAAACAAAATTTAGAATTCATTATAGGCATCTCTCAAGAGGAGTTCAAGAAATCGTTGTTGCAAGTACGACTTTTAAAATCTTTTAAAGCATGTTGCATCTGAGAAAATTTTGCTATTTTAGTTCTCAGTTGCTGTGAAATAAGTTATCACAAGTTTGGCAGCTTTTTAAAAAGCAAGCATTTGCTATCTTGCAGTTCCTGTGTTCATGGGTCCGGGCACTGCTTTATTCTACTCTGCCTCAGGACCTCCCCAGGCTGCCATTAACTGGGATGAGGTTCACCTGGAAACAGATCCATGTCCAAGCTCCCTCAGGTGGTTAGAAAAATTCATCTTTATGCAGCTGTGGGGCTGAGGTCCCTTTTTTCTTGAGGGATGTCAACTGGAAACTACCTGGAGTAGTTTTTTGCCCCATGGCAAACTCTGTAAGCAATTTATAATATGGATCTTTGCTTCATCAAGACTGCCTGGAGAATCTCCTTCAGGAAGGGCCCAATCACTCTTTTAAAGGCTTTCATTTGATTCAGTCAGATCTACCCATGATAGTCACCTTCTGATTAACTCAAAGGCAACTGAATTAGTATCTTAATCACATCTGCAAAATCTCTTCAAGTTTCATATAATGTAATCTAATCAATGAAGTGGCAGTCCATCAGATGCACAGGTTCCTCCCATACCCATGAGAGGAGCATCCAGGGCATGTACATCAGATGGAGGGAACCTTGGCAGCCACCTTGGACTTCTGCCTTCCACCTTTTGTACATGCGTAGATTAGCAAACCAATAAGAGTCTATATTTTCTGTCCTTAGCTGGTATACTGTGGTGCAGAAACACTAGTAATCAGGCGCTCTGGAGATTCCAATCATCACTTTGCAATTAGTAAGCTCTTTGCCCTTGGGAAACCACACGCCTCTTCAGGGTTCAGTTTATGCATCTGTAAGATGGAAAGGTAGATGAGTTTTAAGATTGCTTCCAATACCAGTAGTCTGTGCCTCTGTAATTTATCAGATGGACCATTGCAGGATATTTACAGGACAAGCAGACTGCTGAGGTCTCTGTGGTTGGGGCCTTGTCAGGAGTTCCCACAGAGACACTGGGCTCTCATGTCTCTCTGGCTAGAAGATTTGTTTCCTTCACATGGAAGGCAGATGCCCTTGTACAGCAGATGACACCAGAAGGGTCTCTTCAACAGCAGCTGGCTGTTGTCAGTTAGCCTCAAGTGACAGGCCTTGGAAAATCTTGATACTCTCCCTATTTCTTTTTTATTTTTATTTTATTTTATTTTCTATCTTTATTGTTGAGATTATTACAGATGTTCCTCTTCCCCCTCCCCCTAAGCTCCTCTCCACCCAGTTTCCACCCCACCCCAGGCCCTCACCACCCTATTGTCTGTGTCCATAGGTAGTATATACATGCATATCTCCTCCTGCACCTTTCATAGCTCCTTTCCTCTGAGAATTATCAGTCTGTTCCATTGCCATGCCCCTGATTCTATTCCGTTCACCAGTTTATTCTGTTCATCAGGTTTTTTATTCACTTGATTTTTAGATTCACTTGTTGATAGATATGTATTTGTTGTCACTTTGTTGTTTATAGTTTTTTTTATCTTTACCTTTTTCTTCTTCCTCTTTTTAAAGATACTCTTCAGCATTTCTTATATTACTGGTTTGGTGGTGATGAACTCCTTTAGCTTTTTCTTATCTGTGAAGCTCTTTATCTGCCCTTCAATTTGAATTATAGCTTTGCTGAGTAGAGTAATCTTAGTTGTAGGTTCTTGCTATTCATCACTTTCAATATTTCTTGCCACTCCCTTCTGGCCTGCATAGTTTCTGTTGTGAAATCAGCTGAGAATTGTATGGGTGTTCCCTTGTAGGTAACTAACTGTTTTTCTCTTGCTGCTTTTAAGATTCTCTCTTCGTCTTTTGCCCTTGGAATTTTAATTATGATGATTCTTGGTATGGTCCTCTTGGGATTCCTCTTGTTTGGAGTTCTCTGTGCTTCCTGGACTTGTAAGTTTATTTCTTTCACCAGGTAGGGGAAGTTTTCTGTCATTATTTCTTCAAATAGGTTTTCAATATCTTGCTCTCTCACTTTTCTGGCACCCCCATAATTCAGATGTTGGTATGCTTGAAGTTGTCCCAGAGGCTCTTTACACTATCCTCACATTTTTTAATTCTTTTTTCTTTTTGCTCTTCTGGTTGGGTATTTTTTGCTTCCTCGGATTTCAAATCATTGACTTGATTCTTGGGATCCTCTAGTCTACTGTGGAATCCCTATATATTATTTTTTATTTCAGTCAGTGTATGCTTAATTTATGACTGGTCCTTTTCCATTATTTTTGGCATTCTCATTAAGATCTTTGAAGGTCTCATTAATTTCTTCAGAGGTTTCTAGAATATTCTTGAGTAACCTTATAACTGTGGTTTTGAACTCTTTATCCAATAGTTTGCTTTCTTTCATTTGTGACATGTTTCTTTGTCTCCCCATTTTGGCTGCTTACCTGTGTTTGTTTCTATGTATTGGGTAGCTGCTAGATCTCATTGAGTTGAGAGAGTGTGGCCTTGTATAGTAAGTGTCCTATAGGACTCAGTGGCTCAGCCTTCCCAATTACCTGAGGTGGACACTCTTGGTGCACCCCTGTGTAGGATGTGTGCTGTTGGAATCGCTAGGAGGAATTGACCTCCAGGCCAGTTGGCTGTGGGGACCAACTTCAATTATAGTGGGAGAGCTGCTGTGTAGGAGACACCCTTATGGGGCCTGACTTGCTTCAGTGGGGCTTTGGTGCTCACTGAGTCTGCCCCTTGAGTGTGTCGCTTAAGGATGTGAAGAGTTATAATCTGATATGGTTTCACACAGAGTACTGGGTACAATGGCTCTTAGGTCTCCAAGGAGGTACAAAGTCAGCTACTACCTGGGGCCACCAAGCAGGAGCTATAGAGAGATCTGAAAATTCCTCCTCTTTGTATCGGGTTTGGAAGTACCCAGATAATGCCCAGCTGTGAAGCAAGGCAGGCTGGTGCTGGTGCTTGTCTTGGGCCTTTTATTGATAGCTTTGGGGCTCCCTGACCAGCTGCAGCTTGTTTGACAGGTTTTAGGCTGAGAAAGGACAGGCCATTTATATGAAAAAATGGTTGTGTAAAATTTGGGCAGGCAGGATTGTAAATTGGGTGGGGTGGGATCTCAGGGAATCACCAGGGTGGAGCAAATAGCAATCAGCCAGTCAGCCCTGCACCAGGGAAGTCCCAGCATGGGAACAATGACTGCTGGGAGCACTTGTGTCTGGAAGAAAACCACCCCCAAGTTCCTTCCCCAGTGCCAAACAGTCCAGTTTCTCCCCATATGTGTCTGGGTCCCCCAGAGTCTCACCCAACATTAGAGATCAGAGCAAGCAGGAGCTTGTAAGTTCAGTTCACAGTGCCAGCCTTTTAAGAGGAGCAGCTGGTGTGTCACTCGGCCCCAATCCGTATTGGTTTTTGCAGTCCATAGTTCTTATTGTCGATAGGGACTTCTTTCTCCAGCTCTGGGACCTTGGATTGGAGGTTTGGTATGGGCGGGGACCCCTTGCTCCTCCCGGCAGCCTCCGCAGAGGCAATCTTCCTCCCGATTAAAAAAGTGGCACACCCGGGTGCCAGACCAGCCTGTTCTGAGCCTCCGCACTTCCTACCAGTCTCAATGTGCTTTCTTCTTTACCTCTCTAGTTGCAGTACTTCCACTCAACCAGCTTTCCCGTGGTTCTGGATGATAGTTGTGTATTTTAGTTGTAATTTTGATGTGGTTGTGGGAGGCAGAAGTACACTATGTTGCCTTCATGGTTCTTTCCTTTTTATTTTTATTTTTTTAGAAATATACTCCTTATTTCTCTTTGGCCGATGTGGGTATTTTTAATTCCTACCAATGAAGTTGTAGGCCATGCTACGGACATAATCCCATGTTCACACCACACATAAGATTTTACTTTGTGTAACCCTAAACAAGCCAATAGCCATGTAAACAGGACTATCACTCATAAATTTTCTAAATTATTTTACTATCATTTTGGTCATTAGTTTTAATGTGCATCCCCATCCAGTTTCCCAAACACAGGCAGAGCTTATTCTAAAGAAAAATTATATACCTAAGTATTTACATCTGACATTGTTCTTGCTTGATTTGTCTATGGCTTCCTATATTCCAATATTTTTCAATTATTTTCCTTACTGTTGTGTTTGACTATACATTGCTTCCACCTCTGACTGGGAATAGTGGGAATAGATTTCACACTTTTCTATAATTTCTCTTGTATTTTTTTCTTTCAGTCTTCTTTCTTAGAGCCTTTTTTTTTTTTTTTGTCTAACCTTTAATTGTTTCTGTCCTGAAATGCTTCCTCCTCTTCACATGCTATGTATTCTCTGTGTGGATGCCTGTTGTTCTAACTACTACTTATAGAATGGAGATTTATAAATATAAATTTTCAGCCAATACTTTTCTTCCAGACTGAGATCTGGAAATCTCTACAATTAACTCCAACTCACTAAAATAAATTGAACTTATAACTTCTTCCAAAACTTGCTCCTTCTTACATACCTCCGTCATAATGAAAGTCATTACCCAGATGCTCAAGTCAGCAATCAGGAATCTTCCTAGTTTCCCCTTACCTCTTTGAGATCAACTTACTGAATCTTGTGTGCTCATCATTACTTGAAGTTCCTCTCAGTGGGACTGGCCTGCGGTAATAGTCTGTTCTAATCTACCTGCCTCTCTTCCTTCTAATGCATTTTCTATATTTCTGACAGTAAGATTATTTTATAGGCACATTTGATCATGTCATTTAAAATTAAAATTTCTCCATTACCTATGGTAGCATTTTTCAAAGGATGCTCTGTAAGATGTTAATAGGCATCCTAAGAGAAAGGGGGTTGTGATAGGTATCAGAATATTAAAAATCCTGTTCTGCAGATACAGAGGAGAATATCCTGTTTAATCCAAGATTTCTTCCCAAATTTACTTGGCAACCCTTTTTATCCATAGAGTTGTCCCTAGTCACAACCTGGGGAGTGCTCGCCTAGAGGCGACCAACTGCATCATGTCCTGTTTCTCCGATTAAATGACTTAAGGCACCCAACCCTGCCAGTCCTGGAACCATTCAGTCCGCAGGTAGACGTTCTATCCACTGAGCCAAACCAGTTTCGGCTATAAATACATTTTTAACTAGAATATTACATATTCATTTTATCCTGCACTCTCTCTTCTTTAAACTTAACATTTATCATAAGCTTTTCCCCATATCATTGATTAATCTTTGGAGACACTATGTTGAAGGGGTCTCTAATTTTCCATTGTATAAATTTATTATAGTCTAACTATACTTCTATTTTTGAACATGTAGGTATTTCGCTAGTAAGTTTTTATTATAAATAATATTGCAATGAGTGTCCTTGCACATGAATCTTTATTTACATATCTATTTTTTCCTCTTAGGATAGATTTTTATAATGGAAATAACTACTCAAAGAGTATAAACTTTTAACCTACCCTTTAAACTTTCTCGGATTCTCTTTGGCATACTTTGACCTGCCTTCCCTTATGACTTTTCTGTGTTTTGCTCATACTTCAAATATAGAATTCATCATATGTGTTATAATTTTTATTCGCTTCTCTTTCAATTAGAAAATATATTTCCTGAAGGCAGGGGCTGTGTCTTGTGATTTCTCATATACTTAGAATCAACACAGTATCTGGCAGGGTTCAATTAGTTATTCTTATTTTAGCATTTCAGAAAATTCAAAATAATTCATAAATATGTATGTGATTACATTTATGTTTCTTCTTTTCTCTCTAACAGTTTGGTATTTCAGGTGCAATTAATCAGTTTCAGAACACCGTGTTATCAGTTCCTAATCTTGTGCCTGACACATATTTTGATGCTTTCACCCGGCCTTATATTAACAACAAACTTGAAGAAAAAACTTGTGGATTAGGTCCAAGCTTGTCGTCAGTATTTGATGATGACAAGAATTTTCACACAATTATCTTTCAAATAAAGGTATATTTACTTTTACTGAAACTAATATTTAAGAAACTGAGCAATGTATTTTCTTCCTTTCTTATCTTTGAATTGAATGCTACTTAATCTCTAAATGGTAAGCTGTTTTTTTATAAAGTCTTAGTTAGCCCTACCCAGTTAGCCCAGTGAACAGAGCATCAGCCTGTGGACGAAAGGGTCCCAGGTTCAATTCTGGTCAAGGGCACTGCTGTACTTTGGTTGCAGGCTCCTCCTCGGCCCAGGCCCTGGTCAGGGCTTGTGCCCCTCACATGTCTTTCCCTTTGCCTACCACTCTCCCTAAAAGTCAATGGAAAAAATATCTTCAGATGAGGATTAACAAAATAAGTAAGGAAGTAAATAAATAAATAGTCCTGGTTGATCAGAACACTGACAATAGGAAAAGAAATTAAAAGTGCAAGATATTTGCCGAGACCAGTTTGGCTCAGTGGATAGAGCGTTGGCTTGCGGACTGAGAGGTCCCAGGTTCAATTCCAGTCGGGGGCATGTACCTTAGTTGTGGGCACATCTCCACTGTGGGGCGTGCAGGAGGCAGCTGATAGATGTCTCTCTCTCCTCGATGTTTCTGACTTTCTATCTCTCTCCCTTCCTCTCTGTAAAAAATCAATAAAATATAAAAAAAAAGTGCAAGATATTTGAGACAACATCACTTCTGGTATAGAAAATGAGGTTTAAAAAGAACAAAAAAGGAACAAAAAGAAAAACTTTTATCATACAGGAGATGCAATCCTTTATAATAAAGAGCTAGTATGCTAATTAGACCAAACAGCCAAACGTCCTTCTGGATGACCTTCCAGCCGAGGCTGTGAGGGGCTGCGAGGGCCAAGCACCTTGCACCAATTTCATGCATCGGGCTGCTAGTAAAACATAAATGGAGCATAAGTAGAGACACATGAGCCATCATAGAAATAGGCAGGTACCTCCAATACATACTAAAATGTGTCGGGGAAAGTATGATGAGAAACAGGATATTCTCTCGAAGTACCTCTGCATAAGATATTTATTGACTTCGAGAGGGAAAACAGTAAGTTTGCAGTGATAAAGACTGACAGACACCACCTTAACAAACATGTTAACATCACCAGTAGTGCAACAAATGGATGTTATGTCTCCTTTGACATGATGCACTGAAAACTCCTGTTACTTTTGTGGTATTACTGCCATGATGTGCAACTGAATCTTAGCATGAAGAAGTGTAAAACACTCATACAAATGAGATATATTTTTCAAAAATGAAAGGCAAATAAAGATTGAGCAATTTTCCAGATTTAAAGGAAATCAAAAGATATAACAAGATGATAAACATGATCCTGGATCGGATAAATAGCAACATTTGTATAAATTCTTTAATTAGATAATAGAAATCATGTTAATGTTAATTTCCTGATTTAGATTATTGTATTATGCCCATGTAAGAAGACATCCTTGTGTTTAGTAAATACATCTGAAATATTTAAGAGTGAAAGTCTCTCATGTCATCACCTTTCTCCCAGATGGTTGATAGTTAAACAATATACTTAGAGAATGATAAAGCAAATGTGATAAGGAATTTTAGGGAATTTTGGTGACAGATATATGGAATTCTTTTTACTATCACAACAATGTGAATGTGAAATTATTTCAGAACACAAAGATTTCAAATCATATTTTGAACATGTTGCTATGACCTGTATGATCACAAATCAGAGATACTATTAAGTAAACTCAAAGGAAACACCAAGTTTGACATAGCTTCTTTCTCTCAATTAAAAAAACAGATATTTATTTGTTTGTTTATTTATTATTGATTTCAGAGAGAAATGGAGAGTGGGAGAAAGAGATAGAAATATCAATGATTAGAGGGAATCATTGTTCAGTTGCCTTCTGCATGCCCCATACTGGGGATTGAGCCCACAACCCAGGCATGTAGCCTGATCAGGAATTGAACCGTGACCTGGTCAGGCCTTCCTCTCAATTTTTAGTGTCAAGAAATAGAAAGAGTGTAAAAGAATAGATAAGAGCTTATTAAAGGGAAATAAATTAACAAATAGCTAAGACGCTGACGACATCTTGCCATGTGAGCAGTTAGTAGCTGAGCATCGCTACACGATGCCCAGGACCAAACCAGAGAGGGTCGGACCAGCATCGCCACCATCTGTCCAGTATCCAGATACCATTGATGACATGTACACATAAGGAACTGTCTGACACTGAAATTGGGATTGAAAGCTATCGGACATTGAAATTGGGACTCAATCATTTTTCTTTTGCTCTGGTGGGTTTATTTCTAGTCTACAGGGGCAAGATGTTTTTAAAGACAAGAAACGGGGTGGAGGCGGGGGAGCAGATGCAGAGGCAAAGAAGCAATGAACAGACTGTCGTGCTTCAGTGGGAAGGCAGGGGAAGTTGGGGAGGAGGGGCCTATAGATCAACCGAAGGACTTGTATGTATGTGTGTGTAGGCATAGCCAGTGGATACAGGGCAATGGGGGAAGGGGGAGTGCGGGGGCGGATGAGGGCATGTACTGGGGGGTGGGGAGGGCAATAGGGGGAAATAATAATAGATAATTACTTAATTAAAAATTAATTAATTAATTATTTTAAAAGAAAAATAATAAATGTAACCAAATAGTGTTTACTCTTTTATGTCATTAAACTTTCTACTAGCCATTCTCCATAAAGTATGTCTAGCCTGGCTATGTTGGGAATGAGCAATTCCATTGATCACCTATAGTTTTCCCTGGGACAAATTGTAGTCATTTGCAAAAAATCTTGGTAGAAAAAATAAGGGAAGGCTATGGAGTGCAGCCAGGGAGTTATGGACCAAGCTAACTGCCTTTCACAGGCACTGAACTATGCTAATATATACTGACACAGGTAATAAGGGTCTGAAATGATGGGAAATTATTATTTTGATTTGAAAAAATTTTGTGGGGAAGAGGAGGTTGTAGCCAAGATTAAGTGAAGGAAAGGGTTTTATTAGGGGAAATTATGAAAGACGTTTTGGAAAAAGCCTTGCCACTATAGAGAATTTCATAGTAAGATTAAGCAATTCATTCTATAGATGTGCTAAACACTTTTGCCTTTGCTCAAAAACACTTCAACTGAGACATAACATTTGCAATTTGGAAACAGATATTGTCTCTTGCCATAGGATTATTAGTGATGTATAAGTTCACTGGGAAGCTAAAAAATTACAAGTTTGCTTTCTTTCAATCGTAGGGAACAATTCTTCAAAAGTCATATTTGAAGATTTTTAAAATTTTTTTCATAAGAGACTCGTTAACTGATATTCTTGGACCTGTAGGTTTGGCATCTTCCCTCACTTATATATCCCCAGGTCAAAGCATATTGTTGGACCCAGAGCAGGCATTTGTGTTTGTTTGTTTATTTACATTGGATTGAATTCTGCTCAGGAAAAATAAAATTGTATTTGTCTGTTTATTTATAACATTTAGGAAACCATAAAGGCAGCATTTGAATCTGCCCAATTATATGCAGCTACATTTGAAAAGTTCCAGTTATTCTTCAGGGAAAATGAAAGTCTTGACTTAGAAGCTCTTAAACTTCAGGAACCTGGTAACTTTTCTAATATTCCTTACTAATTTTTGATAGTAACATCGAGGTTTACTAGTATAGTCTTCTAGGTTTGTTTGTTGGTGAGTGGTGGTTTCCTGGCATTTCAGCACATGGAATAGGCTGAACCCAAGGAACCAATTCCAATCACTTAGTCTTGAGCCCAAGGCCTCCTAGTCTCCTGCCACCACATCTTCACATTGGACAACTTTAATCCTTCAAGTTCTCATCAGGATGAGGTCACCAGACTCCCAGGTTTCCCTTCATCTAGCCTGTTTGGTTCATTCATCCTGTCCCAGTCCTGAAACCAGAGTCTCATTCATTACATTAATGAATCATAATATAAATATCTGTGTTTTCTGATGGTCTTAGGCGACCCTGCTAGCAGTTCTCAACCTGTGGGTTGTGACCCACAGTTGAGAACCGCTGCAAGGAACAACAACAGCTTGTAATTATTGGAATCAAGAGTCTAGGTCCAGTGGTTGGCAAACTGCGGCTTGCGAGTTGCAGTTTGCCGACCACTGCACTAGACTAAGCAATGTTATACAGGTTTCCTTACCAGAGGACTTCTCAGATTATTTGACATCCTTATTTTGTCAGTTGTGAGAAAAACACATAGCAAAACCTTCTGAAGTGAGTAGGGTAGGTAATTGTCCTTTTTTCTATTATGAGGAAGTGGAATCTCAGAAAGATTAAGTGACATATGGGTTTAAAGACTAACCCTAGGACTTTAAACACTATGTCTAGTGTGTTCTTTATACATGTCAAACTCCCCCTTTATTCAGGAGAGGAGAGGAATGGATGAGGACAGGAATCAACATTCTTGATCTCCAGGATGCACTCAGGAACTCAGTCTGACCCACGTGGAGGAAGTAACTGGAAATAAGTTAGCTAAACTTGAGAGGGTGCAGGATTTTGAAAGGCAAGCAGAGTAGGTTAGTACTATATGTCTGTTAGGTTGTGTTTGGCTAATAGCATGATAAAGGTGTATTCAAGGGTAAGTGGGCTTCCACTGGTTTCAGATGGACTGGTAAAGGGAGGAAATGGAGGCAGGAAGATCATCAAAACCCCATGGAGGCAGCACATGGCAGATGCAAGCTGGCAAAGGTCCTGACCATGATGTGCGAGCAGGTTGGCAGAGGTGATAGCAAGAAGAACAGAGAAAACTTTAGCTATGCTTGATCTCTTGTGTCTCAAACTTTTATTGTTAACTAGAGGCATGGTGCAAGAAATTCATGCATGAGGGTGTCCCCTCAGCCCAGCCTGCACCCTCTCCAATCCAGGACCCCTTGGGGGATGTCAGACTGCTGGTTTAAGCTCAATTCCCAATCCCCAGGATTGAGCCTAAACTGGCAGTTGGACATCCCTCTCACAATCTGGACTGCTAACTCCTAATTGCTCACTTGCCTGCCTGTCTGCTCACCCTTAACTGGTTCCCTCTCCATCCCCTGCTGGCCTGGTCGCCCCTAACTGCCCCCCCACCCACCCCGCCAGCCTGGTCACCCCACACAGACTGCTGTTCAGTCGTTTGGTCATGTCTCACTAACCCCCCTGCTGGCCTGATCATAGGCAGCCATCTTGTAAGGGCATGATGGTCAATTTGCATATTATTTCTTTATGATATAGGATACCCTCAAAATATATTCATTTGTGGAGAACCCAATTTCAAATCAACCTTACTTTAGAATCTAGTTCATTCCAGACTAGAATCTCTACTGATACTATTTTCACCTGCTATTTCTTAATAGGAGCTGGAAATATATTTACATATTTAATTGTTACTTTAAAACATTTATTTATATATTTTTAATTAAATCTTTATTATTCAGATTATTACATTTGTTTCTCTTTTTTTCCCCTCCATAACTTCCCTCCACCCAGCTCCCACCCTCCTCCTCTACCCTTACCTCCTTCCCATTGACCTCATCCATAGGTGTATGATTTTTGTCCAATCTCTTCCTGTACACCCCTCACCCCTTTTCCCCTGAGAATTATTAGTCCACTCATTTTCTGTGCTCCTGATTCTATTATATTCACCAGTTTATTCTGTTGATCAAATTTTTAATTCACTTAATTTTTAGATTCACTTGTTGATAGATACATATTTGTTTTATCTTTTACCTTATTCTTCTTCCTCTTCTAAAAGAGTACCTTTCAGCATTTCATATAATACTGGTTTGGAGTTGATGAACTCCTTTAGCTTCTTCTTCTCTGTGAAGCTCTTTATCTGCCCTTCAATTCTGAATGATAGCTTTGCTGGATAGAGTATTTTTGATTGTAGGTTCTTGCTATTCATCACATTGAATATTTCTTGCCACTCCCATCTGGCCTGCATAGTTTCTGTTGAGAAATCAGCTGACAATCGTATGGGTGCTCCCTTGTAGATAATTAACTGTTTTTCTCTTGCTGCTTTTAATATTCTCTCTTTGTCTTTTGCTCTTGGTATTTTAATTATGATGTATCTTGGTATAGTCCTCTTTGGATTCCTTTTATATGGGGTTCTGTGTGCTTCCTAGATTTGTAAGTCTATTTCTTTCACCAGATGTGGGAATTTTTCAGTCATTATTTCATTAAATAGATTTTCAGAATCTTGCTCTCTCTTTTCTTCTGGCACCCCCACAATTCTGATGTTGGTATGCTTGAAGCTGTCCCAGAGGCTCCTTATATTATCTTCACATTTTTGGATTCTTTTTTCTTCTTGCTTTTCCAGTTGAATGTTTTCTGATTCTTTATATTTCAAATATTTGACTTGATTCTTGCCTTCCTCTAGTCTGCTGTTAGGTCACTGTATAATATTTTTTATCTCAGTCAGTGTATGTTTAATTTCTAGTTGGTCCTTTTCCATCTCTAGTTGGTCCTTTTCCATCTCTAGTTGGTCCTTTTCCATCTCCTCTTGGGTCTCGCTAAATTTATCTATCTTTTCTAGGATATTCTTGAAAAACCTTATAAGTGTGGTTTTGAACTCTATATCCAGTCGTTTGTTTTCCTCCATTTCTTTTGTTTGTGATCTCTTCCTTTGTCTCCACATTTTCACTATGCTGGGAGAACTTCTGTATTGGATTCAGCCTTATGATGCAAGACTTGCAAAATTGCAAAAGCCTCTCTTTGTGCAATTTTGGGATGGGTGGAGTCTCAGGGCTTAATGGACCACCTTACTTTCCAGTCAGCCCCTCCCTCCATGGCCCCTGAGTCTCACGTGACTGGGTAATCACTGGAGCGGTCCCTGTGCATGCGTGCGCTCTTGCAGTGCCTTTAGACTGCTGCCTTTCTGGCTCTCCTGTGCTCTGGGACCATATGAGTCTGGGTTTCCAGGGTTTCCCCCGAAACTGTGATTTAGTGGAGTTGGAAGTGGTGCAGTTGGGAGGCTCTGTCTGCTGCCCACTTGTGAAAGCCAGCATCACAATCAGCAGTCGGTCTTCTGTGTGCAGTGTTGTGTGTGCCACCAGACTTCTGCCCTTTCACGACTGCCCTAAATTTCTGTGCACTTCTCCCTTTTCACAGTCCAAACTCCCCCTGTATGAGTTTCGGCTGGACCTGGGGTTTAATGTTGTAGGATAAAGGGTTCAATGCAGTTGGGAGTCTCCGTCTCCCACCAGAGAAAGCCAGCCAGGTACTCCGGTACCCACTCTCTCCACACGCGCGTCTCCGTACCTCAGCTCTTTGCAGCTCCTTTGGGTCTCTGTGAGCCCCTCTCTTTTCTTCTAGTTGTAGAATTTCCACTCAGCCAGCTTTCCTGTGGTTCTGGATGATATCTGTTCTGTCTTTTAGTTGTAGTTTTGAAATTGTTGTGCGAGGCAGCAGTGTAGGTGTTTACCTATGCCGCCATCTTGGATTCTCTTCTTTAAAACATTTAATTATTACATATTAGTTTCTTATTACAAAAATAAAATATAAAACACTGAGTTAACATGTTAAAGTTATACAAAGAAGCTTACATAGGAATAACATAAATACATATGTATATTTATTAATGCAATGATTTTTAATATATGTCACAACAACCCTTCAAAATCTAATATAATGTGTTGCTTTATATGAATTATTTTATGTAGATGTTAAGTTCTTCAGTGAACAACTGGAAAAGTATCACAGACAGCACAAGGATGCTTTAGCCCTAAGACCTACCAGAAATGTAGGCTTGCTGCTCATTGACACTAAGCTTCTAAAGGAAAAACTAATTCCATCACCTTTGCGATGTTTGGAGGTAATTATGAACTAGGAAAAATTTTAATTATGGCCCCTACAGCTATTTTATGACTTTCCTACTGCAAATAAACTGTATTTTCTAGTATTGCCACTATTTAAAGTTAACGTAAGTCCACTGGGCATTCTTAATTTCTAGGAAAAGTTCCATATTCTGCTTCCTGTTCCAAGCACAGTCAGCTTTCAGATGAAGAGAGAGAGGGGACTGCAAGCCTCAGACTAGCCTCTTACTCTTATCCTTTGACCTTTGTTGTAGTAATTTTAAGGCTTCTTAGTGTCACGTTCCGATGGGAATGCTTCTTCATTCGAGGATACTGAGCTCATACTTTGGAGACATTTCCTGATCCGAAACTGTCCTTAAAGATCTAGTTATATTTTGGTACTTTTGTAGCTCATAGGGTCAGTCCGGCTGTACAGTTTATTAGAACACAGCTATGACCATTGGCTTAGGTGTAGTATAGCCTATGGGTACTTTCTTACTATAAGGGCAAAGCCGAGTAGTTGTGACAGAGACTGTATGTCCTGAAAATCTAAAACATTTACTATCTGGCCCTTACAGAAAACTTCTGAGCCCTTTATAAAAGACAGCTCAGAAGTGCTGGTATCTGTTCTGTAGTTGTATTTAGTTGTATGACCTTGGGCTTTCTCCTAGAGCTTTGCTCCGTGATCTGTTGAAAAGGACAAAAAGTACAAATGTAGCAAATTCAATTTAATTTCAGCAGTTTGAACACTTCTATATACCAGGCCAAAGAAAACTGCTCTCAAATTGGCTTAAGCAATCAGAAAACTTATAGGCTATGCAGCTTTGTTTGTTTGTTTGTTTATTTTTAAATGTATTTTATTGATTTTTTACAGAGAGAAAGAGAGAGAAATAGAGAGAAACATTTGATGAGAGAGAAATATCAATCAGCTACCTCCTGCACACCTCCTACGGAGGATGTGCCTGAAACCAAGGTATACTCCTTTGACTAGAATTGAACCTGGGACCCTTCAGTCTGCGGGCCAACACTCTATCCACCGAGCCAAACTAGCCAGGGTGGCTATGCAGCTCTTTAAACACACACACACAAAAAAAAAACAGGGAGAATATGCATCAGAGAGATCTGATCTAGTGACTCAATGGTGTTACCAAGAATCCGTTTCTTTTCATTGCCTTTACTGAGCCTCCTGATGTACCAGCTTCGTCATAAAACTACAGTTCCCTCACATTTATTACTTGGTTGTGAAAAGCTCTGCAAGCTCATTATTTCTTTGTTTCTGTACAGAGACAGAAAGAGAGATTGGGATGCTGAGCATACACTTCTCTCAGCCTTAAACAGTAGTACTGGACCTCTGTCTAATTGAATCAAGTAAGATCAGAGGTCCTCCCTTACCCAACCACACTGGCCAACAGAAGCCAGCCTCCTGTGTGCCTAGTGATAAATCAGCCTCCACCTTTGTTTTTGAAGGAGAAATTAATCAATTTTCCCCAAAACCACATGGCTACCACCCAGCATGAAAGAAGAAGAATTGATGCTGGGGAGGACATGATAAGGTCACCACACAGAGCAAAGTAACAGAAAGGGTGTGTACAAGAGTTCAGAGGGTTTAGGCAAACTTTTAAATAAGCTGTGTAATCTAGTTTGTTCTGAAAATGATATTCCTTTTGGTTCATTTACCTGGCAGGAATTTAATGTGGGGGGAAAAGGGTCCCTTTATATACACAGCTGCTTCCAGTACTTGCTGATTGAACAGATGTATAATTAGGGTACTACAATGTATAGTAAAATGAAAACATAATCAAGCAGTTATTATTTACATTTTCTTTTTCTTTCCTAGGTACTAAATTATATGCTTCCTTGTCAAAGCAAGCAAAAAGTGGATGCCATTATCTCTGAGGCACAAGATGCAGAATACAAACTTGAATTTGTTCCATCAACCACCATAGAATTTGTTAACAGCTTAGTATTTCTTGATGAAATTCAAGAAAGGGTGAGTTGAGTCATACAACTCATTATTGCAGTTCTTATGATAGGTAATGACAGATAAAAGAAACTGAGGGATTGAAGCTCAAGAAACAGCTATGGAAACATCAGAATCACTTTTAGACAAAGTAAGCAGATGCCTTACACACAACCACAATGACAGCTAACACTACTCAGACTCTCACTACTGGTCAGACATTGTAGCACATATTTTACAGACGTTACATTTTAAATCCTCACAAAAACGTAAGAAGTAGAGATCATTTCTTTCTGCAGATGTGGAAATAAAGAGTAAAATAGATTATGTTGTAGGTTTGATCCCTACCCCCAGTTACGGAGCATTCAGAGGCAACCAATTGATATGTCTCTCTTACATTGATGTTTCTCTCGTTCTCTTTCTCTCTCTCTCTGTCTCCATTCCTTCCATTCTCTCTAAAAATCAATGGAAAAATATCCTTGGGTGAGGATTAACCAACTCCCCAAAAAAGGACAGGAATTAGGAACTAGTACAGCCTAGGGAACCCAGAAGGCCTCTCTCTTTCCTTCTCTCATCACTGCTCCTTCCTAGAATGCTAGAGTGGTATTTCTCAAAGTGTGACCCCAAACTGGCAGCAGCAATAGCAATGGGCACTTATTAGAAGTTCCTATTTTTCCACCCCACCTTAGACCTCTGAACCAGAAACTTGGAGAAGGGGCTCAACAATTTGTTTTTACAAGCTTTCCAAGATAATGGTGATGCAAGCGAAAGGCCGAGAACCAGTTCTCTGAAAGCCTATCTCTGAAATCTTCTCCACAAGGAAACAAATGATCTCTGCCCACAGCTACAGTCTAACTCTTTCCACATTCAAGAGAGAGGTCAGACTGATGTCGGATTGCTAGCTCCCAGTTTGATGCTGCTTGTGACCAGGAAGTTGAGTCAAGTTAGATGAACATGCTGCTTCATCTATAACCCTATCACAGAGCTGGGTTGGGAGGAGTCCCTCAAAATTGGAGAGTCCCTTGCCAGAAATATAGGAAAGACGATATCTACTGAAGGTGGGACATCAAGATGAAGATGTTTAGTAGTCAGTTAGAGGTAGAAACCGTCTTTATTAAAGGATAGTAGGAGACTCATTATAGGTTAGAGATCTGAATCTATGCAGGCAGGAACATGGCCTGTCCACAGCTGAGGGCTGGTCTGGAACAGTCACAGCTCAGCGCACATGCTGGAGCTCCGATATTACAGCTGAGCATCCTCACAGCAGAGTTGTCCCTGAATACTTTAAATATTGGCACAAAAGATAAAGAAGAAAAATAAACATAAGAATAAGGCTAATTGTGCTCAGCTCTGAGCAGCTTACCCCCAAGGCCTGATTACCTGTATTTTAACACTGACAACAGTGATCACCCGGCAGACTTCAATCAGTTTACCATGTTCTTCATGTGCTGGCTCTCCTCAGCCTGATGTTCCCAGTGCTCAGAGGCTGTCTGGTATCAGACAAGGCCTACATGATATAACAAGACTCAGATTATTTAACAAGCAACCTATGTTTCCATTCAGATTGAAAGCCTTGAAGATGAAGGCAATGTGGTGATTCAAATGTACAAGCTCATTGAACAGTATCAGGTTCCCACACCACCTGAAGACTTTGCTGTTTTTGCAACCATGAAGCCATCCATTGTTGCTGTTCGAAATGCCATCGATAAATCCGTAGGTGATAGAGACGCAAGCATTAAGCAATTTTGTCTGCATTTAGGTAAAGATCTTGAAGATCTAACCAATGAAGTGAATGAAGTCAAGCTGCAAGCACAGGTAAGTTAAGGAATCATTTTTTAAAAAATAATGTGTAAAGTTCGACTACTAGTTTAATCGAACCATTTCGGGACCATATTTTATTTTAATCTGATTTAACTTCTCTTATATATGACTTTATTTTGACCAATTAACAAGATCTTTGAACTTCTATTTTGGAACTCTCTTCAAGTACTGAATACACTTCAGACCATTGCAAGCAAAGTATATACATAATAATTGAATTTTATTTATACTGGCTTATACTTATTATTCTAAAATGAATGTTTTTACAACTTGTTAGCATAGTTATAGCTACTTCACAATGAGTTTTCTTAGCCACATATTCAAAAGTTTCTATTTAGGAAGAGGCAGAATATCTATATTAGAAAAGGCCAGTGGCTATAATGCCATAATGACCAATTGACTAGTTGCCAGGAGGTGCATTGATTGGTCTTGTACAATTTTGCATGCTGTGCCTCTAGTGAAGTAATAATGTTGGTGAAGAATATTTGGTTAACTTGCACTAATTTTACTATACAAAAGATACAAGGGGAACTTTTTTATAATTTAATAGACATCTGGGTGATTCTTACTTGACACATATATGAACATCTGATTTTGTAACGATCCATTATCATTAACATTGACTAAAACTTATCACAGAAATATAGAACCATATAAAGTTACTAGAGGCCCAGTGCATGAAATTCGTGCATGGGGGATATCCCTCAGCCTAGCCTGCACCTTCTCCAATCTGGGACCCCTTGAAGGATGTCCAACTGCTGCCATTTTTGTTGGGATTTATTTATCTTCTATAATTGAAACTTTGCCTTGAGTGGAGGCCAGGGCCAGCCAAGTTGTACGTGAAGCCTGGCTTCCTCCATTTTCAGGGAAACCCAAGCCTTCTGCTCACTCAGTAGCTGTAGCCATTTTGATTGGGTTAATTTGCATACTCGCTCCTGATTGGCTGGTGGGCATGGCTTGTGGGTGTAGCAGAGGCATGGTCAATTTGCATATTGCTCCTTTATTAGATAGGATGAGAATTTTCCTTGTATTATAGTCTCTTCCTACTTTTCTCTATTACACTCACCTTTCCTTACCTAAAGTCACATTTGTATAAGTGTAGGACATGAAAGCAGATGAAGGAAAATATATTAGGTATTACTTAAAATAATTGTTATCCCCATGGATAAGATTTTTAAAACATTTCTATAGTTTTTATAATACATATGCATTGCATAACAATTCAGGTAAAGCCATCATTTTAACATATTTTATAAAAAGCAGAGTGAGAAGAGAATTTGAAAAATGTGTTTTGAAAATGTTTGTTAACTTATTGCAATGGTCTATATCAAAAAGCAGGAACCACTAATCGAAAGCTGCCTTAATTTTATAGGATCCACAGATTTTGGATATTAATGCCGATCAAGACAAAATAAAGTCCCAACTGACTGACCTGCAGTTAGTTCTGGATGATCTTCAGAAACGCGCATTTCAATACAAGTCTTACCAGAAAAATTTCAAGGTAATGACAGCTCTACATATGTCCCTTTTAAATATATATATATATATTTTTTGCGGGGGAGGTATTACAGATGTCCCCATTTCCTTTTTTCCCCCTCCATCTGGCTCCCCCTCCACCCAGGCTGTCACCTAAATGTTGTCTGTGTCCAGGTGTTAGAGGCACCTCTCACGGACACCAGGGAGGTGTTACAGGACAGCCCCCTGAACCAGTGGGGGAGGGCTGTACCCAACATCGAGCCACATATTCTCACATAAATGAATTTATATGAGAGACCTTAACTGTGTTGTGAAAATCCAACTAATTACAGCAAAAAAAAAAGCAGAAGAAAAGCAAGCAAACCTATATATCTGGCTTATGAATACAGATGGCTCTCAGCTAATCTGAAGTGTAGATTGGGTGAGTGTCTGAGGTGTTATGTACCTCCCTGTCTATAGATCTCAAAATACCTCTGCTGACTATTTTGGTACAGATTAATTCTCAAGGTCCCTTTTTTTTACATTGTTGTGGCCTTCCCAGAATTCATGAGAAGCCCCTGGCAACTTTATCTTGCCAAGCCTTGAGACTGCTGGCTTCTCTTCTTAGGGAGTAAAACTGTCTCCCCTCTCACCCCTGTCTCTTGCCTTTTTCCCCTTTCCCCTACCTTTCTGTAGCCTCTCATTAGGGAGGTTTTTAGCCATGTTCTCTGTGTCCTTGACTGGGGAGGATAATGGCTTGTTAGTTACAAACTGGCTGAAAATTGCCCCACACTGTCTGGCTATGTTTTAATTTTCCTGTCTCAGTTTCCCTATTCCTCCTGCCCTGACTCCTGTAACACATGGATTATGCATATATGCATATAAGTTCTTTGGCTAGTCTCTTCCTGCCCTTATCTGCCCTTCCCTTTGAGAGCTGTCCATCTACATGTGTTTTTAAAACATGTCCACAGAAATGACACTGATGCACAAGCACTTTCAACATTACTGTGAACAAGGGATACTCGCATACGTGTGTGCCCAGTCAGTGGAACATTCTGACTGCCTTTCAAATGTTTAAAGATAAGCACACTTTAGAGACAAAATATATTTCTTATTTAAAAGTAATTGTGAATTACATAAAAACTCTCAGACCACAGACTGTAATTTCTATGTTAAAATGTAGGCAGATTTTTATTTTATATATTTTTAATTTTTTATATATTTTATTGATTTTTTACAGAGAGGAAAGGAGAGGGATAGAGAGTTAGAAACATCGATGAGAGAGAGACATCGATCAGCCGCCTGCTGCATGCCCCCAACTGGGGATGTGCCTGCAACCAAGGCACATGCCCCTGACCGGAATTGAACCCGGGACCCTTCAGTCCGCAGGCCGACGCTCCACCCACTGAGCCAAACTGGTCTTGGCTAGGCAGATTTTTAAATGTGGTCAACTGTTTTCCTAAGTAATACTCAAAATTCATATGTGAGTTATGAATCCATGACTACTGCCTGATTTGCTCTGGTTTGATGTGCCAATTTGATGACAGAAGAGAATTTGGCTAAGCTAGAGCATAGATGGATCCAAGAGGGTAGGTTTGAAAGACTAAAAGCTATACCTCAAAATAAATGAAGAGAAATGAGTGAGAGATACAATTGCTCTAAACAACTATTAGAGGATACTGAAGTGAAAGAGAATAGAAAAGATTTCTAGGGTCAAAGCCAGGGGGGCCACCAGCAACAAGGGAGGTGTTCTTAGTCTCCCCCAACGTGTTAGAAGAGTGCCTGGATTTCCCATGAGAATACACCCACCTGTTCTAAACTCTGAATAGATGGCCAAAAAGTGGTCTGAGGAGTTGTCCATTCCAGAGCCCAGGGATGGTGGACCAATCTATGAATCTAGAAACCTGGTGCACAAAATTCATGGCCGGGGGGGGAGGGGGGAGTCCCTCAGCCCAGCCTGCACCCTCTCCAATCTGGGACCCCACAAGGGATGTCCAACAACCTATTTAGACCCAATCCCACCGGACATCCCTCTCAAAATCCAGGACTGCTGACTCCCAACCACTTGCCTGCCAGCCTGATCACTCCCTAATCACTGCCCTACCAGCCTGATTGACATCTGAATTCTCCCCTGCCAGCCTGATTGCCTCTAATTGCCCTCTCCTGCCATCATAGTCACCCCTAACTGCCGTCCCCTGCTGGCCTGATTGCCCACAACTGCCTTCCCCTGCCAGCCATCTTGTGGTGGCCATTTTGTGTCCACATGGGGGCAGCCATCTTTGACCAAATGGGGGTGGCCATTTTATGTGTTGGAGTGATGGTCAATTTGCATATTACCTCTTTATTATATAAGATAATGAGCATAGCACTACACAATGTGACTGGTGCAACACTTGAGGCAGGAGGTTTGTGCATGCGAGAACTAGGGTTCAGTATTGTTCCCAGGCTGAGTTAACTGACCTACAGTGGTACCTCGAGATATGAGTGCCCTAACATATGAGATTTTTGAGATACGAGCCGTCAAGCGAGCGATTTTTGCTTTGAAATACGAGCAACATTTGAGATAGGAGTAATGGTGCAGATCGGCCAGCTGCACACGACCCACCAGTTTACCACGACTCGAGTGTCTCATAGTTTCCCACGCCTCAAGGTTACAGAAAGAATTAAACTCGTATCTCGAGGTACCACTGTATAAGATAGGACTATATTAGGTAGGAAGTGAGGTATGAAAGAAATATTGCTTGATAAAAAGCTACTGCTAGTCTGGCCAGTGTGTGGCTCAATGGTTGAGCATAGATTGATGAAAGAAGAGGTCATGGTTCGATTCTCCTTCAGGGCACATGCCTAGGTTGCAGGCTCAATTCCCAGTAGGAAGTATGCAGTAGGCAACTGATCAATGATTCTCTCTCATCATTGATGTTTGTATCTCTTTCCTCTCCCTTCCTCTCTGAAATCAATAAAAATATATATTAAAACAAAACAAAACACTACAGCTAAGTGCCTGAAATAGTGGTGTGTCCCTCTCCTTCCACATTCTGTATTTATACTTGACTAATTCTTCCTTTATAATCACCCTGCTCCAACTTTCCTTCTGAAGCTCTCAGTCATTTGGGGGATAAGCGAGAAGGCCTAGGAAATAATTTCTAATTGTTTGTGAAGGCAGGGCCAGACCCCAAATACGTTGGCCTTAAAAAATGAGTTTGGAAGTGTTCCCACTTCTGACCTTTGTTGGGGGCGGGGCAGAGGGAGAGAAGGAAAAAAAAGGCATTAATTCACCTCTGAGCCAAGGCAGTCTTTAAAACATTTCAGGAAAACAGTTTCTGCAGATTTCTCTGTAGCAGCGTTTCTCTATATAGAATTCATATACAGCCAGGGGTCCTCTACATCTTAAATCACCCAATTCCCTCCACCAATTTCTGTGCAAAATCTTCCTCTTCTATCAGCTAAGTACATAAGCCCTAACGGAAGTCAGTCTCAGATTCAGCAGTTTTCCAAAAAGGGCCAGGCATGTATAGGCTTGTATGATCCAACCTGAGGAAAAATGCCACAGTACTCTTGTGATACTTACATCTTTAGAGGGTATTTTCATTCTAAGGAAATGTAAAGAGTTATATTTTATCACTCAAATGGAAATTTGAATTTACATGTGTGTGTTTTCCCCAGTTAGGATCCCCCACATATTCTCTTTAGTCACTGTATCAAGAATTACTAATAGGAGAGTAACAGGTATTTACATCTGAAAATTAAAGAGTGGGTTTTGTATGTTACATTTTTAAAGGTGGAAGTTTCTAAGTTTGAAGATTTGGAAGAAGTTAGTGCTGAAGTGAAGCTCAAACAATTGCTCTGGGATTCTATGACCGAATGGGATCAACTCCAACAAGATTGGTTAAAGGTAAAAAAAGCTCTCAATTCTTAAATCATGTTTGTTTTAATGACACTTAAAATCTTCATGTGAATTACAATTCTTAAGCAATCTGGCATATTTTTAAGTTTGGTGAAATATGCAATGTTATCATGTTATGGGAATTATTATAATTTTTCCAGTGAAAAGCACAAAGGTCTTTCTGTCACTATACTTCATAGCTTAATGCACGATGGGAAGGCAGCTCCTCAGGTCCTCCACTGAAGAAGGCGAACTGAAGAGAGCATCACAGGACCTTTGTGGGTTTGAACCAGTGTTGTCATGATACAGTACCCCCAAGTGTTTTTTGAGGATTGTAGGTTTTTATTGGAGATCTATACACTTTAGGTTCCTGCTATCTTAGGTTCTGTTCTTATTGTTCTTCAGAGAAAGGAAGACATTTGTTCACTGTAATAGAGTGGAATCAATAGTGATGATATTTGAGATCTTCCCTGGAGAGCTCAAAAGTAAATTAACTTAATTAGGGGGCCAAGTACAATAGAGTTTGGTTTCTAGGTTCTGTCTTTATATTCAAATTTAACATGGCTCAACACTCCAAGAGGCAGAATAGATGACCATCTATACTTTCAAGGGTGAAATGGACATATTAGAAATACCACCAACTTCACAAATACTCTTTTACACTTGTTCATTCATCCTACCAGTACTGATACCTATAATTAGAAGTCATAGTTCTGGGTTAAATAACAGTGACATAGGATATGTTCTTCAGATAAGGTTCTAGCTGCTGGGGATACCAGTGGAAAATAAAGAGGACCAAGTCCAAACCATCACAGGACTTACCTTTGGTGAGGAAAACAGAAATCAAATATCTGCTATAATATCAGAGACTTTTAAGTACCTTTGTATAACTCACTTGTCACGTATCTCATAAGTAGAAGCTCCTGAGGAATAAAGAAGGAGCTTGGAGAGTTTTCTAATCAACCCCAAAAATGAGGATAGCAGCTTCCAAAGTCAGATGAATTCATAAAAAATGCACAAAAAGACACACTAGGGGTCAGAAAGAAAATGCTGAATCTGGGGGGTGAGGGATAGAAGGAAAGTTTTACAATTTTTCGGATGCCTCAGTCCATATGACCATCTGACATTTCAATATATGTGTATACTTATATGTTTATATAACTGAGAAATATATTTATAGGTGCTTGCATATTTGGGGGCATCTTTAAACCCTTTATATTAAAGGGGTACATAAGCAAATAATAGGAGGATACTAGGTGAGAAATTTATAGTTGGCAAGAGTAAAAATTTAGAAGGTTTGGTCCTTAGAAGGTTTGATCCCCAGGAATAAATTACAGACTAGTAATAATGTGCTGATGTAGGAGACAAGGACATGAAAATAATAATAAGATATGCCTGAAAGACTATTGACAATCTCAATAAGTAAAGCCATTTCCAAAAGTATAGAGTTGAGTTGGATTAACAATTTTGCTACTAGAAAATCTTGCCAATTGTCCTGTATCTTAACTTCTTTTTTTCCTCTAATTTTCATAGTCCAAATTTGACAGCTTGGATCCAGAATTCTTAAACAGTCAAGTCTCTAAATATTCCAAATTTGTGACTCAACTGGAAAAAGGCTTGCCACCCAACAGTGTAGTGCCCCAGCTAAAATTTAAGGTGGAAAAAATGAAAGAAAAGGTAAGTTCGGTAGAAATTATTTCTAAAACTCCAATCAATAATATTGCTCCATGCCAGTGATACTGACATTGGGAACTGCTTCACATGCAGAGAGGAAAGGACAGACAAACTCCACTTTTGAGGAGAAACAGTCGGCAGCCCTGTCTTCAATTGGCTGAATCATGCAGCTGAATATCATGGTTTGAAGTGGCATTCAGAGCAAGAATGTTTCCCCAACCACTCCGCCTATAGATGGCAGGACTAGGCCAGGGCAGCCTTGTACATTGACAGCTCTGCACCAAACAGATAATGCCATTTTTTCCAGACATATCATGATGTTAGGGAGGTTAGGAAGCTCTGTAGTAGGTGTGCAGGGCTGGCTCTTTGAAACCTGTCACTGCTAAACCAGTGCTTGAAATGAGAAGGAAAAAGGAAATTATTTTTTATTCTTTTAAGCAAAAAAATAAAACAAAGGACTGAAAGAATACATGAATAGAAAGAGTAAGCAAAGCTTTGGGCACAATGAGAAGCAAATGTCCCCTCTTGAAAAGAGTTTTTTTGCAGTTTTTTCTCTTTTAACCTTGCAATATCTAGTAAAAACAGTTCTAAAAGGTTACTTATGTCAGTTTCTTTATTGTCTTTAATGCACTTTAAACATATAATTGTAAAAAAATTCACTGGTCATAGTCTGCATTCCATCTTTTGTTCCTTGTAAATCCTGGAATTTCCATTCAGTAAAAGTCATTTGTATGGCATTTTATGGGAAAAGTCACATAGCCAGCATAACAGTGTTGTACAGAATACTCCCACCCCCTCCCCCAAGTTCCCTTCTGTTTTCCCTTTGTGGTTGCTCCATCTTCAGTCCCAAACCCAGGCAACCACTGATCTGTTTTCTGACCCTTTAGCCTTTTTTTTTTCTTTTTGCAGAATATGATATAAATTGAATGAGACAATATGGAGGCTTTGGGGACTGGCCTCATTTACTTAGAAAAATACATATAAGATATGCACTCATATCTAGAATGCATAGCATACTTTTATAACTAAAAAATAAAAAGGTAAAAGAAATCCTTTTAAATGGGCAAAGGATTTAATAGACATTTCCCCAAAGAAAATACATATAAAAAATGCTGAACAGCATTAGTTATCAGAAAAAGACAAATTAAACCCACAATAAGATACTACTTTGTACCCACAAGGATGACTGATCAGAAAGACAGATTATAGGTAAGGATCTGGAGGAATTAGAACCATCATATATTTCTGGTGAAATTAAAAAGTGGTACAGCCTTATTGGTTTGGCAGTTTCTCAAACCAACATAAAGTTAACAATTTACAGTCACTCCACTAGTGACATAAGAAAATTGAAAACATATGTTCACATGAAAATTTGTATATGAATGTTCATAGCAATATTATTCATAACTAGAGGCCCAGTACACAGATTCGTGCACCAGTGGAGTCCCTCAGCCCGACCTATGCCCTCTTGCAATCTGGGACCCCTCAGGGGATGTTGGAGAGCCAGTTTCATCCAGATCCCCACAGGCCTAATTAGAATTTTAAAAATCCTTCTATGTTGTTACATGAAGCAATAATTAATTTTTATTGTGAGTAATATTCCATTGTTTTTGCTAATGTCATGTGTTTTATCTTTATATATACAGTTAACGCAACATATTGCCATTATTTTTGTTTCAGATAGTTAGCTTTTAATACAATATAAAAGGAAACAAAATTTATTTCACCTTTATTCCATTTCCAATGTTCTTTATTTCTTTATATGGGTCTAAGATTCTGACTCAAAGCATATTCATTCTGCCTGAAGAACTTTCTTTAATATTCCTTACTGAGCAGATATGCTAACAATAAATTCCCTAAATTTTTGTTATAAGAAAGTTAACTTTTTTGAGTGATATTTTCACTGGGTATATAATTCTGAACTGACATATTTTATTTTATTTTGTTTTGTTTTGTTTTTATAAATTTAAAAGTATCCTTTTGTTATCTTCTTGCTTGTATGGTTTCTAACAAGAAATCAGCTGCAGTTCTTTTTCCTGATTTTCTGTGGATAACAATTTCCATCTGGCTGCCTTCAAGATGTTATCTTTTCCTTGTGTTTTGGCAGTTTGCAATGCAATATGTTGGTGTTGATGTCATTTTGTTGTTGATAAAGTTTTATGATTTGTATTTATTCTGCTTGGTTTTCTCTTGAGTTTTTGTATCTCTGGTTTGGTGTCTGTCTTTAATTTTGGGGAAAAATACAATGTAGCTATTATTTCTTCAAATCTCTCTTTTGCTCTGTTTTCTATCTCTTATTCTTCAGGAATTTTTATTACATGTGTTTTAGACTATCCAACATTGTGCCACAATTCTTGCATATTAAGTTACAGGTTTGTGTGAGAGAAGAAGGGGACATTAATTTTTCTGTGTAACAGTTTGGGAAATTTCTACTCATTTATCTTCAAGTTCACTGGTTCCTTAGCTGTGTCAGGTTCATCAAAGGCTCTCCTTATCTCTCTTACTATTTTTTTATATTTAACATCTATTTAATTATAGTTTCCATCTTCATATTAACATTTCCCATCTGATCTTGCATGTTATCTAACTTTCCAATTAAAACCATTAATATATTAATCACACTTTAAAAATTTTATTTATTTATTTATTTATTTTTCTATTTTTTAATCCTCACTCTAGGAAATTTTCCACTGATTTTTAGATAGAGTGGAAGGGAGAAGGGAGAGAGCAAGAGAAGCATTGATGTGAGAGAGACACATGAATTGGTTCCCTCCCATATGCACAAGGACCAATGTCTGGGATGGAACCTGCAACCCAGGTAGGTGCCCTTGACCAAGAATCAAACCTTTTGAGCCGTCAATGTGAGAGCTGACACTTTAACCACTGTGAAACACTAGTCAGGGCATTAATCACACTTCCTGTATAGTCCCTGACTGTCAATTCTAACATGTCATATCTAAGTCTGGTTCTGATTGGTTTTTGTCTCTGGGATGCATGTTCGTCTTGTCTTTTAATATACTACTTAAATTTTGGTTACAAGCCAAAATTTTTATATTTGTGTAATATAGTAAATAATACCTTTCCTTCCACTTGGCATTTTGTGAGGCACATTACGTTAAATCTAGTTAGGAGCTGGTGTATATTTGAGATGTGATGTTCTTGTAGCTGCCTTCAGTATACCACAGCCTTTAAATTGTCCTAGTGATACCTGTGTTTAGGGTTTGGTCTGGTTTGCCACAGATCATTGTTTCCATTTCCCTCTGACCTTATGGCCTCCCTTTGTAATGTGCCAGAAAGAATCTGTCTCTTATAGCTTTCCACTCTGTATTCCACTGTTTTTTCCACTCAATACTTGTTAGCCTGGTAGGAGAAATGAAAAGGGGCATATTCTTATTAAACTCTATCTTAACAAGGCATTGTGTCCTTGTTCTCAGGGTTATTACTTTCCTAAGTATTCCTGCCCCTCCTCCACCTGTAGTTAGGAATCTAAAGTGTATTTCTGTTCCTCTCCTGTGGGTAGAGCTTTTGTACTTTTCCTGTTTCATTTTTCCTACTGTTTATAAATATCTGCAATGAGTTATCACTAATATCTTTTTTTAATTAAATCTTTATTATTCAGATTATTACATTTGTTTCCCTTTTTTCCCCTCCATGGCTCCCCTCCATCCAACTCCGACCCTTCCCTCTACCCTTACCTCCCTCCCATTGATCTCATCAATAGGTGTATGATTTTTGTCCAGTCTCTCCCTGTACGCCCCTCAACCCTTTCCCCCTGAGAATTATCAGTCCACTCCCTTTCAGTGCTCCTGATTCTATTATATTCACCAGTTTATTCTGTTGATCAAATTTTTAATTAATTTTTAGATTCACTTGTTGATAGATATGTATTTGTTGTTCATAATGTTTTGTCTTTTACCTTTTTCTTCTTCCTCTTCTAAAAGAGTACCTTTCAGCCGAAACCGGTATGGCTCAGTGGATAGAGCATCGACCTGCGGACCGAAAGGTCCCAGGTTCCATTCCGGTCAAGGGCATGTATCCTGGTTGCAAGCACATCCCCAGGAGGGGGTGTGCAGGAGGTGGCTGATCGATGTCTCTCTCATCGATGTTTCTAACTCTCTATCCCTCCTTCCTTCCTCTCTGTGAAAAAATCAATAAAAATATATTTAAAAATAAATTAAAAAAATAAAAGAGTACCTTTCAGCATTTCATATAATACTGGTTTGGAGTTGATGAACTCCTTTAGCTTTTTCTTATCTGTGAAGCCCTTTATCTGCCCTGCAATTCTGAATGATAGTTTTGCTGGATAGATTATTCTTGGTTGTAGGTTCTTGCTATTCATCACGTTGAATATTTCTTGCCCCTCTTGTCTGGCCTGCATCGTTTCTGTTGAGAAATCAGCTGACAATCATATGGGTGCTCCCTTGTAGGTAATGAACTGTTTTTCTCTTGCTGCTTTTAATATTCTCTCTTTGTCTTTTGCTCTTGGTATTTTAATTATGATGTGTCTTGGTGTAGTCCTCTTTGGATTCCTTTTATATGGGGTTCTGTGTGCTTCCTGGACTTGTAAGTCTATTTCTTTCACCAGATGTGGAAATTTTTCAGTCATTATTTCTTTAAATAGGTTTTCAGTATCTTGCTCTCTCTCTTCTTCTGGCACCCCCACAATTCTGATGTTGGTACTATTGAAGCTGTCCCAGAGGCTCCTTATGTTATCTTCACATTTTTGGATTCTTTTCTCTTCTTGCTTTTCCAGTTGAGTATTTTCTGATTTTTTATATTTCAAATTTTTTACTTGATTCTTGCCTTTCTCTAGTCTGCTGTTAGGACTCTGTATAATATTTTTTATTTCAGTCAGCGTATGTTTAATTTCTAGTTGGTCCTTTTTCATCTCTAGTTGGACCTTTTCCATCTCTAGTTGGTTCTTTTTCATCTCCTCTTGGTTCTCGCTAACTTTATCCAACTTTTCTAGGATATTCCTGAAAAACCTTATAAGCGTGGTTTGGAACTCTATATCCAGTCATTTGTTTTCCTCCATTTCTTTTGTTTGTGATCCCTTTCCTTGTCTCGGCATTTTCACTATGCTGGGAGAACTTCTGTGTTGGATTCAGCCTTATGATACAAAACTGCAAAAGCCTCTCTGTTGAGCTTGGGATGGGTGGAGTCTCAGGGCTTAAAGGACCGCCTTGCCTTCCAGTCAGCCCGCCCTCCATGGCCCCCTAGTCTCACGTAACTGGGTAATAGCTGGAGCAGTCCCTGTGTGCGTGCTCTCACACTCTTGCAGTGCCTCTAGGCTGTTGCCCCTCAGGCTTCCCTGTGCTCCGGGACCATATGAGTCTGGGTCCCCAGGGTTTCACTGGAAACCGAGGTTTAGTGGAGTTAGAAGTGGCACAGTTGGGAGTGTCCTTCTCCTGCCCACTCATGAAAGCCAGCAGCACAATCAGCAGTCAGTCCTCTGTGCACAGTGCGGTGCGCGCCACCAGACTTCTGATCTTTTGTGACTCCCCTAAATTTCCGTGCACTTCTCCCTTTTCAAAGTCCAAACTCCCCCCATATGAGTTTCAGCTGGATCTGGGGTTTAGTTTCATAGGATAAGGGGTTCAATGCCTTTGAGAGTCTCCATCTCCCTCCTGCCAGAGAAAGTCAGCCAGGTTCTCTGGTACCCGCTCTCTGCACACGCGCGTCTCTGTACCTCAGCTTTTTGCAGCTCCTCTGGGTCTTTGTGAGCCCCTCTCTTCATTCTAGTTGTAGAATTTCCACTTAGCCAGCTTTCCTGTGGTTCTGGATGATGTCCATTCTGTCTTTTAGTTGTAGTTTTGAAATTGTTGTGTGAGGCAGCAGTGTAGGTGTTTACCTATGCTGCCATCTTGGATTCTCTCCCACTAATATCTTAGGTGAGAGTTTTTGTTCCTCCCTTCTCTGACATTAAGGCTTTGGTGCCAGAAGGAAGCTAGGAGAGACTGCATGGTTAGTTACAATAGTGGCTGCTGTTTCCGTCTCCTGCCAGTACTATAAGGGAGGGTTTCTTAAGAGTTTCCCAGGTCTTTTCTATGAACACCTCTATATTTGTAGCCCCCAAGTACTTCACCCTCTCATGCTACCCCACACCCAGTCTTTAACTATCTAAATATAGCTGAGTCTTCCAGCTCACTTAAGTGGCATCCCAAGGCAAGTGTCCTAGATAATCAAACTCTCAGATTCTGTTTCTTGCTGTGGAGTAAACTGTGGATACTACAAGTTTGAGTTTGTTCATTGACCTGCAATTTAGGTTTCTGATGGGTTCAATACAAGTCATTAATTTGAAGTTTGTTCAGATTTTTCTCTGTTATAAGAGTGTAAATGATGCTTTTTCCAGATCTCTACATTCTCAGGTTAAAAACTGTGTTTGTAAAATAAAGAGGATGGTGCCTTTGAGCGTGTTTGTTTTCCAGCTGCCAGTTATCATTGATTTGAGGAACCCAACTTTGAAGGCTAGACACTGGATAGCTATTGAACACACAGTTGATGCCACCCTACTGGACCTTGAAACTCCGTTAACCTTAGAGAGGCTCTCCGAGTTGCATGTTTTCGACTTTGCCCAAGAAATCCAGGACATTTCAGGACAGGCTTCTGGAGAAGCTTCCTTAGAAGTAATTCTTAAAAAGGTAAATAGGAAAAACATATGTCCTTAAGATCAGATAAGGTAAAATTTTTTATATCACCAACTTCTGGGTTATCTGGATAGATTTTTCAACAGTGTAGCTTTCACCCTCTCATTATCAATTGTCCTTCTATTATTTCCTTATATTTATTATCATTATTATTGTTATCATAATTATAAATATCTTCCTTCTACTTATAGCCCAACATAAACAAAGTTTGAAATCTGCATGCTTATATAAAAAAACCACTTACCAAAGATTATATTTTACATCAAAATACATTATCTTTAAAACTACTTGAAAAGACTATGTAAAATATTTCAAAAGTTATTGAAAAAAAAAGTTCTCTATTTAGTGTACTTAACCTCCTTTCCCTAAAAATTCACACATACTTACCAATCACATGTATAAAATGATATTTTCCTTTTAATTAAAACAAAGTGATAGGAAATACACATTAAATTATCACAAGTTATTCATATGTATTAACATCAGGTCAATAAAATTAAACAAAGCAGGGTCATTTAGCTGAGAAAAGGATTTTAAGGATTTTAAAAGTCAAAGAGGAGGAGAATGGGATTATTATGGCACTTTCACCTATTTCACTTCACATTCATTTATTAAGTACCTAAACACAAATGAATTTAGATATCCTAAGACTTGAATTCTTTCCAAGGTGGAGGATTCTTGGAAAACAACTGAATTTGTCGTTCTCCCTCACCGAGACAGCAAAGATGTATTTATCCTAGGTGGCACAGACGACATACAGGTGGGTAACTGGATTATTGAAAACTTATGGTGAAGGTTCTAGCCGGAACTAGTCCTAAATCTTTTATGGGAGATTATGATGGAGAAATGGAATATGAATTATTAAATAAGAAAAATTTAATTAGGAAGGAAAACTATGAATATAAATAATTGATATGAATGCTTTTAGCAAAGCAATAAAAATGACATATAGGTGTAAGAGTTGTAATCCAGTAACTGTTGAAGAATTTAGAAAAGCGAAGAGATCGTTTATGACTGAAGTAATCAGAGAATCCTTCCTTGACCAGCTAAGACTTTCTGGACCTTAAAGGGTAAATGAGATTTGATAGACATAGATGAGAATGGCCTTCAGCACAGAAGAGCACTTCAAACCATTTAAATGAAGCAAAGAAACATGAATGAATATTTCAGGTTTATAGCACACTGAGAAGCTAAATTCACTTGAATTTTTTGAGAGTAGGAGTACATGGCCATGCTCTATATTCCATATGTTTGGAATATTCTTAGTGACTTAAAATCCAAAGATATATTCGTTTAGCAAAGGGATCTGGATCTTACAGCTCAATTTAAAAAGCAAAGCCCTGGTCTATTAGTTGTACCCAGGCCAGAACTGGAGATGAAATGGCTTTGCCAGGTATAGGCTGGTAGGGCAAGATCAGATGTTACTCTGGGCAGTGGATGGGAGAGCAGACTCAAGATGAAAGTCGGTCAGTATAAGGCCAAGTGATGTTAGGTGATGGGGCTTTTGCTCTCAAGAAGTTTATAATTTAAAAAGAGCAATTGAAATCCTTTATATTTTTTAAATGCATTTTTTCTATGAGAGTTGCTATTATGTAAGGTTGGAGGTAGAGGGAAAACTGTCTATAATCATTCAGAGCTGGATATGAATTAATGAAATTTTCCTCTTCCTAAAGTTAATTGAGAGAAAGTGATGTTTCATTGGTTAGAAAAGACAGTTAATTTTTCTGTTTTTTGCTAGTTTTGAGTACTTTGAGAAATAAAGGCCTGAATGACTAAATAGTGTTAAGAATGTACCAGATACTTTAAAGTAGGATGTGAAAGAGAAGAGTGTTGAACCAAACCAAAACAAATGCCAATAATAATTATAGAAACACCCAATAGTTAGCAATCAGACAACCCTTTATGGCATTTGAGAGAACATGATATTGGGTTGTAAGCCATAAAAGCCATAGTACATAGGATATGGAGGGAAAGTGGATGGGAAGATACCAGTATGTCAGGCTAAGCCGTGGTTGGCAAACTGCAACTCTGTTGACTAATGAGTTTGCCAACCACTGGGCTAAGCTATTCGTTTAAGAAGCAAGATTTTAAATAGACTCCTGGGCTAAATACCTATAATTATCTTTAAAAGCACAAGCACATGATATTGCATGATTTTCTTCTTTTTTCTTTATAGGTCCTTCTTGATGACAGCACCATCAATGTTAACACCATTGCCTCGTCGCGCTATGTTGGTCCACTGAAAACTCGAGTGGATGAATGGCAGAAACAACTTGCTTTATTTAATCAAACACTGGTAAATAAGGATAAGTTCAGTTCAGGGACTCAGAGAACTGAAGAGTCACTGAGCTTAGAAATCATTTGTTCAATCACTTAAATCTTATATAGTTTAGATGTAATATTTAATTGATGATATTTTATTATGATCAGAATGTAAGGAAAATTCAAATCCATTAGAGCCCTTCTTTCCAAGATTATCCCATCATCCTTGTATTAGTCATTATTGCTATGAAACAAAATACCACACACTTAGTGGCATAAAATAATATGCATTTATTATCGCGTAGTTTCTGTGCGTCAGTAGTTCAGGTGTCTCCTAGTTTGGACCTCACAAGAGTTCAGTGCAGATGTGGTCCAGGATTGAGTTCTCATCACCTATTCAACTAAAGAGGGATAAACTTTCAAGCTCACTTGGGTTGCTGGCAGAAATGATTTCCTTGCAACTCTGGGACAAAAGGCTTCAGTTTTTTGCTAGCTGTGATCTGGAGGCCATCCTCAGATCCTTCTTGTTTCCCTGTTTTCTTTCTATGTGGACTTTCCCTAGTGTGGTAAAAGGGAGGAAGAAGACCATTACTCATTTCTTTCCTTGTAGAGACAATCACTGTTAATCTAGCAAGGTAGAGAAAGACTCTCAGCAAGATGAATCCTATATAATAAAACGCCAATATGCAAATTGACCAAATAGTGGAAAGACTGGTCACTATAATGTGTGCTGACCACCAGGGGGCAGATGCTCAATGCAGGAGCTGCTCCTGGTGGTCAGTGCACTCCCACAGGAGGAGTGCCGCTCAGCCAGAAGCCCTGAGCCAAGCTCACGGCTGGCAAGTGCAGCAGCAGTGGCAGGAACCTCTCCCACTTCCACAGAGTGCTAAGGATGTCTGATTGCTGGAGCAAGCCTAAGCCATCAGTCAGACATCCCCTGAGAGCTCCCAGACTGTGAGAGGGTGCAGCCTGGGCTGAGCGACCCCTCCCCCCCACCCCGAGTGCATGAATTTTGTGCACCAGGCCTCTAATATACACATAATTGTGCACATTCTGTTACCTTTGCCATGCTCTCTGTGGCTGTAAGCAAGCACCCAACACTCAAGGGCAGAGGACCACACAAGGGTGATCTTGGGGGCCACCTTAAGAGTCTGGCCACAACAATTGCCTAATTGTAGAAAAATACTCACTGTTGCTTGAAGATTGGTACCTTTTCTTAAGGCACACACCTCCATAAGGTGTAATTGAGTAAGAAGTAAGAAACCTTTTCATGGATCTTGGGCAGGAGGCACAGAGAAGGGTGAGGTCTATAGACTGTAGTTCTGACACTGCATTTCTGGTTTCTTTGATTATCAGTGATTGTCTCCATAAGAAAAACAACGAGTAATGCTCTTCTTCCTCCTATTTTTCTGTATTTGCCACAGGTTTTACTTTTTTGATTGAAGGAAATATTTTTTTTATTAAACAATCATATATTCTTTTTTTTAAAAGGGGAGGAAATAATATACACATAATTGAAGAAAACATTTTTTGTAGTCCTTTCTATATATACAGGGTGAGGCAAAAGTAGCATTATAGTTGTTCATGTGGGAAAATAATACAATAATTTATAGAGAATAATACAAGAATAAACTGTTTCACATGCTAATGACTGTAAACCTCCTTTTGTTGCATCCTATATTCGGAATTAGTCACTAACCTTACCACTTTCCAGCCCTTCAGATTGCTTTAAATAATCATACCCCAACCCCAAATGTCTCCTTTGGAGATTTTAATCCTTCTCTGGGTCCATCCTAGTGACCACACAGTAGACTCATTATAACTATTCAGTAAAAAATGGGTTGAAATTGGGGTGAGGTGAGTCTTGAACTCTGTAAGAAGTTTGATTTTAACAGACCCATAAGAAGCCCCCCAAAAGAAAAAGATATAGTGAGCCTCCCACATAATTATTTTTAATATAGTTGGATGTTTTTAATTTGGGGTTAAAATTTGACAATGTCCATATTTTCCTTCCAGGAAGAGTGGCTGAACTGCCAGAGAAACTGGTTGTACCTGGAAAGTATTTTTAATGCTCCAGATATTCAGAGGCAATTGCCTGCAGAGGCCAAGATGTTTCTTCAGGTAGATAAGTCATGGAAAGAGATCATGAGGAAGGTTAACCGGCTGCCTAACGCTCTTCGGGCGGCTACTCAACCAGGTATAGAACAAAAATTTAAAGACGAACAAAAAGACTTGACAGTCATCTAAAATGTTTATCATCCATGAGAGTCTAATAATATATGGTGCACTCAACCCTTAATTCTAGTCAGTATTGATGGCCAGGAGTAATTGTAATACGCTGGATGCTCTTGCAATCTGGATTGAACACTATTATCTTGCTACCTTTTGCTTTCTTTATAATTTGGGAACAGTACGGCAGTGTCAGTCATGCTTCCATTTCACAATTTTGACAAGAAGACATAACAGTTACCCCCTAGCCAAACCCCCACCCAGCAATGCCCCATTCTGCTAAAGCTCTCACAAAGTTGTAACCATAAAAATTTCCATAACTTATTTTGTTAATCCTCACCCAAGGATATGTTCTTAGTGATTTCAGGGAGAAAGAGAGAGAGGGAGGAAAGAAAGATGATAGAGGGAGAGAGAGGGGGTTCAGGAGAGAGAGAGAGAAAGAGAAACTTCAATGTGAGAGAGAAACATCAACCAATTGCCTTCTGCACATGCCCTGATCAGGAATCAAACCCAAAACTTGCATCTGTTCCCTGACTGGCAATCAAACCCACAACCCTTCAATGTACAGGACGATATTCCAATCAGCTGAGCTACACTGGCCAGGGCTCCATACCTTACTTTTAATCAACTCATTAAAACCAGTTTAAAACATTACCACCAATTGCAATTCAAATCTCAACATTGAAATGTGTTTTAATAAGTTCCATCTTCTAGGGATGTGGCATCAAACTCTTTGCAGTATATGCATGGTTATTGAACTTCATGATGTGTATCCAAGCCTCAGCAAGCTTGTTTATCCTGCAGATGGCAGAATATAACCTATCCTGGTAAATACCCTGACAGCTGCCCTGCCAGAGACAGCCTGCTAGGCTATACTTTTTGTCTAAAGATTCTTAACATAAAACAGAAACCAGAAGGAAAAAGCTGTGTGGCAGAAAATTTTAAAACTTTGGGGCTTCTGGAGGCTGCCTGCATCCCTTAGGTCCCCTTCTAACCAGAAATCCTATCACTCCAACTTCTGATCTTATCATCACAGCTCCTTCTTTGCCTCTGACTCTCCTGCCTTCCCTCTTATAAGGACCCTGTGATTACATTGGGTCCACCGGATGATCCACAATACTCTCCTATCCCACAATCCTTAATTTAAAGACAGCTGCCAGGTTCCTTTTCCACATCAACTAGCATACTCTCAGGCTCTGGGCATGGGACCTAGATATCCCTGAAAGACCAGCTCTGCCTACCACATCCATTGAATGTGCATATTCACACCCTTTGCTGCAAAAATATAAGGTGTTTGATTATAATGCTGTCCCAGTGCTTACTAGACTTACAATATATCCTTTGAAATTTAAAAAAAAAATCTGATTCCGAAATACATCTAGTCCTAGGAATTTCAGATAAAGAAATCTGTATCCATGATTTCAGGTGATGATAATGCTATGTAGAAAAATTAAGCAAGGTAAAGGGGCTAGAGTAGCTGCGTGTGTGTGTGTGTGTGTGTGTGTGTGTGTGTGTGTGTGAGAGAGAGAGAGAGAGAGAGAGAGAGAGAGAGAGAGAGAGAGAGAGGAAGGAGAAGAAGGAGGAGGGGGGAGAGGAGGAAAAGGACAAGGAGGCAGAGAAGAAGAAGAGGAGGACGAAGAGGAGGAAAAGGAGGAGAAGAGAGAAGGCTTTCTAAATAAAGTGATTTTTGAGCAGAAACCTGTAGGAATGAGGGACTGAAACAAGTATGTGCAGCTGAGGGATTATCATTAAAGGCAGAGAGAAGAACAAAGGCACTTGGTATGCACAAATATTAGAAAGAAGTCACTATGGGTTGGGATTGTGTGCAGAAAGAGAAGTGCTTAGAAAGTAAGTCCAGAGATGTGAGCTTGGGTGGGAGCTTGAGGGTTGGATTGGGTCATTGATCACATCCTTTGGGACCATGGAAAGATTGGGATTGATTCTTGAATGGGCAGTTAAGCCAAGCACTGTGATAGGTGCCAAAGGTCAAAGCTAAGTAAAATATGAATCTTGCTCCTTAAGTTGCTGGAGTTTAGGGATAAAGAAGTAGGATCCCATTGCCACAATTTCAGCATCTAAAGATGGCAGAGGAAACAGAAGACATGAGTAAGAAAGTTCAGAGAATGGCTTTATTTGGAGGGTCAACAGTTTGGCTTTGGTTTGTGCACCTTCAACTCCTCAAAAGGAAGGGATGCCAGCAAAAAACATTTCAAATTAATACTTTACATTCTTAGCCAACCCCACAAATTTTAATTTATTAGATTGTTTTTACCAAATAAAACCAAAGCTTTAAAAATATGATCATATTTTACATCCACTTAAAAATTATATTCTCTATTTGTCTTAACACAATTTTACCAATACCTTTGTTTTTCGATGAACAGGACTCCTGGAGACATTTCAAAATAATAATGCTTTACTTGACCAAATTCAGAAGTGTCTAGAGGCATATTTAGAATCAAAAAGAGTTATCTTTCCCAGGTAAGTTTACAGGCAACCTACGATACTTTTTAGTAGTTAAGACTATCCATTAATTTAGAAGGATATACTTAAAAACAAGCCACAGCCTCAAAACATCAGGGAATCAGAGAGGGAAACAAGAAAGATGTGTGATAATGGCAGGCCAGCTAATATCTTGACCAGGGAGTGTAACTCTCAAGGGAAGGTGCAATTTTGGTGAAGGTTTAAGTGGGTAACAACCCAAGGTGCAGGAAGTATTCTTGATTGCAGCATTACTTCACTGTTGGGTGTATTATGTGTGTGCCCACAGGTCTATGTGTCCACATATGTGTATGTGAAAAGTTAGACCTGTGGTGCCTGAACAAGTTTCTTTTAAGTTAATTGGTGGCCTAATAATGTCATTGTAGAAGTTGTCTAAGGAATTATTTTCACAAATTCCAAATAATTTCTTTTACTCACCTCTGCATTCTAAAAACATACCAAATGTTATGCTCAATGCTAAAGAGACAAAGTAGAAAAGGCCATATCCCTGCCCTAACAGTTGGACAATCATGGCCATAAACCATTATGATACAGTTATATAAGACTAGAGTATGACTACTTGATGGTAGCAAAAACTCCCTACTGCAGCCATTGGAGCACATAGTACCACAATGTAGAGAAAATTAGCAATATGGTTCATCTTTCATGGGTTTTCCCTGTTTGCTGTTAAGGAATAGGAGTAGATGGGAAGAAACCAAGATAGTGGCATAGGTAAACACCTAAACTGCTGCATCACACAATTTCAAAACTACAACTAAAATACAAAATGGACATCATCCAGAACCACAGGAAGGCTGGCTGAGTAGAAATTCTGCAACTAGAAGGAAAGAGAAAAGCACACTGAGACTCAGAGGAGCTGCAGAAGGCAGAGGTACAGAGGCATGTGCAGAGAGGGCTGGCATCTGAGTACATGGCTGGCTTTCTCAATTAGGAGGGAGACAAAAGCTCCCAACTGCTCTGAACTCCAATTCTGGACAAGATGCTAGGGTCCTAGACTCATTCTGGGAGAAACTGGACTGTCTGACAGCTGGCGGAACTTCAGGTTGGCTTTCTCTCAGAGGTGCTTGCAGCAATTACTGTGGGACACTGAGACTCAGGGGCCTTTTAGAACAGAGCTGATGGGAAGCCAAGGCTGTCTGCTCCGTCCTGAGACTCCACCCTATCCAAGCTGAGCACAGAGGCTTTTGCTCATAAGGGTGTCTCCAGCACAGAAGTTCTACCAGAGTAGACACAGCTGATCCTGGCAGCTATTGACCTGGAGGTCAATTCTTCCCAGTGATACCAACAACAATCAAGGTTTAACTAAAACAAGACGTGCACACAACCCACAAAGGGGTGCACCAAGAGTGTCTACCTCAGATAACTGAGGAGGCTGAGCCACTGGGTCCTATAGGACACTTAGCACACAAAGCCACTCTATCAACTCAGGGAAGCAGCCAAAATGTGGAGACAAAGAAACAGGTCACAAATTAAGAAATGGAGGAAAGCAAACAACTGGATATAGAGTTCAAAACCACAGTTATAAGGTTTTTCAAGAATTTTCTAGAAAAGGCGAATAAATTTAGCAAGACCATCAAGGATAAGAAAAAGGACCAATTAGGAATTAAGCATACACTGACTGAGAATAATATACAGAGATCTAACAGCAGATTAGAGGATCACAAGAATCAAGTCAAAGATTTGAAATACAAAGAAGCAAAAAACACATAATCAGAAAAGCAAGAAGAAAAAATCCAAAAGTATGAAGATAGTGTAAGGAGCCTCTGGGACAACTTCAAGCATACCAACATCTGAATTATGGGGGTGCCAGAAGAAGAGAGAGAGCAAGATAATGAAAACCTCTTTGAAGAAATATTGACTGAAAACTTCCCACATCTGGTGAAAGAAATAGACTTACAAGTCCAGGAAGCACACAGAACCCCATATAAAAGGAATCCAAAGAGGACCACACCAAGACACATCATAATTAAAATGCCAAGAGCAAAAGACAAAGAGAGAATCTTAAAAACAGCAAGAGAAAAACAGTTGCCTACAAGGGAGCACCCATATGATTGTCAGCTGATTTCTCTACAGAAACTATGCAGGCCAGACAGGAGTGGCAAGAAATATTCAAAGTGATGAATAGCAAGAACTTACAACAAAGATTACTCTCCCAGCAAAGCTATCATTCAGAATTGAAGGTCAGATAAAGAACTTCACAGATAAGAAAAAGCTAAAGGAGTTCATCAACACCAAATCAGTATTATATGAAATTCTGAAAGATATTCTTTAAGAAGAGGAAGAAGAAGAAAAGGGTAAAGATAAAAATTATGAACAACAAATACATTATTAACAAGTGAATCTAAAAATCAAGTGAATAAAAAATCTGATGAACAGAATAAACTGGTGAATATAATAGAATCAGGGGCATAGAAAGGGAATGGACTGACAATTCTCGGGGGGTGTTGGAAGAGACTGGACAAAAATCGTACACCTATGAATGAGGACAGTGGAGGGGAGGTAAGGGCAGAGGGTGGGGTGGGAACCGGGTGGAAGGGAGCTATGGAGAGGTGGGGGGAGGAAGAGGAACATTTGTAACAATCTGAACAATAAATATTTATTTAAAAAATAAAATAAAATGAAGGGAAAAAAGTAATAGGAGTAAAGTTCTATTCTAGAACAACCCTTGAAGCAGCCGGGGTTAGGTGGTTATCTGGGTTTCCTGGTTGAGAGGAATCATTGCCGAGTACCAAGAAGGCTATGTGTGTGCAGAGGAAATGCAAGATCCAAGATATCTATTTGAATTCTAACAAATAGTTGAGCTTTAAAGAATCTTACTAAATCTTACTGAAATCATACTAAAACACCGTTTAAGCAAAATGGAAACAGATGGAAGAGTTTGAGGTTCGGAATGTGCCTTTTGTCTATTTTACTCTTAAATTAGTAGTTCCTCATCTGGATCAAAGAATTTCTTTTATATTTAAAGAAACAGTTTAGGATATGTAAATAAACCCAGGCACAAATTTACCGATGAAAATACTGAGAACCAAACAGCATCAGCTCTCTTTTTTCCTTCTGTTTAGAGTTACATCAACAAAATGTGTAATGTTTATTATGTCAGGAGGCTCTGTGAGGCATTGATCTCACTCTAAAAACTTTACAGAAGCTCTGCATGAGCCATAGACCGTATTAGGTCCTAGAGACACAAGATGAATGCAATACTTTTCCTGCTCTCACAGTCCAAGCTTTATAGTTATCTGTTTCTTCAGTTGAAAACAAGGCTTGGGGACAATTTAATTATGAATGTATGTGTTATGTTAAAGAAGCAGGACTAATAGAATGCAACCAGAAGCATCTTTATTTGTAACTATTGACTGCCTCTGCATTCCCTGCCAGGGACTAGTTTCTTTCTGTCCCTCTAGACAAAATCTTGATAAAGCCTCATGAATTTTCTGGTCATTCGCAGATAATAATATACAAAAACAAACAAAATAAAACAAAACAAAACAAACAAACAAAAAAAAACCTCATGTCACCTTAACCCCAAAATGATCTATAATAATCAAAACTTTAAACTCCTTTCAAAGTTAAGCTGTCCTCCTGCTCTGTGCCATCCCTGTTTCAGGAAAACTGTTAGTAATGATGATGGTGCATGATGATCAACCTTTCCATTTCCTGATAGTTTTCTGAGGTCTCCAGGATGGATCAGGAAAGGGAGGGAAGGCAAGGTGATAGGAGAAACCTGCCTTGTGCTACCCATCTGGCCCCCTCTCTCACCACGTGGGGCCTGTCTTGGACTCATGCAATTCCCTCCAATCCTGAGGTATCTCTCATGGGCAGCTTCCTTCCACAGAAGCTCAAGTGTCTTCCCTGGCCAGGCTTTCCTCCCTCACTCTCATTCCTGGACATCCAGGTATGCACCCTCTCTGTTCTTTTCCTAAGGTTTCTTCATGCCTCCAAACAGCCCTGTTGAACAAATTCTGAGAAAATCCCATGGCCCATATGCATATATTCACAGAAGCAAATAAAGTTTCTGTGATCACCCTTCCATCCATCCAACAAATGATGTACTGACTGCCAGGTGTGTGTGGTACTAAACTAGGTTCTAGAGGAAACAATACATCTTCACTGTAGAAGCTCAAAGACAAGCAGCAAAGGCATGTGAACAAATCAGTGTAATAGCAAGAGCCTGCATTTTTTACAACTTTTATGAAAAAAAAAATCTGTCTTTTATTTATCAGGTACTAATTCTAGATGTTTGAGGTGCATTTGCACTAATAGTCACAACAACTATATTTAAAGTCGTGTGGTGTCTCGAGAATCCCAAGACCAGCGGGCTTGGAAGTCCAGGACATTCGTAGATGGGGAAGAGATGTGATTGAGGGATTTATCTTGTGTGTCTACATAAGGCTTTTTTTCACTTTCAAGTTACATTTTAAGTATTTTCTTTAAACCAGATTTTACTTCTTGTCAAATGATGAGCTTCTGGAGATTTTGGCCCAGACACGAAATCCCCAGGCTGTGCAGCCACACTTAAGGAAATGCTTCGACTCCATTTCAAGGCTTGAGTTTGCTGTCCTGCCTCCTGCTGAAGGGAAACTTCCCACTGTGGAAGGAGAGCCAGAAAAAGTGTATACTAATGATATTTTAGCGATGCTGTCTCCAGAGGGAGAAAAGGTAAGGGGCTTTTGTTTGTAATTCTTATTCTTAAACATCTTTATTGTTGAAAATGTTACAAATGTCCCCTTCCCCCCCTTTTGACCCCCTCTACCCCTCACCCCCCACTTCTATCCCAGGCCTACCTCACAATTTTCTGTGTTCATGGGTTATGCATATATGCATATAAGCTCTTTGGTTAATCTCCCCCCACCCCTCCACCCTGTCCTCTGGTATTTTTCAGTCTGTTCCATGCTTCTATGTCTCTGGATCTATTTTGTTCATTGTTTTATTTTGTACAAAGATCATTGATCCTTGCCTTTCTTGACTGGTCTATTTCTCTTAGCGTAATACTCTTCAGGTTCCTATAGGAAAACTTTGTTACTCTTTCAGGGTTGCAGGTACAGGTTTATTTATTGTTACTCTAAGCATCCATCAAGTGCTCATGTTGGCTCGGCAATTTCAGGGATCACCAAGCTAAAACTCTTGGCCTCAGAGTTCTCTAGTGGAGACATAGTCAAACAAACATTGCAAAGCAGCTCAGTAAGTACAGTAACAGAGGCACATGTTCTGTTCTTTAGAACAGAGTGGAGAAAGGGGAGCTATGTCTTACAAGAGGCAGAAGAGTAGACGAGTTAAGCACACCAGTTCTACTGCCGTGCCTGAATTCAAGATTAATGAGATACTGGAGACTTTCAAGATGTCAGCTACTTAGAGCAGTACCTAGTGGAGGCTCATTGTTAACAGTGGTGTCTCCAGAGCCCTGTAAAGGGCTTGGCAATATGGTGAACACCAAGCAAGTGAATGTAGTAGCAGATGGTGGGGAATCAAGTGACTTCCCACACGCGCGCACACACAGGCATATACAAGTAGTGACAGCCAAGGAAGAGGGAGCAGAGCCATGGGAGAGGGAGCATTCCATACAGAGGAACTGAGCAGGGAAATTCTGAGGGTTTCAGTTCAGTTAGAGCACAGTGGTATCTCTATGGGAGTGAAGGAGCCTGTAAACACTTTATTTGTCCTGAATTGATCTTCTTGCAAAAGAATTTGCTCATCCCTAGAGCAGAAGAAGGCAGAAGAAGAGAGAAGGGAGGAGGACCATGGCTAGGATCCAGGAGAAACTTGACATTTAAAGGGAGGGTCAAAAAACAAAACAAAACACAGAATAGGAGACCCAGACAAGCAGTCATGTCATTGGAAATTCAAGATATAAATACAAAAAGGATGGAAAATTGTCAACTGGAGTTGACAGTTGGGAGAAGGTTGCTAATCTTAATGACCTTAACAGGTTGGAGGAGTGGTTGGGGCCAACAATTAGATGGCAGCAAGCAGGAAAAGAAATTGAAGGAATTTATGTAGTGTATGTAGATAGACTCCTCTTGCAGGGAGTTGATTCCCAAGGGAAACAGTAAAATAAAGGAATAAGAGGAGGGGGCAAAGAGAGGTACAGGGTAGGATAGCAATAGAAAGATCCAGTATTTGTGGTCAGGCTTCGGTGTTTCCATGGCTCAGGGTTCTGTTACGGAAGCATGGAGGACAGACAGCCTACATGTCCCACGGGAACCATACTATCATTGTTCTGATTATCTTCTAGGTTAGATTGGGAAAAGGACTCAAGGCCCGAGGCAACGTGGAGGAATGGCTGGGTAAAGTGGAAGAAGCCATGTTCACGTCTTTGCGCCGCCTGTGCAAGGCTGCCATCGCCGACTATCAGGCAAAACCGAGGATAGAATGGGTTATAGCTGGCCACCCTTCTCAAGTAAGCTACACGCCTTACGTTTCCAGTTCTGACTCCCTTGTTGGTGAGATGCCTCTCACTCACGGAAGATGTTTCCATGCAGGTGATCCTGACCATTTCTCAAATCATTTGGTGCCGTGATTTGACTGAGTGTTTGGAAACAGATGAAGATCGTCTAGAGGCCCTGGAAGCTTTTGAAAAAATCAACTTTGAGGTGAGATATTTAAGAGAGTGTCACTGAACAATATATTGCTATGCAAGATGGTCTCAGTGGCTTTTATTGGCATGGTTAAAACAAATTCCCTTTCTTTCACAGATTTAATGCTCTGATGTGATTTCCAGAGCTTTGGGGTTCTCACTAAAACCATTTATGTTCCAGTTTTCTTAGGGCCACTGCCTTGGTGTTTGTATATTATTTTATATGATGAATACTTAATAAAAACAGAAAATACAATTCAAGAGGAAAATGTCAGTATTATAACTTTTGCATCCTTTAAAAAGAGATTGTATTTACTGGGTCCTCGATGTCTCTCACAGAAGTTTATTCAATCCAGGGAAATTCCAAGATTTCTGCCGTTTCTATTCTTAGGCTCAGGGTGTGCTTTAAACCCTCACACAACTATCAATAAAACATCGAAATGCCATTCTACAAGAATTTTTAAGCTAAGTTGGGAACTGCCATTTTGCAGCTCTGCCTAATCTTTCACTCCAAATTCAATTCTACTTCCAAGCAATGTTTCATTTTTAAATAATCACTCTTAAGACAGAAAGAGGAGAGGATTCTCAGCAGACTTAAAACAGTTATCTGGTCCTCAATAGTATTTCATGTCAAAGAGCCCGTAGAAAAGAGTGGACTCTCCAAGGAAAGTACTGTTGACTTCTGTGTGGTGGGGGTGTCCCTGCTTATGGTTTATGGAAAACGCAGCCCAGCAGTTCAAGGCCTTCAGGACTGAAAAATGTCAGTTGCCCTTCTCTGGAGAAGATTTATCCATGGAGGTGACAATCAAGAGTTCAATCTATCAAGGACGCTTTTATTTAACCCATTTGTGGCTTACTTAAAATGCTCACATATTTTGATAAGTTGGAGGAAAAACTACTCCCAAAATGAGGCATATTCCCTTAATCTCACTTAATTTTTAGGAAAATCCAATCTTCTCCAGTGACATCACCACGTGGTGGTTAAGAGCATGGGCTTTTCTGAGGCAAATGTCGACTCGAGTCTCATTTTTACCACTCCTTAACTGTGTGACTGCCATCAAATTACTCACTCTCTTTGACCCTGTTTCCTCTCATGGAAAATGAGGGTAAAGATAATATGTACTTCATAGAAATGTTGTAGGAATTAAGTAAGTTAAACTATTGTCCTATTTGGTCACAGAATTATTGATTCTTATTTTTAATTTTATTATTTTAAAAATTTATTTATTGTCTAAAGTTTTACATATGTCTCCTTTTCTCCCACTGAACCTCCTGCCCCAAGCCATTGCCACCCCAGGCAAGTCCCCAACACCCCAGTGTCTTTGTCCATTGGTTATGTTAATATGCATCATGTAAGTCCTTTGTCCTGCCTTCATGCTCTCTAACCCCCACCTCCCCTACCATTTATCTCTAGATCTATTCTTGTTCATCAAATTATGTTGATCATTATATCCCACATATGAGTGAAATTATGTGATATTTATCTTTCTCCTACTGGCTTATTTTGCTTAGCATATTGCTCTCCAGTTCCATCCATGCTATTGCAAATAGTCAAAGTTCCTTCTTTTTATGGCAGCATAGTATTCTATTGTGTAGATGTACCACAGCTTTCTAATCCACTCATTTGCTGATGGGCACTTAGGCTGTTTTCAAATTTTAGCTATTGTAAATTGTGCTGCTATGAACATAGGGGTGCATATATCCTTTCTTATTGGTGTTTCTGATTTCTTGGGATATAGTCCTAGAAGTAGAATTACTGGATCAAATGGCAGTTCCATTTTTAACTTTTTGAAGAAACCAATATTGTAATCCATAGTGGCTGCACCAGTCTGCATTCTCACCAGCAGTGCATGAAGGTTCCTTTTTCTCCACATCCTCACCAGCACTTGTCATTTATTGATTTGTTTATGATAGACATTCTGACAGGTGTAAGATAATATCTCATTGTTGTTTTGATTGCATTTCTTAGATGATTAGTGACTTTGAACATGTTTTCATATGTTTCTCAGCCTTCTGTATGTCCTCTTTCAAAAAGTATCTATTTAGGTCCTTTGCCCATTTTTTGATTGGGATTATTTATATTTCCTTTATTAAGTTGTATGAGTTCTCTGTAAATTTTGGAGATTAAATTCTTATCTGAAATAACATTAGCAAATATGTTCTCCCATGCAGTGGGCATTCTTATTGTTTTGTTGATGGTTTCTTTGGCTGTACAGAAGCTTTTTATTTTGATTTGTTTATTTTCTCCTTAGTCTCCATTGCCCTAGGAGCTGTGTCTATAAAGATATCGCTACAAAATATGTCTGCTATTTTGCTGCTATGGAGTCTTGCAGAATTGTTATGGTTTCCCATCATACGTGTAAGTCCTTTGGCCACTTTTAGTTTGTTTTTGTGTATGGTGTAAGTTGGTGATCTAGTTTCTTTTTTTTTTTTTTTGCATGTATCTGACACCATTTATTGAAGAGACTGTCTTGACTCCATTGTATGCTCTTGCCTCCTTTGTCAAATATTAATTGAGCATAGTGGCTTGGCTTGGGTCGATTTCTGGGTTCTCTGTTCAGTTCTATTGGTCTCTATGTCTGTTCTTGTGCCAGTACCAAGCAGTTTTGAGAATGGTGGCTTGGTAATATAGCTTGATATCTGGTATTGTGATCCCTCCAACTTTGTTTTTCTTTCTCAGGATTGCTCTGGCTACTTGGGATCTTTTTTATTCCAGATGAGTTTTTGGAGACTTTGTTCTAGATCTTTGAAGTATGCCAATGGCATTTTAATGGGGATTGCTCTGAATCAATAGATTGCTTTGGGTAGTATGAACATTTTACTGATGTTGATTCTGCCAATCCATGAACATGGTATGTTCTTCCATTTGTTTATGTCTTCCTCTATCTCTTTTTACAATATTCTGTAGTTTTCTGGATATAGGTCTTTTGCCTTCTTAGTTAAGTTTATTTCTAGGTATCTTAATTTTTTTGGTGCAATGGTAAATGAGATTGTGGGGTTTCTTTGTTTGTTTGTTTGTTTCTCTTTCTGTGAGTTCATTATTGATATATAAAAAGGCCATAGATTTATTGGTGTTAATTTTATCTCCTGCTACATTGCCAAATTAATTTAATAGGTCTAGTAGTTTTTGATGGAATCTTTGGGGTTTGTATGTATAGTATCATGTCATCTACAAATAAGGGCAGTTTTAGTTCTTCTTTTCCAATTTGGATGCATTTTTTAAAAAATATATTTTATTGGTTGTTTTTTTTTTTAACAGAGCAGAAGGGAGAGGGATAGAGAGTTAGAAACATCGATGAGAGAGAGACTTTGATCAGCTGCCTCCTGCACGCCCCCTACTGGGGATGTGCCCGCAACCAAAGTACATGCCCTTGACCGGAATTGAACCTGGGACCCTCCAGTCTGCAGGCCAACGCTCTATCCACTGAGTCAAACCAGTTTCGGCCAATTTGGATGCATTTTATTTCTTCTTCTTGTCTGATCACTATGGCTAGCACTTCTAGTACTATATCAAACAAGAGTGGTGAAAGTGGGCATCCCTATCTTGTTGTGATTCTCAGGGGAAATGAGTTTAGTTTTTTTCCCATTGAGTATGATGTTGGCTGTAGGTTTTTCATATAAGGTTTTTATTATGTTGAGGTATGGATCCCTCTATTCCCACTTTCCTGAGAGTTTTTATCAAGAAAGGATGTTGGATTTTGTCAAATGCTTTTTCTACATCAATTGATATGATTATGTGATTTTTGTCTCTTAATCTATACTAATAATACAAGGATAATATGCTAATTAGACTGGATGAGGCAGAGATGGTTAGGGGTGATCAGGCCATCATGGGAGCAGTTAGGGGGCAATCAGGCTGACAGGAGAGCAGTAAGGGGAAATCAGGTCACCAGTGGAGAGCAGTTAGAGATGATCAGACTGGCAGAGGAGAGCAGTTAAGGGTGATCAAGCAGGCAGGCAGAAGTGGTTAGGGACATCAGGCAGGCAGGCAAAGTGGTTAGGAGTGATCAGGCAGGCAGCCAAGTGAGCAGTTAGAAGCCAGCCATCCCAGATTATGAGAGGGATTGGGCCTAAACAGCAGTTAAACATCCTCCGAGGGGTCCCTGATTGGAGAGGGTTCAGTCCGGGCTGAGGGAACCCCTACCCCACACATGCACAAATTTTGTGCACCGGGCCTCTAGCTTGTTTACGTGATGTATCACATTTATTGATTTGCAGGTATAGTACCATCCTTGCATTCTCAGAATAAATCCCACTTGGTCATGGTGTATGATCTTTCTAATGTAATACTGAATCCAATTTGCTAGAATTTTGTTATCATCAAGGATATTGACCTATAGTTCTCTTTTTTTATGGTGTCGTTATCTGGTTTTGGTATTAGGATAATGCTGGCTTCATAGAAAGAGCTTGGAAGTGTTGTTTCCTCTTGAGTTTTTTTGGAGTAGTCTGAAGGGGATAGGTTTTAATTCTTCTTTGAATGCTTGGTAGAACTCCCCTGTAAAGCCATCCATACCAGAGCTTTCGTTTGCTGGAAGATTTTTGATCACTGCTTCAATTTCTTCAGTAGTTATTAGCCTATTCAGGTTTTTTGATTCTTCCTGATTGAGTTTTGGGGGCTTATATTTTTCTAAGAATATGTCCATTTTATCTAGATTATCCATTTTGTTGGAATAGAGTTATTCATAGTATTTTTTCATAATCCTTTCTATTTCTGTGTGATTGGTTATTACTTCACCTCTTTCATTTCTGATTTTGTTTATTTGGGTTCTTGTTTTTGCTTCTTGGTGAGCCTGGCTAGAGGTTCATCAATTTTGTTTATCCTTTTAAACAACCAGCTCTTGGTTTTGTTGATCTTTTGTGTTGTTTTTTGTCTCTATGTTGTTTATTTCTGCTCTGATCTTTATTATTACCTTCCTTCTGCTTATCCTGGGATTAGCTCTCTTTATAATTCTTCAAGTATCAGAGTTAGATAGTTTATAACCAGTTTTTATTGCTTGTTTGTTTATTTATTTTTTGAAGTAGGCCTGTAATGCTATGAACTTCCCTCTCAATATTGCTTTCACTGTATCTCAAAGATTTTGGATTATTGTGTTTTCATTCTCATTTGTTTCCAGGATGTTTTTTTATTTCTTCTTTGATTTCTTTGGTAGCCCACTTATTGTTTAATAGTATGCTATTCAGTCTCCAAGTGTTTGAATTTTTGTGATTGTTTTTATTATAGTTGATTTCTACTTTTATGCCATTGTGATCTGAGAAGATACTTGATATGATTTCTATCTTCTTGAATTTGAAAAGACTTTGCCTGTGTCCCAATATGTGGTCTGTCTTTGAAAATGACCCATGTGCACTTGAGAAGAATGTATAATCTGTGGTTTTGGGGTAAAATCTTTTGAAGATGTCAATTCCATCTGATCTAGTGAATCTTTTAAGATTGATGTTTCTTTGCTGACTTTTTGTTTAGAGGATTTATCCAATGGTGTCAATGGGGTATTAAAGTCCCCTACTATGACTTTATTGCTGTCAATTTCTCCATTGATATCCTCCAGAAGTATTTTTTTACATATTTGGGTGCTCCTATATTGGGTGCATATACGTTTGCCAGAGTTATATCTTCTTATCGGATTCCTCTCTTTAGTATTGTGAAGTGGCCTTCCTTATCTCTTGTTATAGCCTTCAGTTTGAGGTCTAATTTGTCAGATATAAGTATTGCTATCCCAGCTTTTTCTTCATTTCCATTTGCCTGAAAAAACCTTTTCCATCCCTTCACCATCAGTCTGTAAGTCCTTTGTTCTGAGATAGGTCTCCTATAAGCAGCAGATATATGAGTCATGTTTTCTTATCCACCCTATGTCTTTTTATTGGGACATTTAATCCATTTACATTTAAATTTATTATTGATAGGTACTTGTTTGTTGCCATTTTTATACTTTACCCCTCTGTTCCTTCTTTGCTTCCTATTTCTTCTTTTTACAGCAGACCCTTTAGCATTTCTTGCATTGCTGATTTGATGGTAATAAATTCCCTTAGTCCTTTTTTGTCTGTGAAGCTCCTGATTTCACCCTCAGTTTTGATTGATAGCCTTGCTGGGTACAGTATTCTTGAATTCAGACCCCTGCTTTGCATGACTTTGTATATTTCATTCCATTCCCTTCTGGCCTGATTGTTTCAGTTGAGAAATTAGTCAATAGTCTGATGAGAGATCCCTTGTAGGTAACTTTCTGTCTCTCTCTGGTAGCCTTTAAGATTCTTACTTTGTCTTTGGTGTTTGCCAATTTAATTATAATGTTCTTGGTTCAGTCTCTTTTGGTTCATCTTTTTTGGAACTCTGTGAACTTCTTGGACTTGTGTGAGTTTTTTCTTCTTCCCAATATCAAGGAAGTTTTCTGTCATTATTTCTTCAAACAGGTTTTCTATTCCTTGCTCAGTTTCCTCTCTTTCTGGACCCCTATTATGTGGATGCTATTTCATTTTATGTTGTCCCAAAGTTCCCTTAGGCTCACCTCCTGTTTTTTAAGTTGTTTTTTCCAGTTGTTGCCCTGCTTGGGTATTTTTCCTACCTTGTCTCATAGCTCACTGATGCAGTCCTCACTTCTTCTAATCACTGTTGATGCTTTCTTTTGTGTTTTTTATTGCAGCGATGTCATTTTTCATTTATTCTCAGTTCTTCTTCATTTCCTCTTGGTACTTATACATATTGTTGAATTTGTCTTCCAATCTTTTCAGTGTCCTTATGACCATTGCTCTGAATTCTTTCTCTGACATATTGCTTGCCTCCATTTCATTTACTTCCTTTTCTGGTGATTCCTCCTTTTCTTTCATATGGGGGCTTTTTCTTTGTCTCCCCATGTTTGCTCCTCTCAGGGTGTCTGGTTATGTAGTGCTCTCTCTCCTATATTGACTTAAAGGCCCAAAATACAACACGACAATACACAATGCACAGGGCACCATGCACAAATGTATTCACAATACCAATAACCCCAAATAAAGGTGACCACCAGAGAAAAGAGAATTAGGGAAAGAAAAGAGTGCAAAAATGATATTGAGAAAAGAAAAAATAATGTAAGAGAGAAAATAAAGAGAAGAAAAAAGAAGGGGGGAAAATACATGTATATGGGGAGAAAACTCCAAAAACACAACAGCTACTCCAAAAAATGTAAACAACAAACACTCTGAGATGAATGCAAACAACTAATTCAAAAACAAATGCAAACAACAAACACCCAAACCAAACACCCAGCTTAATCTGAGGAGGCAAGAGCTCTCTCTAGGCAATCTCTGATCTTTCCATCAACGGATTGCCTCACCAGCTGTGTTCAATTCGCCAATTCCAGGTGGATGTTGTTCAATTCAGCTGTTCTATCTGCCCTGTGGGATGATGTGTATCTGTGTATTCAGCGCTTTGTCTCCCCCTGGACAAACATTTTAGGCGCCCGCGGCCAGGGAGGCTGGAATCTTGGTGTTCATGGGTTTGCAGCTGAGGCAGCTGGACCCTGGGCAATGTGATTGTAGGGTCCTAAAAGGTATTCAAGGTCTCCCTGATTGAAGGTAAGGCTTGGCTTCCAATCACAGCCACTGTCCCCTTCAAGATGGTGTGGTCTCTGCAGCAGAGCCAGCTGCTCTAGGAGAGATTTCAGCAGAAGCAGAGGCTGTCCAGCCAGGGGAGCCTGGTCTGCCAGTTCCCAACAGTCTGTGGAATATAGCTGTTTTTCACTCACAAATACAAACACACCCTGCATGTCTATGCACTCTCCTTTTGCTCTCTCACTCATACACTATCTTGCAACCTGCTGTCCCATCAGGTTGCATCCCTCTTGGATCCATCTTGGATCCCTCTCAATTCTTAAAATTAGATAGTTTTGGCAAATGTCTACTCTGAATTTAACATATCTAAGCTGATTTTTGAAAGTTTATTATGATAATTTCTCCTTTATTTTTTGTTAATCCTCACCCAGATAATTTCTCTTTAATTTTTAGAGATTGACTGACTTGGCTGCATTAGTTCGAGGCCATCTTTCTAAAATACATAGAAACATCATAACTGCCTTAATTACTATTGATGTACATGCAAGAGACATTGTCACCGATCTTATTCAAGCCCAGGTATTTGTTTCCTTTGAGTAAAATAGCATAGTACTTTCTGAAATTAGTGCATCTAATATGCATATAATTGTTTTCACTTATGTAGGTAGAGGAAGTGGATTCCTTTGACTGGCAGAGACAACTGCGCTATTACTGGAACATAGACATAGATAACTGTGTGGCTAGAATGGCGCTCTCTCAATACACTTATGGCTATGAATATTTGGGTGCATGCCCAAGATTAGTTATTACTCCTCTCACGGTAAGTTACTGATCACTTAGGTTAATGCTGAAATAAGAGTGCTTTATTTTATCAAAACCTAGAGGCCCAATGCACAAATTTATTGCAAGGGGCTTGGTCCTCACAGCCACAGCAGCTGTTTCTGCCTCAGCCCATGCCTTCTCAGCTTTGTCCAGAAGTTATCCGGTCTAATTAGTATATTACACTTTTATTATTATAGATAGTCTGGAAAAGTTTTATCTAACATTAACTCTTGAAAGGATTTGCTATTGACTACATCTTTGTAAAAATAAGGTTTGCATTAATTCTGTGCCAAGATCTTTCAGTATATTTCAATTGCTACAAAACCTTTCACAGAAAAGAATGACCTGCCTCTCATAGAAAAGGTAGGACTTATGATTTTGTGGCTAGAATCAGTTCCCTTCAATAATAACAGTTTATCACTCTAGCTGGTTCAGCTCAGTGGATGGAGTGTTGGCCTGTGGACTGAAGGGTCCTGGATTCGGTTCTGGTCTAGGGCACATGTTCGGGTTGCAGGCTTGATCACCAGTGTGGGGTGTGCGGGAGGCAGTCAATCAGTTATTCTCTCATCATTGATGTTTCTCTCTCTCCTTCTCCCTTCCTCTCTGAAATCAATAAAAATATATTAAAATAACAATAATAATAACAACAGTTTACCAATTTCTTCAGGATCGCTGCTACCTTTGCCTCATGGGGGCTTTGCAGCTTGACCTGGGAGGTGCCCCAGCTGGTCCTGCTGGCACTGGGAAAACTGAGACTACCAAAGACCTAGCAAAAGCTCTTGCCATCCAGTGTGTGGTTTTCAACTGTTCCGATGGTTTAGACTACAAGGTATGGTCTCAGCATCTGAACCCTCACATTAAGTGCTTCATGTGGCTTTCTCTACTTGCAACTGACATAACAAAAGAAGGAGAGAATAGAGTGATGGCAAGCAAGAGAAAACTAGTAGTTAAGGGATAGTTACAGTGGAATACTTAGAGCCAAGGAGAAGCATCACCATAAGGCAGTCTGGGTGGTCCAGGTAAAAACCAAGGCCAGTGAAGGATTTGTCAAATGCTGGTAAAATTAAAAATTTACTCATGTCAGTAAATAGAAAGAACAGAGATGGGTACAGAGTAAAACAGGGAAACCTAAGAACAAGGAATAAGCTTACAGGAAGAGATGAGCTATTCAGAGAGTTGTGTATTGAAAATGAAATACATAGAAGATGAGTATTCATTAGATTTTTCCAGTATGGCAGTTGTTCTTATTAGAGGCCCCCTTCACACTCTTAAAAATTATTAAATTCTCATCAGCTTTTGTTTATATATGTGGATTACATCTGTTGCTATTTATTATGTTAGAAATTAAAACGGACACATTTAAAATATTTGTTTTAAAATAATGATAATAAATCTATTACATGTTAGCATAAGCATATTGTCTGTGAAAAATAACTGTTTTCCCAAACAAAAAAATTTAGGGAGAATAGTGACATTGTTTTATATTTTTGAAAATCTCTAATGTTTGGCATAATAGACAACAGTCAGATTCTCACATCTACTTTTGCAGTCAGGCTGTTGAGATATGTTATTTTGGTTGAAATAGTTGAAGAAAATCTAGCCTCACACAAAGATGTACCCAAAAAAAGAGAGGGATATTTTAATAAGTTCCAGATAATTGTTGAAATTCTTCTTTGAAACCATACCAAAACTTGATAAGCAACAGTTTCTTGAAGATTATTTGCAATGTGAAAATTGAAGCCATATCAGTGACTTTTTTGTACTTTGTAGTCTCATGAGAAAATGAGAGTTAAAAAAGCAAATAAGGGGGAGAAACGAAGATGGTGGCATAAGTAATCACCTAAACTTCTGCCTTGCACAACAATTTCAAAACTACAACTAAAAGACAGAATGGACACCATCCAAAACCACAGGAAAGTTGGCTGAGTGAAAACTCTACAACTAGAAGGAAAGAGAGGGGCTCACAGAGACTCAAAGAAGCTGCAAAAACTGAGGTACGGAGATGCACGCATGGAGAGAGTGGGCGGTGCTGTGCCTGGCTGGCTTCCTCTGGCAGGAAGGATATGGAAATTTCCAGCTGCACGGAATCCTTTATCCTATGGCATTGAATCCTAGCTCCAAGCAAGACTCATATGGAGGGAATCTGGACTGTGAAAAGGGAAGAGTGTACGGAAATTTAGGGGAGCCGCGAAAGGGCAGAAGTCTGGGGTGCGCAAAACAGTGCACGCAGAGAGGATGGACTACTGATTGTGCTGCTGAATCTCTCTGGTGGGCAGGAGACAGAGCCTCTCACCTGTGCCACTTCTAACTGCATTGAACCCCAGTTTCGCTGAGACTCTGGGGACCCAGACTCCTACATGTCCCAGAGTGCAAGGGAACTGGAAAGGTGGAGATCTGGAGGCACCCTCGCGTGTGCACAGAAAGGGCTGCAGCAATTACCCAGAGACACTTGAGACCCAGGGGCTGTGTAGGGTGGGGCTGACAGGAAGCCAAGGCTGTCTCTACTCAGCCCTAAGACTACACCCCACCCAATCTGAACAGAGGTGCTTTTTCAGTTTTGCAAGTCTTACATCATAAGGCTGATTCCAGCACAGAAGTTCTCCTGGCATAGTGAAAATGCAGAAACAAAGGAACAGACCACAAACAAAAGAAATGAAGGAAAACAAACAACTAAATATAGAGTTCAAAACCATGCTTATAAGGTTTTTCAAGAATTCCCTAGAAAAGATAGATACATTTAGCGAGACCCAAGAGGAGATGAAAAAGGACCAACTAGAAATGAAAAAGGACCAACTAGAAATTAAACATACACTGACTGAAATAAAAAATATTATACAGAGACCTAACAACAGACTAGAGAAATGCAAGAATCAAGTGAAAGATTTGAAATACAAAGAAGCAGAAAACACTCAACTAGAAAAGAAAAAAGAATCCAAAAATGTGAAGATAGTGTAAAGAGCCTCTGGGACAACTTCAAGCATACTAACATCAGAATTGTGGGGGTGCCAGAAGAAGAGAGAGAGCAAGATACTGAAAACCTATTTAAAGAAATAATGACTGAAAAATTTCCACATCTGGTGAAAGAAATAGACTTACAAGTCCAGGAAGCACACAGAACCCCAAAAAGAAGGAATCCAAAGAGGACTACACCAAGACACATAATTAAAATACCAAGAGCAAAAGACAAAGAGAGAATATTAAAAGCAGCAAGAGAAAAACAGGTAATTACCTACAAGGGAGCACCCATATGATTGTCAGCTGATTTCTCTACAGAAACTATGCAGGCCAGACAGGAGTGGCAAGAAATATTCAACATGATGAATAGCAAGAACCTACAACCAAAAATACCCAGCAAAACTATCATTCAGATTTGAAGATCAGATAAAGAGCTTCACAGATAAGAAAAAGCTAAAGGAGTTCATCAACACCAAACCAGTATTATATGAAATGCTGAAAGGTACTCTTTAGGAAGAGGAAGAAGTAAAAAGTAAAGATAAAAATCATGAACAACAAACACATACTATCAACAAGTGAATCTAAAAAGTGAATTAAAAATCTGATGAACAGAATAAACTGGTGAATATAATAGAATCGGGAAAGGGGTGTGTGGAGTGCAGGGAGAGAATGGACAATAATCATACACCTATGGATGAGGACAATGTGGGGGGAGGTAAGGTAGAGGGAGGGGTGGGAATGGGTGGAGGGGAGTTATGGGGGGGAAAAAAGAGAAACAAATGTTACAATCTGAACAATAAAGATTTGTTAAATTTAAAAAATAATTTTTTTAAAAAAAAGCAAATAAGATTTTAATATTGTGGAGAGTGGCTACAGTGTTTGGACAGGTTCAAGCTTCGGACTAATGAGAGGGCACAGTCCTCTCATTGCTGTGTGCAAGTCCCAGCGTGAAGGGCAGAGTCCTCCCAGCACAATTATAGCCAGAGGCTATAGTTATAAGCTTGAACCTACAGCCCGAACATGTGCTCCCACATGTCTGAGTGATGTGGGCTTGATAGAGTTCAGGTGCATGTAATTGAGTAGATTTGAAACCCATGAGAACATTGTAACCACACCCTGACTTTGCCTCGTGGAATCTGACTATAAAATAAAGACACAATTTGTAGTCCGTGGCGCTGTCACCAGCTCTCCATCGTCCCATCCAAACCCAGTTTTCATTCTCTTCTCTGTCTTTTCTCAATCCTTCACCACTCCCTCTCAGATTCACCGAACCTGGATGAGCTGGGTCAGCACATTAAATGTCTATGAAAATACTTCTACCTTGCAGACCCTCCTGAAAGAAACTCTGAGACTTGCAGGGTTCCCCAGACAATACTTCGGGAACTGATCTATTAGCATGTTCATTCCTAATTTGGAAAATCACATCTCTTAAAAGATCCAAAGCAGGGATAGGTAACATCTGGCCTACGGGCCATATAAGGCCCTCAAAGTCATTGGGTCTGGCCCTACCAAGGCATTAGGGGTGAGTTAATTAAATGTTTGACTAAATATAGCAGGCTAATTTTGAATGGTCAGCACATGATATTTTAAATATCTAAATAGCCCATAGCAAATAATAGGCTCCCCATCCCTGGTCTAAAGAATCATCAAAAAAAGACAACGGCCATCCTTGTCAATATTCCAGTCAAACGTGTGACAAAAGAAAGACTTCCCACTTGACACCCCACCTTTACCCATACCATCGGGAAGGTGGTGGCAGGCACCTCCTCCAGATGCAGAAACAAGAGAAGGACAAATCATCAGTCTCCATGCAGAGGTGAATGGCCTTTAGACGTGGCTTCCTTGGTGGACTTTCAGTAAGCATACATGAAGAGAAAGAAAGGAGCTTCTAATATGTCTCCCATATATTAAGATTGAATCTTCTTTCTTTAAATCCTTTAGTTTTTTACTTTTATTTTTTTATTGTGGTATAATTGACATACAAATTATAATAGTTACAAGTATACAACAGAATGATTTGATATATTGCAAAATGATGACCAAAGTCAGTGTAGTTAGCATTCATCACCACACATGGTTACAGAATTGTTTTTCTTGTGATGAGAACTTTTAAGATCTACTTTTAAACAATGAATCTTAAAATTATAGGAACTTACAGGTCATGATTAGTCAGCATGAAAATCAAAGGCTCTTTTTTATATGTTAAAAGTAAGTGATTCCAAGCCCAGAGAGCCCACCTTGATAAAAAAAAAAAAAAAAAAAAAAAAATTTTTGACTTCCCTGGAGTTCTATGCTTACTTCAGCAAGTCGACAGCAGGGTGATGCATACCACATAAAATCATTCTGACGGAGAGAAATTTCATTCTTTTTGTCTTCTGTTGGCACCACAGGCATTTGGTGTCATTGTGATGCAGGCTGGGTAGTCCTTGTAACCACTGAGCTAGTTGTAGCCACTTCCCAACTCTGATGACCAATATCATCGTGAGCTCTGACTTAAATAAACCAACAAACAAAACACCTTATTGATAAAAACACTCAACATACTAGGAATAGAAGATAACTTATTCAGTCTGAAAAAAATAAAAGAGGGAGAGCATGTAAGTAAAACTCACAGCTAACATCTAATTATTCGTGAAAGACTGAATGATTTCCAACTAAAATCAACAAGACAAGGATGCCTTCTCTCCTCTTTTATTCAACATCATACTAGTGGCCCTAGGCAGGGCATTAATCCCAGAAAGTGAAATAAAAGGCATCTAGATTGGAAAAGAAGTAAAATTGTCTCTTCTTATAAATAGCATGATCTTATATTTTAAAAATCCTGAAGAACACACATACACAATTAAAACTACTAGTAAACAAATTTCAGCAAGATTGAAAAATACAAGATCAATATACAGAAATCAATTGTAATTCTATATAAAATAGCAACAAACAATCCAAAAAGAATTTTAAGAAAACAATTCCATTTAAAATACCATCAAAACAATGAATTACTTAGAACTATATTTAACAAAAGATCAGACTTACAAAACTACAAAGATGTAGAGCCCCTCAGTTATGGAAAAGACATCAGTAAATTAGTATGTAATCAGTAATATTACATACTAATATGTAAAATATTAGTATGTAAAATGGCACTTCCCCAAAATGTGTTACTTGGAATCCTATTACAGCATATGCAGGAAAACACACACACAAAAAAAAATCTGTGTTCTGTCTATCTCCCTTCTAGATTTTCAGATCACAAAGTAGCATGCTAACTATGTTATAAAGTCCCACAATTAGGAGGAAATCTGTTTAGCTTTATTTAATTCAGCAAATCCTAAATGTTTTGGCCATGGATGTCTTTTGGTTACTAACAGAATTAATATTCTCATTTTTCTAAAAGTTGAAAGAAATTAAACAGAACCTAAATAAATAGAAACATATTCCATTTTAATTAATTAGAAAATTTCATATTACTAATATGGCAATTCTCCCCAAATAGATCTACAGATTTAATGCAATTTCTATCAAAATTCCACTGACTTCTTTGCAGAAATTGACAAGCTTATCCTAAAATGTAGTATATGGATCACTAATTGGCCTTTTGGCTAAGATCGAGTGTAGTAAATTGTAGTATATGAATATTTAGGGAATCCAAAACAGCCAAAAAAACCTTGGAAGGGGGGAAAAGTAAAATTGGTGAACTCACATTTTCCAATTTCAAAACTTCCTACAAAGATACAGCAATCAGGACAGAGTGGTTATTGGCTAGCAAGATGATAGACAACGGGATCAATAGAATAAAATTAAGAGTTCAGAAATAAGCCTTTTACAGTAAATTGATTTTTTACAAGACTGCAAAGATAATTTGATAGTCTTTTCAACAAATAAAGCAAAAAAATAAAGTTGAACCCCTTTCTCACCCTATATATAAAAACTAATTCAAAATGAATCAAAGACTAAGTATGTAACAGCTAAAAAAATGAAACTCTTAGAAGACAACATAGTGTAAATCTTTGTGACCTTGGATCGTGCAATGGCTTCTTAGCTATGACAAAAAATATAACTAAAAGAAAAATTGGATAGACCAGACATTATCATCAAAATTAAAAACTTTTGTGTTTCAAAGTATAAAATCAATAATGTGAAAATTCAACCCACAAACTAGGAGAAAATTTTTTACAAATCATGTATCTTATAAGAGGCTTGAATCTGGTACATATAAAGAATTATTACAACTCCATTATAAAAAGGCAGGTAATCTAATTTCACAATGGACAAGGAGTTGAATAGACAATTCTCCAAAGAAGATATACAAATGGCTAGTAAACAAAGGAAAAGATTATCAACATCACCAGCCATTGGGGAAACAGAGCTAATTAATATTACAACTAGAGGCCCAGTGCACAGATTTGTGTGCCAGTGGGGTCCCTTGGCCTGGTCTATGGGGATAGGGCCAAACCAGCTCTCTGACTTCCCCCAAGGGGTCCCAGATTGCAAGAGGGTGGTTCTCCGGTGACACACCCCAGACTTGGGCTTCCTCTTCTCTTCTCCCAATATTATGTCACTTTCTCTCTGTAACTGTCTCTCTTCTTTCATCTCACTTTACCCTAAGTTTGATGGTAACTGATGACTTGTGGGCATTTAGCTGCAAAATGCAATTATTTAGCAAACAGGATTTACTTAACCTGGAATCTAGTCAGCCTAGGCCAGGACCATGCTCAATGCCAGGCTCCTGCCCAGGCCCTTCCTCCCAGGAAGAGTCCTGTGGCAGCAGGAACTTATTTCTACTCCTTTGCCTCCTTCCCTTCTGGAGATTGCCTGCTGGCGCTATTCACTGCCTCCTCTGGAAATCAATATTAAGCAGATGGGCTGGCACAGGGCCAGATGTGGGGGCCACAATCAGTAGGCCTGCATGTCTCATTTAGTTAATTTAGTTAATCGAGTCAAAAAGTTTCTATAAGGGCCAGAGCCACAACCTCTGCAATGGGCTAGAGGCCCAGGGGAGCCAAACCTGAAGTGGAGAGCCAATGGGCTAGAGGCCCAATGCATGGATTCATTCACTGGTGGGGTCCCTCAGCCTGGCCTATGGTGATCAGGCCAAAACAGGCTCTCTGACATCACCGAAGGGGTCCCAGATTGCAAGAGGTGGTTCTTAGGTGACATGCCCCAGAATTGGGCTCCCTCCTCTCTGGCTCTGGGTGCATTAACTGAAAATGGCAACTGCCAAGTTACTGCAGCTCATCAGCTTCTGCATTGAGTGTCTTCCCCCTGGTGGTCAGTGTATATCATAACTACCAGTCGGATGATTGAACAGTCGGACAGTTGCTTAGGTTTTTATATATAAAGACAATATGCCACATCACACCCACTAGGACAGCTGTAATCAGAGACAGACAATAACAAGTGTTAGCTAGGATGTGGAGAGACTAGAACCCTCAGACACTGCTGTTGGAATTTCAAAATGCTACAGGTGCTGAGGAAAACAATTCGGTGGTTCCTCAAATGTGAAACAGAGTCACTATTGTATGTAGCAATTCGAATCCTTGGTATGTTCATTGTCAAGAGAAATTAAAATATATGTCCACGCAAAACACCAATGTTCATACCGTCATTTACTCAAAATGATACAAAATGGAAATATCCCAAATGTGTATCAGTTAAGGATGGGATAAACAAAACGTGGTATATCCATGTGGACATTAGGCCTAAATTTAAAGCTCAGTATTATATGCTGCTTTAACATCTGGCAAAACTGTGAGGGCCTCAAATGGCCTAACTAAGCTCTTCTCCCAATTATGTATCTAGTGATAAGGTCCCCGGAGACAAGTAACTCTTGTTAAGCAAAAGGACCCAGCATGGTTTCTGCTTATCCCTGGCAGGTTTCCATTCCTTGCCAACCTGCAAAATTATTCAAACAGGCTTATAACGTCTTCTTCTGGGAACCAGGGAATGTGGGAGCCGCTTTCCACATCCCGAGTGGTTCAGGATTCCCGGTGCAGGGTTTGAGTTCTGAAGGAGGCCGCACGCAAATGAAAAGAGAGACTAGAAAATATTAATTTAGCGATATTGGGGGGGGCCAGTGGGAGCCTTCCTTTAGTGGAAAGGACTGCCACTTGCTCTGGCCTTTTTCTCCCTTTTATTAAGGCTTTGGGAGACACCCCTAGCCTTTAGGCAGGAAATAACAAAACAGAAATTCACATGAAACAAACAGGTAGAGGCTGCTTCAGCTAATAATGTTTTCAACTAAACAGTGAGTGATAAGCTCTGACCTTTCAGAGCAATTAAGGTTGGCCAGCCTTCTGGTTTCCTGTTTACATCCATTTAGTGACAATAATGTTTGGTTTGGGGCAAGGAAACAGCCCACCTTCTGAATACTACAAAGGCTGCTCCACCCCCACAACCAAGATAAGGAAGCAATCGAGTGCCCATGTTTGGATGATTGAGTAAAGAAGAAGTGGTACATATATACAATGGAATATTGCTCAGCCATTAAAAAGAACAAAATCTTACCATTTGTGATGACACAGATGGAACTAGAAAGCATTATGCTAAGTGAAATAAGTCAAGTAAAGACAAATACCATAGGATTTTAATTACCTGTGGAATCTAAAGAAGAAAAATAAATGAACAAACAAAATAGAAGCAGACTCATAGATACAGAGAATAGACTAATTATTGCCAGATGGGAGAAAGGTTTGAGGGACTGGTGAAAAGAGATGAAGGGATTAAGCAGTATAAGTTGGTAGTTGCAGAATAACCACAGAGATGTAATTACAGCGTAGGGCATAGTCAATAAAATCGAGATACAAAGGCCTGGGGCAAGGTGGGTGCTTGAAGAGGGTGAGGGGGCACAACTACTTTGTAAAGTACATGGTTTTCTAACTTTGCGGTACATCTGAAACCAATACAGAATAATATCGAATGTAAACTGGAAAATAAATTTTAAAAACACGTTTTGAATTCCCAATGTCAGAATAATGAATAAGCTTTCACTGTTCATCATTCACTGACAGAACAACAACTTTTTTTAGAGAAAAGGCAGAAACTGAGCAAGAAGATTATTTGATTGGCTATTTTGTACAAATGCTAAACCCAAAACTTAAATCTCCAAAGAAATGTTCTACTTTAGATGCCCACGTGTGCACATTCATGCTCCTTCCCTGGTGGGATTCTGCTGCAGAAATTAGAGCCACTGTGCTTCCCTCCATGGTCCAAGGTGTTACCTGCCATCTGTAGTCGCTTGTGCAGACAGGGAACGCTTCCATTAGTAACAGTCTTCAAGGTGTTTTTAAGTACTTAAGTGTGTCGATGCCATGTATTTCTTTGAGAACGTGCAAATATTTACATAGGTGAGAGAAGGTTATAAAAAGTGGGAAAGTTGGTCAGATTGTCATTACATTTAAAATGAAAATGAGTTTTAAATCATTTAAAAAGAGACAGAAAGCTGTTTCCTCTCATAGAAAGGTGACAGCCCAGTATTCACATAGAACAATTACTTACTTACACATGCTGCCTCTTTCCCTTTTAACATTTCAGCTCAAAATTTAACTTTTTTTGTTGTTGTTACTCCTCACCAGAGGATATTTTCCCATTGACTTTTAGAGAGAGTGGAAAGAAGAGGGAGAGACAGAGAAAGAAATATCGATGTGAGAAAGACACATTATTGGTTGCATCCTGCACACACCACAACCAGGGCCAAGGAACCTGCCCTTGGTACGTGCCCTTGACCAGAATCAAACTCGGGACAGTTCAGTCCACGGTCTGAGGCTCTATCCACTGAACCAAACCGGCTAGGGCCCAAAATTTAACTTTTGAAGGATTTCCCCTTTGTCATACAAATTGAACAGGGTTATTTTGATTTCAGATGATGGGACGCTTCTTCAGCGGCCTGGCACAGTCAGGGGCCTGGTGCTGCTTTGATGAATTTAATCGAATTGACATTGAAGTTTTATCAGTGATTGCACAGCAGCTCATTACCATTCGGAATGCCAAAGCTGCAAAGGTAAGGTTGGGCAACTCCACCGAGGCAGCACCTCCAGTTTGTAATTAACCGACAGCTCTTTGCACCTTAGGCAAGAGAGGGCTAGCTTGAGCCTGCCTGGTGCATGTTTGCAGTATAATTGATAAGTACTACAGCGACATGACTTAGCTGGGAGAATTAATTCCTCATGCAAACACCACAGAAACAAGCGTATGTCAGACAGTGTGCTGCCCTTGTGGAACTGTGTTCTTCTTCCCACCCCCAATACACACACACACACACACACACACACACACACCCCTCCTATTTTCTTCCTCGCTTTTCTTTTTCTTGCCTTGGACATTTGGTTCTCTGGTAAACTTCTCAATCTTGCTGCGTCTGCACTCCACTGCCTTCATAATGGCCCCCAGGCTCAGCCTAGTGCTAGTAGAAGGATAGGAGAGAAGTCCTGGGCAATCTAGGGAACTCACTCCCAGTATCCACTGAACAGAAGACAAGGAGTGTGGCCCATATAAGCATGTCCCTGGAAAAGGGGTTTATGTTGGGGAGCTGACTGCCATGAAGTATGGGCCAAGTACTGTAGTACTCTGTTGACTTTCTGAGATACAGTCATAAGATCACCAAAGGGCAAACTGATGTTCAGACTGTATAAGCCAGAACAGTCTTGCTAGTTATTTAAATAACTGCTACCCTAAGCCCCTAGAGGGTCCCCTACCACTAATTTGGCCCCTTCACAGGGAGCCCTTATGTCCTCCTCCAGATCCAGCCATAGGATTCATGCTGACATAGAGAGGGGGCCTCTGGATGCAGCTGTAGCTCCAGGGACAGGGGCCATTCTTATCAGAAGGTGTTCTACTAAAGAGTTCTTAGATATTTTTATTACCATTTCTGCAAAAAAGAAAATTACAGAGCAAGTAAAAAGAAAGCAGAAATTGGAATTGAATGAGCTGCTAAATTGTACAAGTTGTTGTACTTTACACTTACTTTACCTCCACACCAAACCTGTGTAACGTATATGGCATTGCCTCAATATTACTTACGGGTGAAAAGGATTCAAAGAAACTTTAAAATATCTCTGGAAACACCATAGACTTAAATCCTTAAAGTCTGCATCCCTCCAGGTGTGCACTCCTGCCCTCTTGACCCCAATCCTCCGAGGAGGCCTGTATTAAATGCAGGGGCCTCCAGATATACCAAAATTCAGAAATAATTATCACCTTGCTGAGCAGTGAAGTGAAAGCAAAGAATAGCGGAAAATGGAGGAAGGACCAAAGAGAATGGAGGGAGAATGGAAGCCTTGCCAACTGTAGAGTAACCATGTGTGGGCACAGAAAGGTAGGAGGACATCTGAGACTCCCCATATCTCGTCCTCAGTTTTGCTAGGGGCCAGATGATGGTCGGGAGGAGATACATCTCCTGGGATAGGTGGAGAAACTAAAGCATGGAAATTTGCAAGTTTCAAAAACAGAATCAGCAATTTAGTGGCAGCAGGACTACTCTCCAGTTGTACCATCCTGCATGTTCTGCTCCAGGATATGACACATCTCCAAGCTCCATCCCAACCTTCCTCTGTATTCCTCACGTTCTTATTAGTGCCTTCATCTAGGATTTCCCCCATTACTATCAATGCCAGAACTGAAGCCATCAATCACCATGTCTGTTTAATTTTACTTGCTAGATGCCTCTTGTCCCTAGTGATAACCCCATAATTCTGGCTCCCATCATCCCTCTAATAACAATTCCTTAGTGGACCCCTTATCCAACCTCTTCACTGCTACCTTTGATCCTATCACTCTGCTCAAAATTCTTCTCTGCTTCCCCCACCCATAGGACAAAATCTAAATTCCTTAGTCTAGTGTGCAAGATCCCTGATGCTCAGGCCTTGGCCTACTGACACTTTCCTCCTAGAACTCTACCATTAAGCAGAGTGGATAGCTGGTCATTCCCTGAATGTGCAGTGTAGTATCCTGCTTCTGCTCCCTCTGACTGGAACAGATGCCCCTGGGTGTCTCTGTGAAATGCCTCTCTTCATTCCTCATTTCTCCAGCAGACTTCCCTGCTGCTTTTCTGGGCTTTGCTCCCTGTGGTTTTTGCATACACCTGTGCTATATCATCTATTGCACACCATGGTCACAGTTTCCAGGTTTGATTCAGCAAGTATAGGAGCTTCTAGAGGGCTCAGTCATGAATCTCCTTCCACTCTCGGCATCCATGCCTAACCCATTGCCTCACCAGCAACAGATGCTCAGCAGGTATTTGCTGTTGAATAAAAGTGAAGGAGTAATTCCAGTGACATTAACAGCTGGGCTTCAATCACCCAAGGACTAACATCAGATTAGAATTTCTTGGAGAAAACCAGAAAGTGAGGATGGAGAGGTTTAGTGGCCATTAAGTTCAAGTTGAATTGAGGAGGCTCAGCAAAAGATGTTGAGGCCTAGAAGATTGCAGGACTGGGTCAAGCAGGAAGAGTCTATTGGGCAAGACAAGGGCAGGAAGGCACAGAGCAGGAAAGATTGGTTGGGTAGGACAGAAATGTCCCCTGTTGGCCAACAGCAGGATTCATATCTCTTTGCATGAATGCTGCGTTGCACACGCTTTTTTAAATCCTCACCAGAGGAATATTTTTTCCATAGAAGTGGAATGAGGCAGGGGAGGGAGGGGAAGAGAAAGGGGGAAAAAAACATCAACATGAGAGAGACACATAGATTGGTTGCCACCGGCATGCAGCCCCATTGGGGCCTGGCAACCTGCAACTTCAGTATGTGCCCTTGACTGGGAATGGAACCTAAGGCCCTCTTTCTGTGGGCCGATGCTCTAACCACTTAGCAAATCAGCCAGGGCTCCATTACACACATTTTGACTCCAGTAATCATGTGAAAGAGTTTGCAAATGTCTGGAGAAGTGTTAACTTATCCTTTCTTTTTCCTTTAAACAGCTCTCTAGATTCATGTTTGAGGGGCGGGAAATAAAGTTGATTATGACTTGTGCAGCCTTCATCACAATGAATCCCGGATATGCAGGCAGGACCGAATTGCCAGATAACTTGAAAGCCCTGTTCAGACCTTTTGCAATGATGGTTCCAAATTATGCCTTGATTGCAGAGGTGAGCTTCCGTTATAAACCAGGAAAAATTAAGCTTATTTCTTTTATTTACTATTAAAGTAGAAAGTTTTCTTCATGAATGCACCATGGCAAAGGTTATACATCATTGCTTGCTCATAAGAGTAGATATGATTATCACTTAGAATGTTTTGTTCTCTCTCTCTCTTTCTCTCTGTCTCTCTCGCTGTGTGTGTGTGTGTGTGTGTGTGTGTGTGTGTGTGTGTGTGTGTGTGTAAATGCTATATCTCTAATGCCTAAAATGGTATCTGGAATATAGTAGGTCTTTAAATCAAATGAATCAATGGCTTTAATTAAGCAGTTCATTGGGGGAAATTAAAATGTCTGGAGTAATTCTAAAAATACTATGTTGTTCTCACTTCTTGGGCATCTATAATAATAAAAGCATAATATGCAAATCGACTGAACAGTAGAACCACCATCCAGATGACCTTCCTGAAGACCACACTTTGGCACACACTGGTGCCAGCCCAGCCAAGGCGGGTATAATGAGATTGCTAGGGGGTGGGGGGAGGGCATCATTGCCTCACAATCACCCCACAGAAGGAGGGCCAGGCCACCTGACCAGTGGCCATAGAGGGAGGTACAAGGCTACCTGGCTGGTGGCACTGGGGGGAGTGGGTGGGGCCTCCCTTTACAGGGCAATCAATTTGGGGGCCCCGTGATCAATCATCCCACAGAGAGAGGCCAAGGCACCGGCCAGCATCATTGTGGCAGACGTGTGGGGCCAGCCAGTGATCACACCACAGAGAGAGGCCCAGGCCAGCCGAGTGATTGCACCGCACACCAATCGCCCATAGAAAGAGGCAACTAGTGGTGGGGGAGAAGGGACAGGACTACACAGATGGCAAACGTGGCAGTGGTGAGAGCAGGACCAGCTGCCGGCAGTCGGGAAGGAAAGCCCCCATAGGCCCTGATCACATGCCAGGCCTAGGGACTCTACCCAAGGGGTCCTGGATTTCGAGAGGGCACAAGCCATGTTGAGAGATAGCACTTCCCTCCCCACTTCACCCGCTGTGCACCAATTTCATGCACTGGGCCTCTCATTATTTTATGTTAGAATCTAGGGATGTTGTGTTGCAGCAATGCTGGTAGAGGTTGGAGGGTGGAGATTGGTCTGTAAGTCAGTATCAGCTTAGTAAAAAATAGTCATCATTAATACATTAAATATTTGTATTGTATTTATTCCTTCTGTGTCTATCTATGAATTTTTCTTTTTAAACTGGCTTTGGTTCTTTTTCTTCCTAAAAAAAAATATATTTTATTGATTTTTCACAGAAAGGAAGGGAGAGGGATAGAAAGTTAGAAACATCGATGAGAGAGAGACATCTATCAGCTGTCTCCTGCACGCCCCCTACTGGGGATGTGCCCACAACCAATGTACATGCCCTTGACCAGAATCGAACCTGGGACCTTTCAGTCCGCAGGCCAATGCTCTATCCACTGAGCCAAACTGGTTTGGTTCGGCATGGCTTTGGTTTCTTAATACTAGCTAAGAACCAATGTGACTTTTTAGCACTTTTTGCAAAGGGGTAATTTAAATATAGTAAAGTACACAGATCATAAGAGTACAACTCAGGGAACTCGTACACATGGATTCATCCACACTAAAATATGGGACATTTTTAGGTCTCTAGATGGCTCGTGTGCTCAGCACTGCAGTTCATGACAAGAAACCCACCCCATTTAGAATGCAGTCTCCCAGAAAGCACAGATTACTCCTGTGGCTAACAATTCTTTTGATAACAGCTCAATATTACAACTTTATTAGGATAATGCTTACAGCATCACAGTTTCCAGGTTTGACTCAGCAAGTCCAGAAGCTTCTAAAAGGGTCCAGACATGAGTCTCCTTCAGCTCTCTACATTCACGCCTAACCCACTGCCTCACCTGCAAGAGATATGCTCCTGAGGTCATAGTAGGGTGGAAGGCTCTGGTGTCTTCACTAGACCCCTTGTGGACAGGGACAATGAATGACTTGCTTATTGTCCAATGATGGTAGCAAAGAAACCAGTTTTGGAACTCAATCCACCATTTTGTTCACATCTCATGTGAACTGATAATCCTATTGATTATCAGTAATTCATTGAAGACATTTAAAAAAACCAATCTACTGAGTGCTATTCCTGTTGTTACAGATTGAATGAGTCAGGATCTGCCATCAGTAAATGTTCTTAATTGCCTGCAGTGTACAGAGCTCTGTGCTGATAGGTGGCTAGACCGAACAAAACAGGCACCAGTAAGAAATCTCTGCATCATCTCAAATCCCAGTTCCAAGCCCAGCAGCAGTGATTCGAGTAGATTTTGGATTGGAGGAAGGGTCCACACCCCCTCCACTATTATTACAAATTTATTAGCTATGGCTACAGAAACTTGTTCCAGGCAAGGCAGCTCCTAGGGCAGGGGAGAGGCTGCAGATATTTGTATAGGTGCCCTAGAGTCCTGGGGAACCTACACTGTCAGATGTGAGAAGCTCAAGCCTTGCTTTTTGTACTCAGACCTTATACCACCATCCAGCCTCCATTTTCTAGCTGTGAGCTCTCCACTCTTATACTCAAATGTCACTCAGGCCACAACTCCATCAATAGAAAGGAAGCAGAATGAGGGCTCAGGCCTCCCCATACAATGTCCCACCTTCCACCTTCCACCTCCTTATGGTATAGGAAACCTCTTCCCCTCCATCTTTACATTTCTTTGTTAAATGATGTGACAACTTGGAGAGCTGTTGTGTCTAAAGTAGATTTTAAAGACATTGGTATTATGCTGACATATTTTTGTCAATATAATAAAATAACATTATATAATACGTTTTTTCTAGGTAATTCTGTATTCTGAGGGATTTGAATCCAGTAAAATATTAGCAAGAAAAATGACTCAGATGTATAAGCTTTGCAGTGAACAGCTCTCTCAGCAAGATCACTACGACTTCGGCATGAGAGCCGTGAAGTCTGTGCTGGTCATGGCTGGGTAAGAAACTGAGGTGGTCAACAGTGAAACGTTAGAACATGCAATTAAACACATTCCTTGGGCAATTCACAAACAGCTCTTAAAGTAGCATAGGAAGTGATTAAGAAGTGTCAGCTGCTGCTGTTGTCATCGTTCCTACCTTAACATTCCCATTCACCGTGAAGTGGGCATCTCTGCTCATCCCCTGACAGTTCTTCACTGTGGGCTTCAGAGTACTTTCATTTCCCCTGAACTTGTCACATACACTGGGCTTTAGTGTGCAAAAGCTTTTCCCAACATAAGATTGATGACTCCGCTTAAAAGACATATGGTAATTATGCATATTCGACAGTCAAGTCATACTTGTCACCTGATAAAGCTGGAACATTAGAAACCCTTCAGTTTTATTATTCAATCATTCATCCAGGCCCTTGTCTAAGACTTCATCTCTGTTCTTACAGAATGGTCCAAGGCGGAGCTGCTTTCCAATCTCTGATAAAGCACAAGCCTTTTCTCCTTTCAGGCCCCAACTTCTCCCTTCAGATCTTCTTGGAACTCCTGACTCTGGAATCTCCAGATTGGCCAGAGTCTCTAAGGACTATGTCTTGTTTGTCCTTCCTCTCAGGCCATGACTTGCTGGTCTGGATTCTGCACCTTCAGGGGCCTGCAGCCTGGTTCCTGTATCCTTAGTTTTCCATAAATATCTCTGCCCTTCCATAACCTCTGTTCTTTCTTTGAAAGAGGTTCAAACAAAGAACAGAGGGCATAGAAAGATATTTGTGTTTCTCCTTTACATAGGATGGACACTTAAGGAGGGAGACTACTAAGACTTTAGAGAAAGAATGGTAAAACCTCAACTGCAGCACAATGGGCAAGACAGAAAAATGAGCGATTATCTAGGATACAATGTAGTGAAGGCAACCATAGGGCTGTGCCAAGGTTTGCTGTGAGGGATGAAGGAACCTTCTAGAGGAGGGAGTAATTGGGTTGGGTTTCAAAGGGTAAATAAGTGCCAGCAAAAGAGTCGGGCAGGGTGTTCTGGGCTGAGATAACAGAAAGTCACAGGGATGTTAATCATAATGATGCATCCAGGGGTGCATTCAAATTCAGGGAGGATTGATGCGGGAGTCTGAGAAAAAATATCCTTGTCATCGTTCTCAAAGCTGTGTAGCCTGTGCCTGATTCCTGCGCATGCTCTGATGGAGCTGGACACTCGGGCGAAGGGGACACACTCCTCCCCTTTCTTCAGGCACATGCAGCAGGGTGCCCCCTACCCCCAGCTTTCTGCATATGGAATCCCTGGACCATGGGTTTGAAAAATTACATTCAATACTATGTTCTCACAAATGTCATCTGAATTATCCTTTTACATTTAGGTCTTTAAAAAGAGAGAACCCAGAACTAAATGAAGATGTGGTGTTGATAAGAGCACTGCGAGACTCCAACTTGCCCAAGTTCCTAACAGATGACGCTGTTCTGTTCAGGTAAGTTTCTAGATGTTACAGAATAAAGAATAGCTGAAATCATGTCTGTCTCTAACAAGGTAATGAGAGAGTTATCTTTTCTAGAGATACTTATTGCTGTTTTAAAAAAACACTAGTTTAAAATAAAGGCACTAGCACTAGGCAGTTTAGTTCAGTGGATAGAGTGTCAGCCCGCAGACTGAAGGGTCCTCCTAAGTTTGATTCCGGTCAAGGGTACATACCCTGATTGCAGGCTCATGAAAAGCAGCAGTGTCCTGCCCTTTACCAAAGGCAAATAATTTTTCCATTGATTGATTCATTCATTCATTCATTTTACTATGTCCCTTCATATTTTTAGTACCATATTTTTGCCATTTCTTGATTTTTCGGTTTTAGATATTATCCATCATGCACATGCAGCTCTTCCCCTAGACCCACCTTCTCTGAGTAGTCATATTGCAATATAACTTGAGAAAAATATCTAGGATTTCAGTGTTTTATCATAGCTATGTAAACATTAGCCACCGCTGAGCTTTTTATTTTCTCTTCATTTATTATCAACATTCTTTCTTTTTTAATATATTATATTGAATTTTTACAGAGAGGAAGGGGGAGGGATAAACATCGACCAGCTGCCTCCTTCACGCCCCCTACTGGGAATAGGTACATGCCCTTGACCGGAATCGAACCTGGGACCTTCCAGTCTGCAGGCCGACGCTCTATCCACTGAGCCAAACGGGTTGGGGCTATTACCAGCATTATTATTTGTAATCCTTTACTTACTTGCTATAAACTTATCATTAATTTGTCTCCAAATTCTACCAGAGTATAAATGCCCTAAAAGCAAACAATTAAAATATTCTATTGAATTTGCCTCTTTGGAGCCCTCTGTCCTGCTCTAATCAGGGCCGCTTACCTATCTCTTATCGGGTGCACATCTCTTATCAGGGATGTCCTTAATGACTGTGCTGGGATTCCCTTTGCCCTTGTCTTCTATCAGTGCCCCTGTTCCTCAGAATGTACCTATTCCTTTTGATAGGAGTAAGTTAGCTAGGTCATAGGGTAAGAAGCATTTTTAATTTAGTCTATCAAGATGTTCTCCAAAGACATTTTACATTTATATAAATGGTTTATGAAAATGCCCATTTCCCTTTAAATATTTTAATGAAACCAACAGTCTTTAATGTATGCATTTTTTTAATTAGTATCATTTCTTAAGTTCATAAGTTATGTATATTTATTATTCTAAGGGCATTTTTTTTTCTATTTTACTCTTTTACTTATTGATTTTTGGGGAGTCATAAATTTTATCCGGTATAAAATTGGAAATATTTCTCTGTCATTCAATCTTTAAGTTTATATAGAAAACCTTTTATCTCGCAGAAGATTATTTTTTACTTTTTTTTTTCACTTTATCACTATTTTTAGTTATAGATTTCATGTCTTTCTTAGAAAGACTTTTTTACCACAGTGATCCAAAATTCATCTCTTATATTTTTATCTAGTACCTTTGTGGTCATTTTATATTAAGATCTTTACTGTATCTCAAATGTACTTGTGTATATAGTGTAAGCTAGGGATTTAACTTCTTTTTTACCCCACAAAGAAACACCCCACATTAACTGTTTCCCACAGAAAGTCAATTTTTCTTTTACTCCCTTTTACCTAGTACTAATTTTCTATTTTTATTTCCATATTATTTTTCTGAGCATGAATATACAGTTATAAGTACATATATGTGCATTTGGGAAAAGTTTAGTTAGAAATATGATATTAGAAATAAACTGATAGATTCTTCACCTTGGCACTACACCATCTCCTGTGGACAATACAGAAACACAAAAAATATTGCTTATCTGCAAAGGCTCCCAATATATTTAAGAACATAGGTCTGTAGTACAAGAAATTAGCAAAATCAAGCACAATATCAGAGAAATTATAGAACCTGGTATAAAATGTAGGATATATTAATACTGTGCATGTTTGGAAGAAAAGATCAATGAGAAAAATAAGATTCATTTTAATGTTTAATCAATTAATTGTAACAAATATGGGGAAAATTCAATGACCAGTGGTTCTTAATTGATTTTATTTTTTAAATTTCAGTGGAATCATATCTGACCTTTTCCCTGGAGTCCAAATTCCAGAACATGATTATGGTATATTGCAGTCAACAATTATAGATGTCATGAATGGGCAAAATCTCCAGCCTGAGGCATGTATGGTTAAAAAAGTGATACAATTCTATGAAACTATGCTGGTAAGGCATGGTGTTATGTTAGTTGGGCCAACTGGAGGTGGCAAGACCACAGTTTATCGAATACTTGCAGAAACTTTAGGGAATTTGAAAAAAATTGGTATAGAGGATTCCTTTTACCAACCAGTTAAAACATTTGTTCTTAATCCTAAATCAATTACAATGGGTGAGTTATATGGTGAAGTAAATAGCATAACCTTGGAGTGGAAAGATGGTTTGATGGCACTGAGTGTCCGAGCAGCTGTGCAAGACACTTCAGAAGACCATAAGTGGATCATCAGTGATGGGCCAGTGGATGCTCTTTGGATTGAAAACATGAATACAGTGTTGGATGATAACAAGATGCTTTGCCTGGCTAACAGCGAGAGGATTAAACTCACACCTCAAGTCCACATGCTTTTTGAGGTAAATATATTATTGGGAAGTTGAGGTATTCCTTTTCCCATTGAGTGGGGGCAGAGTCCTCACAATATCTCCAGAAAAAGAATTTTCTGAGACTCATATAAGAGAATGAGTGATTTTTTATTTGCATAGAATTACATCCTTGGGTTTCCAAAGTCCCATTTCCCTAAATCCAGTTATAAAAGAAGTGTAGAAGTAAGCCAGTGTCCAGAGTTTCCATTCCATGTTGCAACCGGGCCCAGTTCTTCATCAGGCTAGTGACCATCCATTAGTCCATCGTGTGTGGGGGATAAAGGGGAACTCACATGGCTGTGGGCCAGGTGGGTGAATGCAGAGTTGCCAAGAGAGCACACACCCCTGCAACAAGTTCCCAAGGGCACACGAGCAACAAGAAAGACACACTCCTTTATTTAGGGAACTAAATATCCCAAATTTCGCACCCTTGAAGTGGCCATGCCCATCCTGGCCAGTGACCTGTTGCCATGTGTGACTGACAGTGAGCACCTTCACTGGTCCCCCCAACTTCACTGGGCATGCATCTATATCTTCTCTGTTGGACCTCTGGGAGTGGAAAGTTGTAGCTTCCTGATGAAGCTGCTCAAATGGCATGCCTATAACCTTTGACCTTTCTTTTGCTCCTTTGCTCTTATTAATAACTAAGTTAATTACAACAGTATCAAGTACATGTGCCATACTGTGGAGTGAAACAATCATTTGTTAGATTGGCATACCATCATAATGATTTTCTCACACTGCTGTATCACTTACTATCTGTAAGGCCCACCATGGTGTTTTCCTTATGTACGAACTACTTACTAAACTGTCTTTTTGTAATGCATTGTCCATCCTGACAGCCAAACTGTCTCAAACATCTCTGTCTCTCTATAAACAAGAAATACAATAAATTCTGGCTTCCCCAGCACTTGTTTCTTTTTCTTTGTAACTAATATGTATAGATGAATTCACATGATTTGAAATTCTTTCAAAATTAAAAAAAAATTATTGTACTTAATGTGAATAATTTACCCCAGCGAGGTGTGAATGTTTGGAGGGTTTGAAAGAGTAATGTGGACCATTTACAGTGACAAAATATTATGGGAGATTATAGTCCTCATGTATTCATTCATCAAACATTGATTGAATGCCTACTAAATGCCAGGTGTTAGACTAGGTGTTGGTACAAGAATAAAATAAGAAAAAAAGAGAAAAGAGAAGGAATTTGACAGTACCATCCTATAATTATTTTTTTTCCACCTTATCCTTCACTTAACATTCCTTCCCTATATCTGATTACTTGCAGTTCTTCCATTGTCAAAAGCCTTTCAGCATTAAACTTAGAACATATGATTCATTAACATGGAAGATGCATTAGTAAGGAAATACCGTATTAGCTGTTTCCTGTTCACCTTTCTTCAATTTTAGGTGCAAGACCTAAGGGTTGCCTCTCCTGCTACAGTCAGTAGATGTGGGATGGTGTTTGTGGATCCTGAGGAACTGAAATGGATGCCTTATGTTAAGACCTGGATGACGGGTATTTCTAAAAAAGTGAGTGCAACCAGATACCCTCCAGTGTCTCCCCGTCTGTGAGGATTCACACTTCCCTTGAGTGCCCACATTATAATAACACAAGGCTTCATTGTGCTTGATGGAGAGGATTCTCCAGAAATGTTTATGTACTCCCTTATCTGCCAGTCTGCCTGGTCACTCTGGCCCCTGGTTGCTCTGGCTGGCTTCTTCCCAGACTGGTTCCTCTCAAAGGCAAATACAAACTGCTTCTCTGACTCCTCCAAAACACAGCTAGAACAGTCTGGGGCACTAAAAAGGATGACATAAGGCTTGAGATAATGAGAGGGGTCATGTGAAGAAGAGGACATTTCAGTCCATGTATCAACTGTCATAATTTTGAGATTTTAGGGAGCTATAGCACCTCTGAGAGCCAGAGAGAAAAGAAAACACATGTACCTCCCACTCAGTTGTAGGTCATGAACCCAGACACATTCTAACCTCAGAAGTACCTTTCAGAAGTACCCCAAGTGAAGGGAAGCTCTTACAGTGTTATTCACAGCAGCTCAATTCCATTCTTTAACACATCATCTTTTAAAGTATTTTGCCCCATCCTAGCTGTGTGGGCATTTGCACTCCAAAAAAAAGCCATCTTCTTTCTCCCTCCCCCTGCCCAAAGATGAATTAGACAACTATCGCTTTCCTCATTCTTAGGCATCAGCATTTCAACAAGATTGTGATCTAGTCTCAAGAGTACCTTATTACAGAAAGTGCTTTTCAGAATTGAGAATTTACCATGGCTACTGGCATAAGATTTTAAACCTTCCCAAAATTCACTTTGCAAGTAATGCAAGTAATAGACTTTATTACTTATAACACTTTCAGGTTTACAGAAAATTTTAACAGAGTACAGAGAGTTCTTTCATTCTCCATCTCCTCCAAACATAGTTTCCCCTATTATTAATATCTTGCATTGCTATGGTGCATTTGTTAAAACTGATGAATCAATATCACCAATGCGTCATTGATATTGATATATTGATATATTATCAGTGTGTCAATATTGACATATTGTTGATACGTCATCAATAATGTTTCATTGATACATTAACTAAAATCTATCACTTGCATTAGGGTTTATTCTTTGTGTTGTATAATTCTATGGATTTTATAAATGTATAATATCATGTAGTTTCAGAGTGGTTTCACTGCCTTAAAAATCTGTGCTCAGTCTCTTCATCTGTCCACTCTTCCTCAACCCACCAGCCATTGAGCTTTACTATCTCCATAGTTTTATCTTTTCCAGAATATCATGTAGTTGGAATCATATAGTATATAGCGTTTTCAGATTAGGTTTTTAAATTTAGTAATATGCCTTTCTGTAACATAATAGCTCATTTCTTTTTATTTCACCTACTGAAGGATATCTTAATTGCTTCCAAGTTTTGCCAGTTATGAGTGACTATAGTTTACAATGCTGTATGACATATAGAAAAGTTAAGAGAGTGGATCCTAAGAGTTCTTACTTTGTTTTTTATTATATTTATGTGAAATGATAGATGTCAACTAAGCTTTTTGTGGTAACCATTCACAGTACAGTTAATCCTTGAATAGCACAGGTTTGAATTATGCTGGTCCACTTACATGTGGATTTTTTTCAATAAATACAGTCAGTGCCTTGTATCCATAGGTTTTGCATCTAGGGATTCAACCAAATGCAGATCAGTAATAGTATTTTCCCATTCCCAACTACTGATTGAAAATACTGGTTTTGACCCATAGTTGGTTGAATTAGTCATTGAATTTTCAGCTGTGTGGGCATTTGCACTGCATCCCCCATGTTCAAAGATCAACTGTACAACTGTATGTATAAATCAAACCATCATGCTATACACCTTCAATTAATACAGTGATGTAGGTCAGTATTTTCAATAAAACTGGAAAAAATTTAAAACCAAAAAAATTGTTTCTATAAACATCCATGTTTAGGCTTTTGTGTGGACTTAAGTTTTCAACTCATTTGGGTAAATACATAGGAGTCTGATTGCTGGGTCATATAGTAAATCTAAGTTTAGCTTTGTGAAAATCTGCCAGCTGTCTCCACCAGTGGCTGTGCCAATTTGCATCCCCCTGAAGGAGAGTTGCTGCTACTGCACATCCTCACCAGTGCATGGGGGTATTGGTGTTTTAGTAGATATTTTTTAATGTTTTCTCATATGGTTCTTCTTTTTCAAATTCTTAATTGTGAGAGATATCAATATAGAAGACCTTATGAAATACATATTGGCAGTTTAATGAATGATTATGAAATAAGCACCATTGCTAGATCAAGATGTAAGACATTATCAGCTACCCAAAATTTTTCCATGTGTCTCGAGTCATAGGAGGCTTTTAAATTTTTTATTCATTTTATATCTTACTAGAGGCCCGACACATGAAGATGCATGTAAGAATGGGCCTTCCTTCCCCTGGCTGCTGGCACCGCCTTCACGCCAGCCAGAGCCACCTTTCCGCCTCCCCACACATGGTGCCCAGAGGCCTGGAGTGGCCAGAAGTGGTGCAGAACACCTGCATTGTCACCATGGTGATGACACAAGCATTCTGCCCCACCTCCATCCATTCACTGCCTGCGTATATAAATTAATCCGCCATCTTTGTTGGATTAATTTGCATACTCAATTCTGCTTGGCTGGTGGGTGTCATGAAGTTGTGGTCAATTTGCATCTTACTCTTTTATTAGTGTAGATTATATTTATATCCTTTAGTCTAAAAGTTACAAAATGCATTATAAAGGTCAATGGGGGGAAAAGGAGATATATATACTACTATTTATAATACTTTAAACAATAAAATAAAATTTTTTAAAAAAGATGTAAACCAATCCATTTCTAAACTTAATTACATATTTTATCTGGTCTTGCTAAAATATGATTCGTTTGTTTTATTTTCAGCTGAATGAGGAATCCCAAGAATATATATTGAACCTTTTCCATTATGTTGATGATGGTTTAAATTTTATCAATAAAAAATGCAGCCAAGCAATCCCACAAGTAGACATTAGCAAAGTGACTACACTCTGTTGCTTATTGGAGTCTTTGATATTTGAGAAAGATGGAATTAATCTCACATTGGTATGGAAGGTTTTATTACTTCAATAAAGCTAGAAAATGAGATTAATGCATAGCTCCTTTGCAAATAAATAATGCCAAATTTTCTGTAATATGATCAGTTTTCAAGTTAACTTTTCAGGGGACTAATAACTATAAGTAGATTAATAGAATCTTAAATTTGGAAGGAGTATTAGACAGCCTATGGTTCACTCTTATACTCAGTGCTTAAATACCCTTATAGTCTACAACATGCTTCTAATATGTGTTTGTCAGCAGCTGCTTAAAGACCTTCATGCAGGCATAAACAGTGTTATAATAGTCAGTTGGAAAACAATCCTGAGATTTTTGGGGGGATACTCCTTGACATTCACTTTCTCATCTGAGTATTTAACTTTGTACTACTATAAAACATCACTTTGTGAACCATTAAATTAAATATAGGAAACACATGTTGTGCCCTTTTTTATTTTATTTTTTTCTTTATTGATTAAGGTATTACAGATGTGTCTTTATCCCCCTTAGTGTCTGTATCCATTGGTTAGGTTTATATGTATGCATACAAGTCCTTTAGTTGATCTCTTCCCTAAATGTATGAGTCTACACACACACACACAATAGTCTTTTGACTTTGCAATGTAGGATTCTTTCTATATTAACATAAAATATTAAAAGTCTTTCTCTTTATTCTTTCAGGAACAAACAAAACTGAACACAATATTGTGTCAGACTTTTATATTCTGTTATTTATGGTCTTTGGGTGGAAATCTAACTGAAAACTATGCAGATTCTTTTGATACATTTATTAGAACACAGTTTGACGATAATCCTGATGCCAGGGTAAGAGCCAAATAAATTTAATTTTAACATATTAGTTACAAATCATTAAAACTGAACTTTAAGACTGAAACTTTAAGAGCCTTAGTTCTACTGCAAATATAATTTTTTCACTGAAATTCACATTTCTTAACCACTGATATTTTTTTAGGAGTCCTCTGCTGGCCATATGAAAAAGTTAATGTATAAAATTATAAAAAAAAGTCATATTATAAATGAATATTGAATTCCAGTTAGTAAACTTATTCGTCAGAGTATTATGGTGTAGCTATTCTGACCTACTTTCTGTACATTCTAAGATTGAGCAAATGAATAAATGTGCTAAGGATAATGGGAACATATTTCTCACTGTTGGAGAAGGGATTTACAGATATGAAATTCACCCTATCCTATCTAATAAAAGTGTAATACACAAATTGACTGTACCTTCGCTATACTCACAAGCCATGCCCACCAGCCAATCAGAGCAAGTATGCAAATTAACCCAACCAAGATGGCTAAGGCTCCAGAGAGCACAGGAGAAAGGCCTGGGTTGCCTCTGGCCATGGAAGAAGCCAAGCTTTCTGGCCAGAGGAGGTTAAGGCAACAAAGTTTCAATGGCTGTGGGAGCAGAAGGCTTGGCTCCACTCCAGACTACAAAATTTCAATTGTAGAAGGTAAATAAATCCCAGATAATAGGGCTTCGCTTGGGTCACCAGGGGGTGTGGCTGGCCTGCAAACCACCACAGGTGCCTCACCCAGGCCACCCCATGCCTCAAGGGAACACCCACCCTGATTTGGGACACCCTTCAGGACAAACCAACTGGCCCCCACCTGTGCACCAGGCCTCTATCCTATCTAATAAAAGAGTAATATGCAGATTGACCATCACTCCAACACACAAGATGACTGCCCCCATGTGGTCAAAAGATCCTGCCCCCATGTGGACACAAGATGGCCACCACAAGATGGCCAGCAGAAAAGGGCAGTTGGCAGGGACCAGGCCTGCAAGGGAGGGCAGTTGGAGGTGATCAAGCCTGCAGGGGAGGGCAGTTAAGGGTGACCAGGTTGGCAGAGGAGCAGTTAGGCATCAATCAGGCCGGCAGGGGAATGGTTAGGGGGTGATCAGACTGGCAGGCAGACTGGCAGGCAGAAGTGTTTAGGGGCAATCAGGAAAGCAGGCAGGTGAGCAGTTGGGAGCCAGCAGTTCTGGATTGTGAGAGGGACATCCCTCAAGGGGTCCCAAATTGGAATGGAAACAGGCTGGGCTGAAGGGACCCCCCCCCCGATTTTAGTGCACTGGGCCTCTAGTTATATTATAATAGAAGATATTGGATTCAAATACATGGATATGTATTGTGTGTGTGTGTGTGTGTGTGTGTGTGTGTGTGTGTGTATTTGCACATGCGTAAATTTCATAGTTCTTCATGCTAAGAGGAACTAGAAGCAATGACACCTTCATGACAGTGAGCATATGCAGATGCTAATTCCTAAATACTGTTCTCCACAAAAGGGAGCTGAGGCTCCTTCATGAAAACATCAGCTTATTCCAGGACTGGGGCAGGGAAAGTGCAACCTGAGACCAGAACATCTTCTTATATCAAATACTGAAGAAACACTCAAGGAATGGTGGAGGGGTTGCCTCTGCACATCCAGGCAGATTTCAGCATCCAAATAAACAATGATAGCCTTTGAAAGGCAAAAGATATTACATTATACCTCAAAAGTTTTCTTTCTTAAAAATAGAATAGAATGGAAAATAGAGTGAATTGCAGATAATATGTTTAAATATCACACACACTTGTACATATACTAGTATGTATGTACTAGGTCACCCTGTCAAATGGATTTCTTACTGAGTCATTGTCAAATCTTAAAACACCACTGTTCTGTACAGCTACCAGAATGAACCTTCTGAAATGCAATCGAATCCTGTCACCCACCTGATATAGATCCTCCCTTTCCCCAACCAGTGGGTAGAGTATGACGCAACCTGTGTATGCGGCCGGCACATTCTGAGACATTGAACCACCAATCAGTGCATGCTAAATGCCCTAGGCCCCACCCCTTCCCGTCCCTCCCCCAAAAGGCATGTTCACCTCTGCACGACGTGTTGCTGTTCTCCCCTTTCCAGACAACCCAGCTGGGTCCTTATCCTCTAATCCTGGTTTTTCTACCCTCTTTCATAATGAGTCTCGCTCATTAGTGCAGAATAAGCTTCTTCTTTTAACTTGTCTGGGCCTCCAACTCCGCTTCCTTCGCCTCGAACCTTACAGAATCCTCTACTGAACTCTTGCTCCAAACTCTAAAAAGGGGTGCTTTTCATAACCTGGCTCCTGTCTGTGTTCCCAGGCTCATCTCTCACTGTGTACAGTGCTCTCATTGCTACCAGCACCCATGGCACTTTCCATGGCTTCAGCCTCCTAACCTGTTTTCTAAACCTGACCCCTGACCCCCTGCTTCCCCACACCCACACCCATCCCCATTCCTTCTTGCCCACCTGACTCTTACTTGTCCTTCAAATCGGAGCTGTGGCATCCCCACCTCTTAGAAACCTTCTTAAATCTTCAACTACCCTGCAAATATAAATGAACCATCCCTCCTCTGTGGACATACTAAAGTCCATTAGAACCCCTTTTTCTCTCTGGGTAATAACTAATGTCCTTGTGTCCTCCATGTGAATTCCAGAGTCACTGAAGGCAGAAGCTGGGTCTCATTCAGCACTTGACCCCAGCACCAAGCACATTTGACCTAAGTAAACCCCTGAATGTTGAATTGAATTGAAAATGCTTTACAATTCTAATATGGGGTTTTAATACAATCAATATGTCACATTTTCTTTAGGCATTGTGTTGCATGACTTTGTGTAAAGAATTAAACTCTAATACTGAACAACTACTTCTCTACAAAGAAAAAGAAATCCAAATCCATTCATGTTCTATAATTGCCTTTGTTTATGAATGAACATTTCCTGTTGCAAATGGCACTTAAATTTGATACTTTAGCTCCCCAGCTCTGGCGATCTGTGGAGCATTTACATGGACTTCGAAACCAAACGGCTGGACCCCTGGGAACGAATCATACCCAGCTTCAAGTACAGCCGAGATGTCCCGTTTTTTGAAATGCTCGTCCCCACTGTTGACACAGTGCGCTTCGGGTATCTAATGGAAAAACTACTGGCAGTCAGGCATTCGGTATTATTTACTGGGACAACTGGAGTTGGCAAGGTAAGAAACCTTCTGCAAACAAGGTCTCCCCAAAATGAGGGTGTGGCGGACCTAGAGTTGTAGGCCCCATACATAACACATTATTTCTCAAGGAATTTTGATGTGGATTCTGATTACTTTTTCAGAAAGAATGTCACTCTGCTGGCTCTGCACTGATCTTGGGAATTACTCCAAAGCTCGCCAGTTTCTGAATAAATTCTTAATGTCAATACCGTATAAAGCAGAGGATCCTGGGGACCAATGTTGGGTGTTTGGGAGCTTTTATGGTGCATCCCTTGGCACTTCTGGGGCTGCCACTGCATAGATTAGGGTTGGAATTGGCCAAGCAGTTTGTGTCCCCAAATAGACTATTGGTGAAAGCCAGTCTATTCCCTCCTAACCTTTTCCTTTTACTTCACATAGCAAGGATGTCTAGAAAAAGTAGAATATATAGGGGAGAATGCTGATTGATTGGGTGTCCACATAAACAGAGATTCACTGTTTCCTTTCTAAATTGTTTCTAAAAGAAGTTTGAGTCCTTGATTCTTGCTTTCAAATTGACTTGAATAGCAAACAAGATGTATTTTGTTTTGAAACTGTTAACGTGAAAAAAACAAAACAAAAAACAACAACACTGAAACCTGTAAAGAATTTTTGTGAATTTATTTGAGCCAAACTGTCAACATATGCCGAGAAGCAGAACGTCAACAAATTGAGATAATGCTCTGGAGAATGGCGGGTTACATTTGTATTTATACATTGTCATCAAAGGAGAGACATAGATGGGTTACATGAAATTCATTGCTAATGGATTAAGGAGGTGGGATAAAGCAAAGCAGTGCGAAACCCCTGGGATTGGATAAAAAGTAAAATGATGGACACATACTTAGGTGAGTACAGGAACAATCAACATGATAATGAAAGAATTTGTGGTATCTGTTCTGGTGCCCACCAGGGGCTCCAGAAAAAGGGAAATTACAAGTTACCCAGACATCTCACAGATATGTTATCTTAGAGGCAAAAGGCAAATGGGTTCAGTAAAGATCTAAATTGAGCTTTGTCAATGAAGATACTGGCCTAGGATGTAACTACCCACCATAACTGCATTTAGTTAAAGTTTAATTTCAGACCATCCTCTGTGGTGACTTTAGGTCTCTGAGTTTGCAGCTGTCTTGCAGGCCTCCCCTCAGCTTGTCAGGTCAGCATGTGGTCCCTTTTGTCCACAAAACTAAACTAAAAGCTTTTTGCTGATTAGAACATTTCTTTGGCTCTAGTAAATATAATTAAATGGATTCTCCAGTTAAAGAAAGACACATTTCAATCTGGTTTTACCCTCTCTCCTTTTATCCTATTCCTTATTCATTGTACTGAATTATTACTGATAAAGACAATTGTTGAAAGTTATTATATTGAATGTGACATCATTAACATTTGTTTAAATTTAAAGTCTGTTATTGCAAAAGGATTGCTAAATAGAATTCAGGAATCAGCTGGCTATGTTCCTGTTTATCTAAATTTTTCTGCTCAAACTTCATCTGCAAGAACACAAGAGATCATTGAATCAAAACTGGAAAGGAAGAGAAGAAATATTCTAGGTAATAATTATCATTTTCATTTGTCTCACAAATTAATATAATAAGTAACAAAAACAGGGTATGTAATAAAATTACAATTGGATATTTTCTTTACTTAATTTAACTATAAATGTGATTTTTCTATCATCCTCTTCGACTCAGATCTTCAGTTTCTACCTCTCCCTGGCTCTCCCCCTCTCTACTCATGCTCTGCTTTCAAACCTGCATTTATGCCACTTTATTTATTTATTTATTTATTTATTTATTTATTTATTTATATTTTTGTGTGTGGGTGTTATTTATTTAGTTAGTTAATAATACTTTATTGTTGAAAGTATTACATATGTCCCCTTTTTCCCCATTGACCCCCTCCAGCCTGCCCCTGCCCTTCCCCCATACCCAGGCCCTCACTGCCCCATTGTCAGTGCCCATGGGCCATGCATATATGCATACAAGGTCCTTGGTTGATTACCTCCCACCCACCCACTACTGCCCTCCCCCTCCCTCCCTTCATTTTAAACAAAACAACCTGTGTATACCTCATGCATTGAGTTATCTGAACTCAATAGAGAATAAGCATGAAACTGTTTTGGTTTTACTTCAGTCAGAGCTTTCAGCCAGGCTTGGGGCATCTCCCTCCCCCTCCTTATCAACAACTACTTAGATAACTAGCATAACTCTCTGGCCACTTTCTATTGTTTTGAGGCTGGTTCAATGTAAAGCTTCAACCCCAAATCCAATCAGAAGCTCTCCCTCTTCTCAGTCATACCCCAGGGCTGTGGCTCAGAGTGCTGGAGGGGAAGGGGAGCAGGGGGTTCCAGTGTGCTGGAAGGGAAGAGGAGAAGAAAGGACAAGTGGCCCTCCCTACCTGGTGTGCAGATGGGCATCTGTGTGGACTGTCCCTCTTCTCTGGCTGGCACCAAATGACTGCCCCTGCTCTCTGTGTGGTGGGTTCCAGGAGCTGCTCTCTGAGCTGCTTCTTCAGAAAAGCTGTGCACAGGTCAAGCACAGGCCCCACCCCCCATTGGAAGGTTTCCTGACATTGGGAATCAGGGTCTTGGTTCGCTCAGTCCCACCCTCCAGAAGTGTATCCTGTAGCCTCTCCCTTCTGGACTCCACTCGCTCAGCTCACAACCCTCCTGGTGGAGGACTAGCCAGAGCTCTAGCTCAGCTGCCTTCCACATTATCCATCATCTAATGGGCCCTGCCCTGCAAGCAATGGGGATACCAGCTGCCTCACTGCCCCCTCTCTGTTCCATCGTTCTTGCTCAGTGGGCACAGGGCAATGGATGCCAGTTTTCCTTGTGGGGGCCCCAGGTCTTTATTTTTTCTAAATCTTTATTGTTGAAAGTATTATATATGTCTCCTTTTCCCCCCATTGACCTCTCTCAGTTTGCCCCTACCCCCCACCCCAGGCCTTTACCACCCTATTTCAGGGTTATACATATAAGGCATACAATTTCATTGGTTGACCTTTTCCCACCCGCCCACCCTCCCCTGCCTTCCCTCTGAGGTTTGACAGTCTGTTTGTTGCTTCTACCAGTATGTCTTTGGATCTACTTTTGTTCATCAGTGTGTGTTGCTCATTAGATTCCACATATGAGTGAAATTATGTGGTACTTGTCTTTCTCTGACTGGCTTATTTTGCTTAGGATAACGCTTTCCAGGCCCATCAATGCTATTGCAAATGGTAAGAGTTTTTTCTTTTTTTACAGCTGCATAGTATTCCATTGTGTAGATGTACCATAGTTTTTATAAGTCACTCATCTGCTGATGGGCACTTAGGCTGTTTCTAAATCCTAGCCAAGTCCTTATGAATGATTACCTTAAAAACCCTCCCCATCTGCTGTCCTGCTTCTTGGTTTCCAGAGACTGAAGGATGGAGTAGGACACTGAGTTTGGCTCAGTAACCTTAGAATTGTTGAGTGCTAGATGCCAGCATGGGTTGAGTCACCTCTGCTTACATTGTTTTCTCTGTTATTACCCACACTTTTTTCTAAAAAGTGTGTATACTGGTTTTCTTTGAGTTAAATATGGCATTGTCCAGCTCCACTGGGCTGGATTTCCTATTGATGTGAGCCGGTGTGTTTCAATATCTAGCCCTATTTTCCTTGCAGAGTGTGGTGAGATGGCATTTCTATGAAGAAGCCTTTGGAGTTCTGCTTCCGACTGTGGAAAGAAAATGCCCTTCCTCACCCCATGCTCAGGACACACAGTTGTTGAGGGCAGTGGCTGGGATAGAGAGATCAGGACTTAGTTAAAGAGTTGGCACCATTGTGCACCTCTAAGAGCAAGGGTGAGGCACCTTCTGAACAGTGGACATCCCCACCCCAGCCATGTCTTCCTACAGGGGCCTGGATGGAGCCAAAGGGAGATCTCTCCTCCGAGAGGCAGGACCCTGCTAGGGCCTCCTCTCTCCTCAGAGAACAGAGCTTAGGACCTATGGGGTATTCACTGAGTCCAAAGCCTTACCTAAACTCTGTTTTACATTTTCCAAAGGCAAATCATAATTCTTAAATTCATTTTATTTACCCAGGAGCACCAAGGAACAAACGTGTTGTGATTTTTGTTGATGATTTAAATATGCCCAGATTGGATCGCTATGGCTCTCAGCCTCCGATTGAATTACTTCGGCAGTATCAAGATTTTGGTGGATTTTATGACAGAAATAAACTCTTTTGGAAAGACATACAGGTTACTTTAACTTTTAAATTACTTTCCATGCTTACATTTAAACAGCAAGAAAATATGGTGTATTACAGTGATTTTCAACCCTTTTCATCTCATGGCACACATAAAGTACTTACTAAAATTTTGCAACAACCAAAAAAATGTTCTACTTTTTGCCAACCTGACAAAAAAATAGGCATAATTTTGATTGATTTACAAAAAATAATAATACAGTGGTACCTCGAGATACGAGTTTAATTCGTTCCGTAACCTTGAGGCATGGGAAACTATGAGACACTCGAGTCGCGGTAAACTGGTGGGTGAAGTGCAGCCGGCAGTTCCGCTCGATTACTCCTATCTCAAATGTTGCTCGTAATTCAAAGCAAAAATCGCTCGCTCAACAGCTCGTATCTCAAAAATCCCATATGTTAGGGCACTCATATCTCGAGGTACCGCTGTAGTAGTAACTTTACCTACCTTTTGCTCCAATGTTTTTTTGTTTTTTTTTTAATTAGATGCCTATACTTGTATATAAGGATTTCTGGTATCAAGAATTAACCAATCAGATGCAGCCTTATTATGCAATGGATCAATAAAATGAAATCCTATTATATGACCAATATATTTATGGTTTAAGCTACAGCTATTGTCAGTTTTTTATTTGGCAATCTAAGGGAAAAGAGGTCAGTGCCCCTGATTAAAGAGTCAGGAATTGTTTTAAAAATGCTTGGGCACACCAGTGTGCCACAGAATACTGGTTGAAAACCACTGGTGTATTAGTTTGCTTGGGTGACCATAACAAAATAGCTCAAACAACAAAAAGTTATTTTCTCACAATTCCAGAGGCTGGAAGTTGGAGATCAAGATGTCATCAGGGTTGGTTTATTCTAAGGCTTCTCTCTTTGGCTTAGAGCTGGCTATCTTCTCCCTGTGTCTTCTCATAATCTTAGCTGTGTACTCATCTGTGTTCAAACCTCCTCCTCTTATCAAGACACTAGTCAGATTGGATTAGGGCTCTCTCTCACGACTCATTTTAAATTAATTGCCTCTTTAAAGAGTCTATCTCCAAATACAGTCACATTTTGAAATGCTGATCATTAGGGCATCAACATATTATTGGCCAAGAGGAGGAAGAGAAAGACACAGGGTAGCCCATGACCTGTGTCTTCAGTGTTTCCTATGTGTGGTTCAATTAATCAGTCCACGTTGAGTTCTTATCATGCTTGATTCAGGAGATTCATGGACAAGGAGGCAGCCCCCACCTCCCAGAGGGCTCAGCTTTGAAGGGTAGATGGACATGTATTTATAGGGCAAGCTGATAAATGGAGTCAGGAGGGGATGAGGGCTGGGGGCTGGGTTGAGGATGAGGGAAGCCTTTCCAAAGGTGATAAGGTCAGAAGAGAGTTTTGCAGGCAGAGCATAGCAAAGCAAGGAGAGGGAGCATTTTGCATCCCAGAGGCAAGACATGTGGAACACCAATGGTGATGTTGAATGTAAATACCAAAGCAACAGGAATGCAGAGGTCAACTAAGGGGACCATGGATCCAATAATGAGAGATATTGCTTTATCCTCTAAGGGAGGTGGGGAGGGGAGGGCAGTTCTAAAGGAAATGTTATGGAAATATCTCCTTGACTGCAGGTAAGGGGTGGGCTAGAGACAACTGCAATATCTCCTTGACTGCAGGTAAGGGGTGGGCAAAGACAACTGCAATATCATGTATTGATCTATTGATAAAAATGTTACCAGAGGCTCTGAGGAACCTAACCATGTATTTCCCATAGGAGCAATTATTAAGTGTGTTAATTCAGTGTTCCCGGTGACTTTATGAAACATGAGTACCACAAATAATGAGAATCCACTGTATGGCTCAAGTTAGTAACTTAAGATAAAAATTCTTACAATGTTTTAAGATTAAATTTTTGCATAAGTGTATTTATTTAAGGCTGGCTGACCTTGAGTAATTTAACTAGCCAGGGCCACCTCCTTTTTTAATCTAAAAAATGGCGGTAACAATAGTGATCTCCTGGGGTTGCTGTGCAAACCAAGTCTGACGATGTGTTGGAAATTGTAATGCAGTGCTTGCAAAGGATAGGTCCTCAAAAATTGTTAGGTCTGAGTCCTGCCGTTGGGATGGACAGACCTCATCTTTCCCTTTGTTGGGTGACCCAAGTGGATTTCTCCCTGGACAGGATGTGACCATTGCATCAGCATGTGCACCTCCAGGTGGTGGCCGCAACCCAGTGACCCCCCGCTTCATCCGACACTTCAGCATGCTGTGTCTCCCAATACCCTCGGAGCACAGTCTGAAACACATTTTCCAGGTGAGTGTTGACTTAAACATAGGCAAAAAGGGAAAAGAAAACATATTTCTTCTCAAATCACCATGATCAAAGCAGTCTGTCCTCTACCTGAACAGAAACCAAGTAAACACAAGTAGCTGACAGGAATGTGCATCACCATCCTCTGTGCTTTTGATCTCACAGGTGGTTTTAGGAATGCAGAAAGGTTGTCAAATACAGCCCCTACCTTTAATAAAGGCTGTAGCCTGGGCCCTTGCCTTATAGTACTCTGTTCCCAGTTCTCAGCAGAGCTCACCCACTGCCCAGCCCCACCTGTGTGCTCATTTCCTGCCTGACCACATGGTCTGAGGGTCCACATGCCCACCAGACAAAATTCTGGTAGCCCCACAGGCGCCAGATCAATACAACACAGAATTCATCACCTCCAGGGCCTCCATCACATCTAATAGAAATAACACCCCATTTTTCTCCCACCTGTACAACCTTCTTAAGTGCCACTTTCTGATCCTTTAAATGAGGCAAACCTTTATGTTTGCCCTGTAAGTGCTCCGCAAAAGTGTTCCATGAATGGAGGCATTACTTTGAATAAAATGATGGGGTGGAGGGATACCATGAAAATGGCATAACTGGAGCAAGCTTCCCATGTGTATAAGATATATGTAGTAAATTTTTTATTTTATATATATTGGAATGGGCCTACTCAAAATGTAGACCATGTGGATAATGTTAAACCCACATTAGGGACCCAGGAGGGCAGGTACCTCAAAAAGATAGTCTTCATAAGCTGCTATAAGTGATGTCCAATAGGGGGGCTCACTGAATACAAATAATTGTGTTTACTTCAAAATATCTCATATGTGAGCCCCAAATCTAAAGTCGCAAGGACGGACTTGCAAGCATTGATGTGCATTCTGATGTCTTCTCCCATATGTAACTCCAGGTTAATGGTGATGGGAATCCTATCTAATAAAAGAGAATCATGCAAATTGACCATACCTCCACAACTCTCACAAGCCATGCCCACCAGCCAATCAGGAGAAAGTATGCAAATTAACCCAATAAATATGGTGGTGGCCATGAAGCTGGAACCAGCTGGAGGTTTGGGTTGCCCCTAGCAATGGAGGGAACCAAGTTTTCTGGCATGCCCTGGCCTACACTCAAGGCTACAAAGTCTCAATTATAGAAGATAAATAAACCCCAACAAAGACAGTGGCAACCACGGAGCTGGAGCCAGCCAGAGACTTGAGATGCCCCTGGCGATGAAGGAAGCCAAGCTCCTGCAGCCCTGGCCTGCCCTAGCCTCCGCTCAAGGCTACAAAGTTTCAATTATAGAAGATAAATAAATCCCAGATACCAGGACCTCCACTTGTGTTGTTGGGGGGCGTGGCCAGCCTGCAAACCACAACAGGCCCCTCACCCAGGCTGCCTCATGCCCCAAGGGAACCCCCACCCTGATCTGGGACACACTTCAGGGCAAACCAGCTCTCCCCCACCTGTACACCAGGCCTCTATCCTATCTAATAAAAGAGTAATATGCAGACTGACCATCACTCCAATACACAAGATGGCTGTCCCCATGTGGACACAAGATGGCCAGCAGGGAAAGGCAGTTGGAAGGGACCATGCCTGCAAGAGAGGGCAGTTCGGGGCAATCAAGCCTACAGGGGAGGGCAGTTAGGGGTGACAGAGGCCAGCAAAGGAGGGAAGTTGGGAGTGACCCGACCTGCAGGGAAGGGCAGTTGGGGGAGACCAGGCCTGCAGGGAAGGGCAGTTTGGGGCAATCAGGCAGGCAGGGGAGCAATTAGGCATCAATCAAGCTGGTAGGGGAGAAGTTAGGGGTGATCAGGCTGGCAGGCAGAAGTGGTTAGGGGCAATCAGTAAAGCAGGCAGGCGAGCAGTTGGGAGCAAGCAGTCCTGGATTGTGACAGGGATGTCCAACTGCCCGTTTAGGTCAGATCCTACTGAGATTGGGCCTAAACGGGCAGTGGGACATCCCTTGCGGGTTTCCAGATTGGAGATGGTGCAGGCTGGGCTGAGGGACACAGAACCCCCTTTCTTTCCCCCTCCCCCCTTCATGCATGAGTTTCATGACTGGGCCTCTAGTTTATTATAAAAATCTATAATGATTTTTCCCAAGCAACTGGGGGCAGAGGGGAAAGCTAATAAATACATTCTTTCAGAGTGTGGGAAGTTATATATGAGAAGACCAAAGATCCATAAGAGCCTCATGGGAGGGCTTATTTTAAGTGAAGTAGTCAGGGAAGACCTCTCTGAAGAGAGACATGTAACCTAAAACACAAAGGATGAGAAAGTCCTTCCCCAGCAGCTATCCATGAGGCAGTGGGAGGGGGTACTATGTGCAGAGACCTTGAAGGAGGAGAGAGCATAGCCATGGATGGTAAGGCCAGTGTGGCTGAGCCACCTTGACCAGAGAGAGGGTAAAGTGAGGAGGCCGGGCAGGAGCAGAGCATGGACTGGCTGAGGGGTGCAGTGCCTGGTTTGCATAGTTAAAGATAACAAAGGAAGACAGGAATCAAAATGGAGAGATCAGTAAGAGATGGAGGGAGTGAAGAAGCACATATAAAAATAGAGTTGGTGCTGGGATGGGATAATATCAAGGGAAAGAGATAGACTCAACAAGTACATTCAGAGTTGATTGTGAGGACAGAATGGGAGGCATCCAGAGTGACCTCCAAATAACTGAGGTGGGGAAACTAAAAGGCAGAAAGTCCATGGTTAGGAGTACGTTGCACTTTAAATGTACATGACGAGGGAAATCTATGGCATTGTTGGTCATTTGCACATAAAAGTCAAGGAGAACTTCAGTTTATTTCCTGATGATTCTGGGTGACCCTCTGAATCCAAAGCAAGGAGCAGCCTGTTACTCAACAGGGAATTTATGATCCATTAGCTGGCTAGATAGGAACACTGCCCAGGCATCTCCAGACAATCACAGAAGACAGGAGCAAGCCCATTCTTGAGAACATATTCTGAAATGAACAGAAGAGCTTAACACATGGAGGTCCTTGCATTGAAATTCACCCTCCTAGTTATTATTAGGGGAAAATGCATCATCAAATCTGGAACATTTGAAAGATAAATTTTTGGTGGGAAAAAAAAAACCTAACCTTCTATATGTTTCTGGTTCTAGGCCATCTTAAACGGCTTCCTGTATGACTTTCCACCAGCTGTCAAGCAAACCGCATCGAACATTGTTGAAGCCTCAGTTGAGATTTATAACAGAATGAGTGTTGATCTTCTGCCAACACCAGCCAAGTCCCATTACGTGTTCAACTTGAGGGATTTATCCAAATGTGTGCAAGGTAGTGTATGGATTCCTCATTCTCAGACCTTCACCCTTTCTGCATTGCTAGTCACCCCAAATCTCTCGATAGAATTGTAAGTACATGATGTCTATGATGCTGGAAATCACATTATATGTCCCCGTTCAGTCACCCTCCACCTCCACCTCAGGCTGACTACTTCACAGCTTCCCTCAAACAGCCAACATGCCCTCCCATTTCTCACACCCCAGCCCAGCTGAAGACCTTTCTTTATGATTCACTGAAAAAATAAATAAATAAAAGCAATCACACCAGAACTGCCTCATCTTCCAAGTCTCTCAGGCAACCTGCATCTGCCTTCCCTCCTGCAGAGGCTGGGCCGTCCCTTCTGCTCTCAGTCCCTTCTGGTCCTGAATCCCAGCCCCTCCTGTCTAGTCAAGGATCTTGTTCTTATCATTTCTGTTTCTCTTCTCCATCATCAGTGTTTCCTTTTCTATAATCATTCCTAACAACATAAAAACATGCCACAATACTTCCCATCTTAGTGGATCATTCTCTTTGGCAACCATATCGCCCTGCTGCTCCTTCTAAAAAAAAAAAAAAAAAAACATTAAAGGATGGTCTTTCCTCACTGTCTCCTTACTTCCTCCAGTTCCATTCTTTAGTATATTTCAGTTAAGCATTTATACTTGACACTGCACTGAACTACTCTTTCCTGCCTCTCTATCTTGCCCAGTCCATCCATCAGCTCTCAGTCTGAACCTTAACCTCTTAGCAGTGTTGGCACAATTCTCTTCCTCTCTCTTGAAGCTCTCTTTCTCTGACCTCCTAGGGCACCCACTCTCTGGGGTGTCCTCCCCTCTCTCTCTGGCTACTGCTGCGCAGTCTCTTTGATTGCTGTCTCTCTTCTTCCCAACCTCAAAATGTTGGGATGCCCCAGAGCTCTTACTTCAGTCCTTTTATTATTATTATTTGTTTTTATTTTTTTATTTATTTTGTTAATCCTTACCCAAGGATATTTTCCCATTGATTTTTAGAGAAAGTGGAAGGGAGTGGGAGAGACACAGACAGAAAAACATCAATAGGAGAGAGAGACACATCAATTGGTTGTCTCCTGGTTGCCTCCCTCACATGCCCCAACCAGGGTCAAGGATCAAGCCTGGGGTCAGATCAAGCCTCATGTACATGCCCTTGACCATAATCAAACCTGGGACCCTTCAATCCGTGGGCCAATGCTCTGTCAACCAAGCCAAACCAGCTAGGACTTTTTATTTTTCATTTGAAATCAAAGCTTTATGATAACAGTTATATATTTTTTTCATCTTTAATGTTGAAAGTATTTTCTCCCATTGGTCACCTCCACCGCTCTCCTGTCCTCCCACCCCCCAGGCTTTTGGTGAACTATTGCCTGCCCATGGGTATATATGCATATTAGTTCTTTGGCTAATATCTTCACCCTCCTCTTCCCCCTTCCCCCCGCCCCAGCTTCCCTCTGAGATTCATCAGTCCTCTCTCTGTTTTATCTACACATATTGCCTAGGTAATTCAGTCAATTCTATGATCTTAAATGCATCTATTCAGAGATGCTTGAATGTCTATTGCCAGCTTCCCCTCTCCCTTAAGTATTTGATTTGTTATTTCACTCCTTTCTCAACAACCTCACTTAGATAACCAGTTGAAATTCTTAAATTTGGCACATCTGAATTCTTACTTTATGTCTCCTTTCCATCCAGGTGTACCCCAGCCCAGATAAGGGGATTACCATTGGTTGCTCTGGCCAAGAGCCCTGGAGCATCTTGGATTATTTTATTCCTCAATAATTTCCATCCAATCCATTAACATCCCCGAAGGCTTTACCTTCAAAATATATCCCAAATCCAACCATCACTTCCCACTTCATCCACAGCCACTCTAGCCCAACTACTCTCATGTCTCACCAGGATTTCTAACAGCAGGAGCTCCCCAGTCTGTCTCTGGTCACCTGCTTCCAGGCTGCCCACTTACCCCACCTTAAGCCTAGCTCTTAAACATGTGGCAGAGGTATTTCCTGTTCAATCTACCAAGACTGCTTGCCCATCACCTGCCATGGGACTGAGGTCCTGTTAGATCTGCACCCAGCAGCCTCCTGCCTTCATTGCCTACCACTTTCCTCCTGGTGGCTGCCTCATCCTTGCTGCGCCTAAAATAGGCCTACTCAGGGACCTCTGTATTTCCTGTGGGATGCTCTTGCCTCAGATAGCCACATGACTCACTTTTTCTGTTCAAATGTTACCTTCCCCTCCACGACCCTTCATAGCACTTACTACCTGAAATCATAACCTAGACGTTTATCTGCACACATGTTTATGTTTGTCTCATCTGTTTCTCCCAATAGAATGTCAGCTCCATTAGGGCTGTTTATTCAGCTCACCTATGCCTGGCACTGAATGAATGAATGAATGTCATAGAATGTCAGAACTGAGAGAAATCTTTTACAATATCTAGACAAGTCTTCACCTTATTTTGTGTACAAGTACATCAATTTTCAGTGATTTTCTCTGTTCCTATCCAGTGCTGACTCTGTCCATTTCTCTTGTTTAGACATCACTGAATATTTTATTCTCAACAAAAGATTCAAACAGACTAAAGTGTATATTTTAAATATCTATGAAGTACCGTAAGTAAAAGCTATCAAACATTTCCATGTAAAGCAATGACTAGACTTTCTGAAATCCTGCTCCCTTTTTTGTCCTCATCAGAATCTAATTCATTACAAAACACAGAGGAGATCTGTTGTTTATTAAAAAGTCAGAGAATGAGGCAGGAGATAATGGCTGACGGCAAAAGCTGGGGTCTGGCTTTAAGAACCCTGACCATCCCGTTTGGCCCTCACCTCCCTGTTGCTCAGTTCTCACCACAGGTCCCTTATCTTTCCAACTCCCATTCTGCTGGCTCTGCAATTCTCTTTTCCTTTTCCTGCCCCTGTAACCTTCAAGAGCCCAGGACTCTTGCAGCTGGCACAGCATCCTTGCTACATGATGGCACAATATCTTGTACTCTTCCTCCACTAAGGTTTTACCCTCCTGCCCAGCTTCGTCTTGGAATTCATGAGCTAGTTTTCCATAGGAAGCATTGGAGCATGACTTTGTTTCTTTAATGATTGCTTTGGACCCACTTTCTGATCCTCAGACATTGTCTGACCTAGTCATTTATTTATCATTCATCCCTGTTTTCTTTCTATTCCTACATTTTAGATAATTTCTGAGCCTCAAAGTTCAGGATGCATTTTATCTTCGACAATGATACATCATAGAGCATCCAGGAAGTTCCAAATTTGAGTATCTTTCCCCTGGTTCTCACATTTTATCAAAATGTCCTAGAAATGCCCTTATTCCTACAAATATTAGCTGAAAATAATTAAATGTTTAACCCTTTCAAAAAACATATATCACCCACACACGTATGCATAATGTGAGCTGGGGGAAAAAAACTACATATAGAAATTCTCTATTTTATTCAAATCAGCATGGAGGCTACCAGCCATGCTGTAAGGTACCTTCTTTCAGTGTGTACCAGTGCTCATGGTAGAGACTCCCCGTCCCTTTCTGAAAGGGTTCCAGGGGAGGGTCCCTTAGAGAATGAGCCTCAGGGAAGGGTCCCTTAGAGAATGAACACGTCCTGCACTTCTGTACATCACTGCTTTTGTTGTAACTTGAAATTATTAGAACTGTGTTTGCAGTAACAATTTATATCAACACAAAAAATACTCTGAATAATTTGAGATGAAGCCAGAAGGATGAGAACTGAACTTTGGGAAAGAATAAAAGAGGACATTAATGTTTTGAAAGCAGTGTAAAGGTCAGGATCAGGGATGTTGATGAACATGTATATTTTAAAGTGACTCTCCTCACTTAATGTACTACAACTGAATGTAATAATGAGATGAACATTGCTTACACTTCACATGTTTAGGGAAAGAAATACAAAGCAAACAAAAAATAAAAATGTCAAGTAATGTATCCCAGTTTTATTTTCAAAAAACGAGGTCACTATTACTATATGTGTATATCCACAGGTGAAGAACTCGTATCTGGTAGTGTGGGGATCAAGTTGGACTTAAGGATCATATAGGTCATAAAACTAATACTATCTGTTCCACAAATGTCAAATTTTTCTTCTTTCCTTTTCTTAAAAACAGGTATTCTCCAGTGTGATCCGGGAACAATAAGAGAAGAAATACAGATATTTAGACTCTTTTGCCATGAATGTCAAAGAGTCTTCCATGATCGCCTCATAAATAATGAAGACAAGCAATATTTCCATTCTATTTTAACAGAAATGGCCAGTAAGTATGAATCTTTATTTAGTTGCTTTTTTTTAAGTAGGAAAGCAATTTGGTTTCTATGAAGGAAAATTAAAATGATCTTATATAGAGTAAAGCAAAGTGAATTTTAGTCATTCCTAAGTAAAAGGTTTTTTGTTTTTTTCAGTGCCTCAAATATATAAAATGAGGGTTCCAGTGCAAGAATTCGTGCATCTTGAAAGAAACTGTGGACCGCGAGGGTGTGGTGGGCACAGAGGTGGGTCTCGGCCCATCCTCCGTGCCCCTGCCCAGCCCTTCCCACCTCAGCCCTGGTCCCCTGTCTGCAGGCAGCCCCACTTCCACTGCTGCTCCCATGTGCTGATGACCCTGGCCCTGCTTGCACCTGCTAATGGTGCGGGGAGATTACAGCTGGTGCCAGCAGCAGGTGCAAGTGGGGCCATCAGCAGGTGCAAGTGGTGGCTACTGCCCTGATTGTCCCTCAGGAGCAGGGGGAGGTGGAGAAGCCCTCAGGGGCGATCAGGGCCAGCAACCACCGCTTGTATCCCCTGATGGCGCTGAGTGATCAGTACTGGGTGCTGGCAGCCAACGTGAGCGGTGGCTCTGGAGCTGGCTACAGGTGAGAGCAGGGCCGTTGCTGGCAGTGAGTGTGAGTGGCAGCTGCTGGCCCCAAATGTCCCTCAGGAGCAGGGTGAAGTGGAGAAGCCCTGAGGGGCGATTGGGGTTGGCAGCCACCGCTTGCACCCACTGTTGGCGCTGAGCAATCAGGATAGGGTGCTGGCAGCTGGTATGAGCAGCAGCACCGGCACCAGCAGTGGGTGTGAGCAGGACTAGTGCAAGTGCTGGGCCATGGCATTCAGGAGCAAAGAATTTTCAGTAACCACCAGAAGCCCATCCCAGTGACAGCGACTGGTGCCCCACCTTGTTCTGGTACCCCCACTCACCTGCTACACCATCCTGCCATGGCTAACACCTGCCATGTTCCGAGTGCATGCTCTGCTGGTCAGCACACATCATAGCTTCTGGTTGTTCGGTTATTTCACCACATACTCTATTTACATATTAGCCCTTTATTATATAGGATATATGAAATACTATACTATTCATTGTATTGAAATTCAAGAAGGGTTAATATTTTAATTAAGTATAGAATTTTAAGTAGAGGAGAGAATTTAGAAGAATCATTTTGATAAGAAGGCAGGATATTTCTAAAATATGTCTTAACTTGTATTCAGTATCTATTATTTAATAAAATGCTTATTAATATTCTATATTCTTAACCTTAAATCTGGGAGATTATCAACCAAACTAAAGTGGTACAGTATTAACATGGCTTTCCCTCAGGCTCATCTATACTAATTAAGACATCTAAGTAAATAGCTAATATTTTGATTTTGTGTTTTAAATAGATAAACATTTTGGAATTGCAATTGGCCTGGAATATTTTATGACTAAGCCCATCCTATTTGGAGATTTCATAAAGGCAAGTATATTCTAATGACTTGACTACATTTGAAGATTATAATTATATGAATGTTACAATTATAAACCTTATAATTTGAAAATTATAACGTTCAGGTTCACATTCTACAAGAACCTTACATCTATGAAAATTAAAGATCTAGACGAGGGGTCAGCAAACTATGGCCCATATGCTCAATCAGCCGTCTGCCCATATTTGCAAATAAAGTCTTTCTATAGGAGAACAGCCCCACAATTCCATTTATACTATTTATGGGGTTACTTTTGCTTTACAAGGCAGAACAGTAATAGAGACTATATGGCCTGCAGAGCCTAAAATATTTACTATCTGGCCCTTTAGAGAAAAACATTGCTGATTCCTGATCTAGTTACATTCATTTTGATAATAGTTTGAATCAGAGGCCCCTCAGGTATTTAATTGGTAAGGAGATTTAATCTCTTAACTTAGGACTGGACTCCCCCTGACTGCATGTACCTGTGCATCCTCTGCTCAAATGCTTCCAGCAATGGGAAGCTCACTGGTGAAGAGTGCTGCCCTCTTCATTTTATAGGAACTCTAATTTGCAGCAAAATTTCCTTGTATTAAGTTCCTCAAGTCTGTCACCCCAACAGCAACCACATATGGGCCCTCATTTTACCCTCTAGACCTGCCTAGACTAAGTACCATCTAAGCACCCTGCCCTTTTTGACAGGAAGCAGTCTTGTTTTACAAGTTGACTCTTATTCCTAGTGTCTGTGAGAAGCAAGAGCCATACCTCCCTTGTTCACCCTAAATCCCAGCATGGAGCTAGTCACTGTTGATTAAACAAGTGAATGAACTCGTCATTGTGTTATATGTATGCAATCCCTCATCACTTTGGTAACCCTGACAAGTACAAAGGAGAACCCATTGATTTGTATAAAATATATTTATTTAAATATTACATTAAACACAACGTCCAAAATTTGTTTTCAGGTGGGGTTATATTTCCTGTGTGTTTCTAGTGATATTATTAACAAACTAGAAGCCTGATCCATGGAATTTGTGCAAGGGGCTTGGCCCTCGAAGCCCCAGCTTCATCTAGAAGGTCATCCGGATGTTTGTTCTGCTGTTTGGTCTAATTAGCATAATAGCTCTTTATTATACAGGATAGAGGAATAAAGCAAAGGAAAAGAACAGTAACGACTCTTCTTTCATTGCCTAGGGGCATTTTCGTCAAAGTTACCAAATGAACATGCCTCCAGGGCAGTTGCTGCAACAAATAAAAGTCATCATCAATAGGTCCAAACAAGAGCTCAATTCCCTATAGTTTATATCACATTTCATTCTCAATGATTTATTTATTGGATAGCTGCTGTATAGAAACTACATATAACTCTGTCGCGACTTTTTATAACCATAACAGTCTGCTAGGCATCATTTTCAACTCATTTAGTTTTTCTGATGTCAACAGCCTAGGAACAAAATTATGAAACCAGAGTAATGGATAGTAAGGAAATTTTTAAATGTGCTCCTGTATCAATTTTATTGCAAACAAAACTGAAACCTCAATATATTACTGGAGGAAGTTAAATTAGTCACAAAAATCTGAGTTTCCTTAGTCCCAGTTCCCTTGTTTTGAAATCCCTTCTAGCATATATGTAAGCAAATGATTAAATAACAAACACAGATAAAATGTTCCCTGCTAAGGTCATATGTGGTGTGTGTGTGTGTGTGTGTGTGTGTGTATGTATGTGTGAATAATATTGATTCAACTCATTTCTTCTCCTATCTTATAGTTCGGAGCAGATAAATCTGATCGGATTTATAATGACATGACTGATATAGAGAAAATTGCAAATGTTCTCCAAGACTATCTTGATGACTATAACCTTACAAATCCCAAAGAAGTAAAGTTGGTGTTCTTCCAGGATGCGATAGAACATGTTACCAGGTAGAGTACTAACAGGTGCCCCATATACATCGTTCTAATTTGTTTTGTATTACAATATAAGGATTAGGTTGTACAAAATTCTTCAATAGATACTAGATGAACAAAGGTCTATAACAAATCTTGGTATAATTTAAGTTAGTTTTGATGAATCTTACATATATATGCATGAACTTTACGGTATCACCAGGATTGTTATTTTTTGCTAAACTTTAGTAGATTGGTTTTTGTTTGTTTTAAATGTTATGGATCATTACAAAAAAAGGGTCTATAAGGTGTTCACAGAGGTACAAGTACAGTATAATAAAGCCGATATGCATGCCTAAAGAAAAAGGAGTTCAAGGTTATAGAAAAAAAAAAACAAGTTGAATGCAGGGATGACACTCAGCTGGCCACCAGCCTTCCACTCAGAGGCAGGCCCTCTGAGAAGCCATGTCTGTCCAGTTGAAATAGCTCTTTCTCTGCTTTGCTTCCTGCAGAATTGCCCGCATGATTCGTCAGGAGAGAGGCAACGCCCTGCTCGTCGGAGTAGGAGGCACTGGAAAGCAGTCTCTCACGAGACTTGCAGCTCACATCTGTGGTTACAGATGTTTACAGATTGAACTGAATCGGGGATATAATTATGAGAGTTTTCATGAAGACCTGAGGAAGTTGTACAAGTTGGCTGGTGTAGAGGACAAAAACATGGTTTTCCTCTTCACAGACACACAGGCACGTATTTCAGTATACAACATATCAGAACAGGAAAGGGCTACAATCATGTATGTGCTCAAATAGTTTCATGATGCTGTTCAGGGGTTCATTCACTCTGATAACAAACGTCTTGGTCATGAAAAGGACTTTTGTAGCACATTTTTAATTTATTTTACCAACTATTACTTCCCATTTTAAATTCTAAGTAAAGACGATCAGAGGTTAAGGGGATAACAATGATTTTAGCTTTTCTTTGAGGGGAAGCATGTAGATAGCAGAAGGTAGTAAACTATTTCTGTAGAGGATGATATAAAAAAGGAATTCCCTAAGTGAAATCAATTAGGGAAGTAAGCTTTTCTCAAGAAAAGAAAAAAATAACAGCTATGTTTTGGGGTTAAAGTATCTTAAAAAATTAAAATAAGATTTACATATGTCTACAACAACCATTTTCACTGATTTAAATTTATTTTATAGTAGAGAATTTTCCATATTCACTACACTTGAATGTCTTAACATTGGGGGGTAGAGGGTGGGGGAAGGGGAAATCTTTATAGATATTAGCCAGGTAATAAGAAAGCAATAGATCTGATGCATAAATGTTTTAAAGTTCATTTTCCTTTTTAAAACACATATAAATGGGATTAAGTCCAATCATAAAATGGGGATAAATTTTTAACATCTGTGACATGCAGTAAGTTCATATCTGCATGTCACAGATGTTAAATGAGAAACACTTATAGTGAAATGTGTGTCCATCACTGGCTCTGACCTCTGACAATGCCTGCCCTGGTTCCTAGCCACAGGACTTGGAGGCACAGCTGAGGACCCAAGTACCCCTTGCAGCCACGGCAGACCCCCTGCAGTGCTGACCAAGATACACACAGTTGTTGATACTGTGGACCCTAGTGACCTGAACCAGAGACTAACTGTACCACTCCAGACCCCATGCTATCAAACACCTCTACACTTGCCCTCCTGTCTATACTACTAGCCAGGAGTCATAGCAAACCCCAAGGTGCTCCTAACCACAGGTAAAAGTCTTCTCTCATCAAAGTCAGTCCTTAAAGTCTGGAATGTGCAGATACCCATATAAAGCTATAAAGTTCAGGAATAATCATGGAAACATGACCTCACCAAAGGAATACAGTAAGCCTCCTGCGACTCGCCCCAAAGAAATGGAAATCCACAAGTTTTCCCACAAATAATTCAAAATAGTTGTCCTAAAGATACTAAGAGAGCTACATAAGAATGCAGAATAATAATCTAATAATATCAGGAGAATAGCACCAGAACAAATTATGGATTCAGGACATCACCAAGATGGTGATACAAGTTGTTCCCATTTTACTCTATCTCCCCTCCCTCCAAAATAACTATCAACTATTCATGGACAAAATACCACTGAGAAAACCCTAGAACAAGGGGCAGAGGCTAAACCACCCCCCTGGGCACCACAGAGATGAGGACAGACCGCATTGAATCGGAAAGGAGTGGCTACCTGCTGGTGCAGCATCACACCAAGAGGTCTCCCCTGAGCCTACAGTTTCTCTAGTGAGAAAAGAGAGCCAAGGTGGAATGCCAGGTTATGCTGCATTGTGGAGCACTTCTTGGGAGTCTCAGGCCAGTCTCACATCATTGGGTCAATGGGGGAATCTGCAGGCCTTGACACCAGGAATGTGATGGGTGGTTGGGGGACTCGAAACAATCAGCACTTGGAACCTGGCAGACTGAGTTCCTACCTGCAGGGCCCAACTAGTAGTTTCAAGCAGCAGCTTTGCTCATCTACGAAGCCAAGAGAGGGATACAGTCTGGCCAAAGAACTGAGCAGGGCACAGGTCTGTCTGATTGGAGGTCCTCAAACAGCCTTTCTATCTCTGGAACCTGGTCTGCCTCCCTACGCTGCCCAGGCAGAGGAGCTGAGCCATAGCCCTGCCCACTGCTGAGGTTAGCTCTGAGCCCTCAACTTATGATAGGGTTATGTCCCAATAAGCCCACTATAAGCAGAAAATATCATAAATTAAAAATGCACTTAATACACCTACTCTATACAAAACATCATAGCTTAGCCTAGCATACCTTAAAAGTACTGAGAATAATTATACATAGTTAGGCAAAATCATCTAACACATCATCTAATCCTGATATTATTAGGATTATCAGTATTTTGAATACACTGTTGAATAGCCCTTGAAAGTGTATCTCTTTCATACCATTGTAAAGTTGAAAACTGGTAAGTTGAATCATCCTAAATCAGGGACCATTTGTATATAAATGGTTCCAAAGTTTGAGCAGATTTTTTAACAGAAACCAAGAAATGTCGAATAATATTTGCCCTTGCTACTATAAAAATCAAAGAACTGCAAATTAAGTTCTCCCAAAGGAAACATTTACACTCCCCACATTAAAAACATTACATGTTAAAAGTTAATGAAGTAATACTTATATTGAATAGAAAACTTTAAAATTTTCAAAATTCAGAAAACATGTACTCTAATTGCTAATCTCAATCCTGGGAATTTATCCCCAAGAAATAATCCAGCCAGAGAGAAAGGCTATAGGCCTAAATATGTTCTTATGATGTATGTAATACTGTAAACTATCTAAGTTTATGTAACTGTATGGAACATCAGTTCAATGCTATTTAGATAGTTTACTATCTTAGTAAACTTAGATAGTTTACTATGCTCCCACTAATGGTTGTAAATATGATGAGTACTCTATGGAACTATGGGTTAATATTTACAACAGAATGTTCGCTGAAAGGAGCAGACTATAAAATCTTGTACATATGACCAAACCATGTAAAAGGTGATGCCAAATATCAATGTACTTACTATGTTAGAATATTAAGATTCTCTTTAATTTTTAAGATTATTTTCTCTTAAAGATAAAACTAACTGAATGTGAACTTTGAAAAAAATATTTGCTTTATACTTTGCAATGTAAAATGGTTGCATGAATTATAATGATCACTCTACTTCCTTCTACAGATTGTAGTGGAAGAGTTCCTAGAAGATGTAAATAACATCTTGAACTCAGGTGAAGTGCCTAACTTATTTGAAAAGGACGAACTGGAGCAGGTTTTAGCAGCCACCAGACCAAGAGCTAAAGAAGCTGGAATTTCCGAGGGAAATAGGGATGAGGTAGGATGTGTGAGAATGGCTATAGGCCTTTATAGAACAAAAAATGGTCTTAACCTTTTTAAAAATGGTCCACAAATCTCCTTAAGGAGTCTGTGGGTAGAATTTCTTTACCAATATAATTGGTTTCTTTAGTAATTCTTCATATTTTATATCCTACATTCAAAGCGATAGTTCACCAGACTTCCAAAGAAGTCTGTGGAAAGCAGAAACCCTACAACCCCATGAACTTCATAGTCTTGTCCAAAGATATCACATGCCCTCAGTGCCCTGCCTGAGGAGTCCAGTGCTATTGATTCCCTTGTCTATCAGCAAGGTTATGGCAAAACAGAAATATATACTTTCTCTTCTCTCTCTCTCTCTCTCTCTCTCTCTCTCTCTCTCTCT
>JAAGEH010000041.1:15270615-15291744 GCA_011751065.1 Lasiurus cinereus | reverse complement strand
CTCTCTGCCCCCCCCAGACCCCCACAGCTGGCACTCTGCTAAATTTTATTTGCTGCTATTTATCTACCTACCCCACTGCTTTTTCTTTCTGCGCCTTCTTTAACTTTATGGCCATTCTTCATGTCTTCTGTGTCCTTTCATGAAAATTTCCTCTACAGCTAGATCAGGGCTTACAAGCATAGACAGCAGGGTCTACTTCAGCTGATGTAAGTAGAAATGGCTTTATTCAAGGCACACAATCACTGGGAGGGCCAAAGAAAGGGATTCCAGGCTGAATTCCTTGGAATGATGTGAAATGCACACTGTAGAAGTCAATGGTCAAGGAAGCTGCTGCCTTGCCACCCATTCCTGCTGAGCCAGGAAGCCACTAAACCAGTGGTTGGCAAACTGCAGCTCGTGAGCCACGGTTTGCCGCTTTGTTGACTAATGAGTTTGCCAACCACTGCACTAAACCAATCAGCATGCTGCTGCTTCAGCTGCCAGCTCCAAAGCCATATATCCTTCACCCTGTCAGGAAGCAGCTGAAATGGGAGCTGTTAGTTCACAATCTTGGAGTTCCCTGGGGGAATTATGAAATGGGTCCCTGTACACGGGGAGCAAGGAGAGACCAAAGGAAGGCAGGGACCACTGCAGATTGGTAGGTAGTAAGTTTAATAAGCAAGAAAACTGCCTGGCTAGTATGCCTCTGTGGTTGAGCATCAGCCTATGAATCAGGAGGGCACAGTTCAATTCCCATCAAGGCATATACCCAGATTGTGGGCTCAATCCCAAGTGGAGGAGCTACAGGATTCAGGAGACAGCTGATTAATGATTCTCTCTTATCGTTGATGTTTCTATCTTTCGCTCCTTCTCCCTTCCTCTCCGAAATAAAAAAAATATATATTTTTTTTAAATAAGCAAGAGAATTTTTGTCTTGGACATCTGCAAGGTGAATACTCTCCATACTGCCTACCAGAATCTTTAAAGTTTACATAGAGAACTTAACTGGTTCAGCCACATCTATTGTCTAGATGGTCTCTACAAAAGATTGCTCTCTCAAGACTTTGTCCCTGAAATGGCTCCCACTGTGGAAACAGGGGACAGAACATGCAATCTAAGAATAAGGGACGGTGACTTTCCCAGAAGTCATGTTCTCTCAGTGACCTCCTCTAACAGGAGCCACATCTGTAGATAGTGGCTTCAGATCCATACCACTTCTACCAGGCTCTATACCTGCAAAAATATGTTGCCTTGCACCCTGTCTCTCTCCCCTAATGGTGCTCCATCCCAAAGCAAAACTTCATATAAATATCACCCTCCACTAGTTCAAGGGGTCTCCATAAATGCGCTGGTGAGGAGAATCTTCATCACATCCAGACTGTAGCTGCAAAGGAATCTGAAAAATGTCATGTTTAATCTTTCCAGACAAGAAGGGTTGGAATGGATGTTAAACAAAATAATTTATACATTTACTTTACTGACATTTTTTAATTGGTATTGGTAGCTGATACTTGTTTTCATTTTTGCTTCATCCTTATTTTAAATTGAAAAATAATCTCTTTTTTTTTCGGGGGGGTGGGCAGGTGTTTCAATACTTTATTAGCAGAGTCCGTCAGAAGCTGCACATTGTTCTCTGTATGAGCCCTGTGGGAGAGGCCTTCCGGTCCCGGTGCCGGATGTTCCCATCCCTTGTGAACTGCTGTACCATTGACTGGTTTGTCCAGGTTGGTGACTTCCTGAAGTTGGACGTGCTTGATTTTAAAGGAGTAATATGGCATTAGCTTTAAAGCCCTCTAAAAATTTATTCATATGCAAAGATGACATTGACAATTATCAGACAAAGGCAAAGCAGAATTTATAAAGGAAAAGGAGACTATTGAATTTAGCAATGTAGACGTCAGTCATCTTGACAAGAGCTGTTTCAATAGAGTTATGGGAGATAAGGTTCAATAGAGAAGAGGGAAGAGGAATCTGAGATAATGAGTTCAATAGCACCCCCTTATCCACAGTTTCAGTCTTCATGGTTTCAGTTGCTGGGGTCAACCTCAGTGCAAAAATATTAAATGGAAAATTTCAGAAGTAAATAATTTTTAAGTTTTGAATTGCTATTATTCTACATCATGTGATGAAATCTCACACCATTCTGCTCTGTCCCTCCTGGAATTATTCCTTTGTCAAGCATATCCACACTGTATACACTACCCATCCATTAGTCACTTAATAGACATCTCCATTATTAGGTCTACTGTCAAGGTATCACAGTGCTTATGTGTAAGTAACCCTTATTTTACTTAATAATGACCCCAAAGCACAGTGGTAGTGGTGCTGGCAGTTCAGATATGCCAAAGAGAAGCCAGTAAGTGCTTTCTTTAAATGAAAAGGCATTTATATATAAGAGGAAGAAAAAACATAGTATGTATAGGGTCCAGTACTATTCACAGTTTTGTGCATCCATAGGGGTCTTAGAAGGTATCCCCCATGGATAAGGGGGGCTACTGTCAACTCTTTCAAGATGTTTTTACCCAAAGGAACACCAGGAGATGAGTAATAATAGCTAGAGTGGTATGTTAGGAAAGACAAATGTATTTTTAAGTGAGAAACACAAATAGCACATATGTGTACTGATGGAAATGATCCAGAAAAAAATAAATATATTGATGAACAGCAGACAGAGTTAAGGGTTGTTAGACCAATGTGAGTAGATAAGAAAGGATAGAATCAAGTCATCAATGAAGGGGCTGATTTGGGCAGGGAGCATGAACAACTTACCCCAGAGTACCAGAAAGGAAGGAAGACTGTATGAACACTGATGCAGATGCATGAGAACTCATTGAAGTTCTGTTTTCATTACTTCTGTTTTTTATTTTTATTTTTATTTTTTGGTGATTGGGGAAGCAAGGTCATCAGCTGAAAATGAAGAGAAAAGAGGAAGTATTAACAGTCTGAGAAAGTAGTGCAAGGTGTAAAATGTTCACTTAGAAGAGTACATTAGAGATGCATTAGAAAATATAGATTTTCTGGGCTGCACTACGAATCTGCTGGAACTGGTTGCCATGAATTTAAAGTGAGACCAGTCAGCACAGCTGTTTGTTTCTCCATCAGGCTCAGCTGCACAGTCACTGGCATGGGGTAACAGAAAGCTGTATTTGACTAAGGTTCAGGTGAGCTCAAAAAAAACAAAAGAGGAGCAAAGGAGTTGAGATGAGCAGGACAGTGATTATAATAATGAACCTGAAGTCCAAACTGCATAATAAATGTAGTGAGCACAAGGTCCTCGTAATATATGTAATATATGGAATTATCCCAGAGACACCTAATTATTTATTCATTAATCAACAAAAACTTATTGAACAATTGCTATGTGCCAGACATTGTGTTGAGAAGAGCAAATGCAGACTCAGATCCCCCTCAAATGAACACAGCTGTTCAGTTTATTAAACACTAGGGGCCCAGTGCATGAATTCATGCACCTTGAAGGGAACTATGGGCTGTGAGGCTGCGGTGGCACAGAGGTAGGTCTTGGCCCATCCTCTGCATCCCTACCCGGCCCCTCCCATCACGGCCCCCAGTCCTCTGTCTGCTGGCAGCCCTGCTTCCACCACTGCCACTCCCAAGCACTGATGGTGCAGGCCCCGCTCACACCCACTGAGCGATTGGGGCTGGCACCAGCAACAGGTGGAGGGGGGCCAGTGCAGTCAGTGGGAGTGAGCAGTGGCTGCCAGCCCTAATCACCCTTCAGGAGCAGGGGGAGGTGGAGAAGCCCTGAGGGGTGATCAGTGCTGGCCACCGCAGCTCACACCTACTGATAGCACTGAGCAACAGGGGCTGGTGCCAGGCACCAGCAGTGGGTGCAAGCAGCAGCTCCAGTGCTGGAGTTAGCACTGGCAGCAGGTGTGAGAGCCAGGCAGGACTGCGGCATGTAGGAGCAAAGAATGTTCAGTAACCGTTAGAAGCTCATCCCGATGACAGTGACCAGTGCCCTGCCTTGGTCTGGCACCCCTGCTCACCTGCTCCACCATCCCGCTGCAGCCAATGCCCACCATGTTTCATACTCTGCCACCTACTGCCAATACCCACCATGTTCCACACGCACCCCTTGGTGGTCAGCACACATCATAGCAACCAGTTGTTTGGTTGTTCTACTGTTTGGTTTATTTGCATATTAGAGTTTTATGTATATAGATCATAGACATTAGTAGGAGTAAATCAGGTAAGATACACATTTTTCCTATTTCTTAAGTCACATATTATGGAAATGAGCAACAGATTTTCCAAACTGTATCTTTATTTACAGTGGCCCAGAGAAGCACTTCTTTCTGTATCAAAGACATTTTTTTCACAAGTTGACACTGGAAATGATGAACTAAAAGAAAAGCTTTCGCTCATGTGTGTGAATGTTCACTTAAGTGTCTCTAATATGGCAGAACGCTATTACACAGAGCTCCGGAGACGGTACTATACCACACCCACCTCCTACCTGGAACTCATCAATCTCTATCTGACTATGCTCAATGATAAAAAGAAGCAGTTGGTTTCAGTAAGTTGAACACTCTGGCTGGTGTTGCCAAATGGTTTGAGCACCAGTCCTTGTACTCAAGGGTCTCAGGTTTGCATCCCAGTTAAGGACATGTACCTGGGTTACAGGGCCCATCTCCAGCCCTGGTCATGGTGCGTGTAGAAGGCAACCAATGGATGTGTTTCTTACACATCTATGATTCTCTTCCCCCCCCCCCCATGCTTCCTCTCTTCCACTCTCTTTAAAAAATCAATGGGAAAAAATATCCTCAGGTGAGAATTAATCAAATATAAATATATATGTAATCATTTTTTTAAATTTCTATTGCTAAGCCTGGCTGGTGTGGGTCAGGGGTTAAGCATCACCCATAAGGTCATGGTTCAATTGCTGATCAGGGCACATGCCTAGGTTATGGACTCGATCCCCAATTATTCTCTCTCATCATTGATGCTTCTCTCTCTCCCTCTCCCTTCCTCTATGAAATTGATAAAAGTATCTTTTTTAAAAAATGTATTGCTTGAACTCAAAACTTTTTCCAGAATGAGTGGGAGGTCTGTGTTCCATCTTACCTGCTGGAGCCCTCTCCATCCTGACAAGTGCCCTTGCCAACCTACAATATGACAAAAACTGTATCATGCTATCAGTCCATGAGTTTTCCCCTTCCTTAATATATATGGTTTGTCTTCTATCATTTACATGAGTGTCATTGGCTCAGTAGAATGATATGGACATTGTAACAGCATCAAAGTTAAGCAGAGAGTTAGTCACTAGAAAACTTTCGTTAGGTAACAGAAATGGGGATTTTGTCATCTAATGTGCCAATAGTTCCCATAAAGAGCAGAGACTGGTGTCAGGCAGACTATGTACAACCTATGCTCTGCCTCTTTCTTCCTACACAACCTTAAGCATGTTTTACAAATTCTCTAAGTCTTACTAGAAAATATGATTAAGTATATCTCTTCCGACCTCTTGTATTGTTGTGGAATTTAAATAAGATTATGCAGTACTTGGTATATGATCTGATGCATATGAGATATTCAGAAAATAGTGGCTGCTATCATCATCATTGTCAACATCATCATTTAGGCTATTCACATGACCTAAAATTTTCAACACAATAAAAATGGAAGCATTTACCTTTTATATATTTTAAATGTTTTTCAGTGGATTTTTACCTGGTAAATATCAAAGAACTTGGCAGAGATTTTTGAAATGTGTCAGTCTCAAACAAGCTTTCTGACTCACCTCCAAAAAATGTTATTCCTCGGTGTCTTCTGTACCAGATGCCACCCCTTCCATCCTAGATAAAAGTTTTCAATCACTGGGAAGTAGAGTTTAGATCCACCAACCTAAGGAAGTACCTAGGACACTGTTTCTTTGGGGGTTCTCAGCTCTAGTAACCATCCTGAAGAAAAGTTTAAAAAGAAAAAAAAAACCTTCAAGGATTCGAGGCTGAACATTGTCTTGAGAGAAAAGGTTTATTGAGCCACATGCTAGCCAGAAAAAGGACCAAGTCCCAGATATCCTGCATTCTACAGCACCAGCAGCAGGGCTGGGAAGAGAAAAGAATATGTATCCATTGTCCTGGAGCTCACAGGGTTCTTTTATACAATGAATCTGGGGGGAAAGATGTAGATTATTTTGGAAGAATTTACATTGGCTACAGATAAGGGGGTTGTGGGTAGGTGATACTGGGAGAGTTCTGGAATGGGTGACTTATACATCAAAAAGAAGTATTTAATGCTTTGGGACTATTTTGGGCAATAGTCCAGAATGTTCAAGCATAAGCAAAGTATGCTGGTGCCTGGAAGCTGCGTGAATAGTTGCTGAAATAGGCATACAGAAGTTGATTAAAAGTTTCAACATACTGTCAAAATATGAGCAGTCTGTTGTTAGTTTAGTCCTGTGATTAACTTTCCTTGTCTCTTCCTCCCACCCTCCAGTCTACTGTAATTTAATTTAGGACATCTTAGAATTTTTCTCTTGTCACAGCTCTCAAAGCTGTGGCCTTCAGGAATTTCTATCTGAACTTGTCCTCATTCACTCAACATGCTACCAACCGACCACAAAAAAAATAATAATAATACCCGGTGAGCCCACAGTCCAGTGATGCCCCACTCTGGTGGCCAGGGAGCATAGATTCAGACCTACTGGTGAATGTCATGTTTTTATTGTTTTCTTAGAGAAAGAGAGAGGGAGAGAGAGAGGTAGAAAAATCAATGATGAGAGAGATCATTGATCAACTGTCTCCCCCACAGCCCCGAAACCCGGGCATGTGCCCTGACCGGGATTCGAACCTTGACCTCCTGATTCATACATAGGTCAACACTCAACCACTGAGCCACGCCAGTTGGGCACACAGTCACAATTTTAAATATTACAAACTGATTTACTAATTCTGCAGATGTAAAATTCTATTACATGAGTAAGAGATGCCAGTAAATGTATAGTTTCTAATACTCATTATAATAAATACTTTCATTGTCATTTAGGCACGTGAACGAGTGACGAATGGTCTTACCAAGCTATTAGAAACCAACATACTAGTAGATAAAATGAAATTTGATCTTTCTGCTTTAGAACCTGTCCTTTTAACAAAAACACAAGATGTCGAAGCCCTGATGGACAAGTTGGCAGTGGATCAAGAAAATGCTGATCAGGTATGCTGACTAACCTGACTTGTAGGTGAGAAAGCTTTAGTCACCAACTGATCACTTATGTACAATGACAAATGATTAGATTTTTTTTTATCTAACGAGTCATTAAAATAATTAAATGACAGATTAGTATTTATTTTAAGTTGTAAACAATCTCCCTTCAATAAAACAATCTTATTCTCTCCCTGAAGATGAGTGAACCTAAAGAGTAACACCCAAAGAGTGGAACCCAAAGAGAGGAACCCAAAGAGAGAGTTGTAAGAAAAGTACCACCCATAAACCTAAAGCACCTATTCTTCTATTATGGTTGGCAAACTGTGGCTTGTGAGCCACATGCAGCTCTTTGGCCCCTTGAGTGTGGCTCTTCCACAAAATTCCACGGCCTGGGCGAGTCTATTTTGAAGAAGTGGCGTTAGAAGAAGTTTGAGTTTAAAAAATTTGGCTCTCAAAAGAAATTTCAATCGTTCCTGTTGATATTTGGCTCTGTTGACTAATGAGTTTGCCGACCACTGTCCTAGAAGGAACTGTCTATTCTAACTTTTTCTCCATTATTCTATCAACATAGCATGAGACACAGTAAGGAGAGGGTTAAATTCAGTATAGCTAATCCTCTTTCCTCATTGGTCTAATCCAAAGGGACAAATATGGCATTATTATTGGCTTTGTTTTTAAGTATTAAAATTCAAATATTGAGTCCACGTAAGCAGTCATATTTCAATGTTTAGGTCCGTAGTGTTGTGCAAGAAGATGAAGCAGTGGCCAAGGTCAAAGCCGAAGAAACCCAAGCAATAGCTGACGATGCTCAGAGAGACCTTGAAGAAGCTATGCCTGCACTCGAAGCTGCCAATAAAGCGCTGGACTCCTTAGATAAAGCTGATATATCTGAAATCAGAGTTTTTACGAAGCCCCCAGACTTGGTCATGACTGTTATGGAAGCAATTTCCATTCTCTTGAATGCCAAGTGAGTAACCCAGAATCATGTATCGCCAAAACACCTGGTGAGATTTCTTTGCAGTTTTTCTCAGTGTTCATTCTCTTCTCTACCCACTTATTGATTGGGCAGTCATTCAACAAATTGATTAAAAAAGCATTTTAAAAAAAGGCACATACATTCTGCTGCAAAGACAGGTATAAAAAATATTAATTTCAAGACATGACAAAGTTGCCTAGTATTAGGAAGGCTGAGATAAGAGTGCCCTTGGGGATATGTGAATGGGATTTTTGAGGGACAATGCTCAGGTGGAGAGTAGGACCATGAAAAGAGCCCAGCGACTTTCAATGCTCATGGGATGGGCTGAGTTGGGCAGGAAGGTAGGGATTACATTATGAAAGGTCTTATATACTGTGCTAAGCAGTTCAGATTTCTTCTTGTAGACATGAGTTTTCAAACTTTAGTAATACAATCTTTTTATTTTTCAATAAAAATTACATTATAAGAAATCTTTCTATGTAAAACTGATCAAAGCAAAGGGAAGGGGGCTAGAGCACCCCCTGCCAGGCTTTCCTCCGGACACTCTGGCCAGCACCTCAGTGGGGCCTGGCAGCCCTTAAAACCCAGATGGAGAGAGAGCCTTGGCCACAGGGGACTGAGAGCCATTGAACGTTTTCAACATAATCAGATTTTCATATGAGGAAGACCAATTTTGTCAAAAGTTCACAGGAGGTAAGGTTGACTGGGTGACATAAATCAGTTAGGAGGTGATTCATAGTGTCCTGGCAAGAGATTTTAATGATCTAAACTAAGGAAAGAAGGGTAAAATGTGAGTGCCTGGGGCTTTTGATGATAAAACTGGTTTTACTATGTTGCCTTACATTTCTAAAACTCTATGACTTTTAAAACTGGGTAGTATGAAACATCAGCCATCCAATTACCTGTCTGCCCATAAATTATGGTGTACATAACTACCATTTAAATCTTAATGTTCTCCAAAGAATACATTTCTTTGGTTCCCATGCTATTTTATTACAATGCTACTAACTTACTACTTCTGTCTTTCAGACCTGATTGGCCAACAGCAAAGCAACTTCTCGGTGACTCTAACTTTCTCAGAAGACTTTTAGAATATGATAAGGAAAACATAAAGCCTCAGATATTGGCAAAGCTTCAAAAGTATATTAATAATCCTGATTTTGTGCCTGAGAAAGTAGAGAAAGTATCCAAAGCATGTAAATCCATGTGCATGTGGGTGAGAGCCATGGACCTGTACTCTCGGGTGGTCAAAGAAGTTGAACCAAAGAGGCAGAAGCTCCGTGCCGCACAGGTGCGTTATCTGTGTTGTGATGGTTTTATAGAATTAAAGGCCATGATTACCCATCATTCAAGCTTCCTTTTTTATGCCCCTGTGACCCTAAGCAATGTAGATAGTAACAGTGCTCTAGTTTCTGTCTTTAAAAAAAAAAATAGCTGGCAAAGATTATTTGTTTCCACATGTAAAAACTTTTTTTATAGCTTTTGTTTATAGCTTTTGAATTTTGTGTCATACATAAAAAAGCCTTCCTTACTTTGAGAACATAGGAAATTTGTCCATGTTTTCTTCAAAAACTTTTAAATTTTTAAATCTTGACCTATTAGTTAATTTATTTTTGTTATGATGAATGTGTTGTGTATCTAGCTTAATATTCTTCACATGAGTTAAAGGAAAGCAGAGGGCTCTGGATTAAATTACGTTCTTTCCAATGATTTCTAGAAGTTACCATTTCCAAAGGTCCCACCCATAAGTTCAAGCAGACAGAGGACTGGGAAAAATTTTTTTCAGGAGGGGCCATGCTGGAGGCAGAAGTGAGCCTGGTGCATTCACAGCAGAGATTGAGGATGTGAAGTAGAGGAAGACATAAGGTCAGCCCACCAGGGGGAGCCATGCGATGGAAGCCCCTCAATACCAGGCCAAGGTGATAAGGAACAGGGCTGTTAACAGAGACCTGCAGCCTTTGTGTTTTTGGAAAGTCTGGCCTGGTAGAGGGTTGGAGAGGCAGACCACAGATCAGGGGAGCCTAAGCAGAGGCAGCTGTCAGAGCCCCAGGCTGAGCCTAGCACCTGTTTGACATTTTTTAGGGCTAGATGGGAGGCTGAGGACCAGGGGCAAGTTTCCAGTCAGAATACTCAGTAGGGTCCCTGGAATTAGAAGAGGGCATCCCCAGGTGTTTCACTTTTGCTCCAGAGTTGACCCTTGAGAACCTGACATCAGGGGTGTCCTCATGAGTTGTTTGCGACATGCCAGGCTGTGAGTGAGTTTCACATGTATCATCTCATTTAATCCTCACCTGCTATTATCCCCATTTTATAGGTTAACAAAACCACCAACACAGGTATTGAAATTGATAGACCTGGGCTGAGGAAGAATATTTCTGGCCCCATAACTGGGGCTCTTAACCACCCCATAGCAAAGATTTTCTTTTTTTTCCGAAATGACCTCTAAAATCAACCCTCTTCCAGCAAAAAGGAAAATGAATTCTTAGTATATTCATATTGCCTATGGTATTTTTTTGGTACCTTTTAGCTCTAGGGTCAGGTGTTCTCTGTTTCCCTTTTTAATTATTCCCACCCTTGACAGTGCTCTCTGAGGCTCTGAAATCTAGCTTAATCGAAATCGCAAGTGAGATTCCAAGCAGGATGAAGTGGTCATGTAGTGGAGCAGGTTACTGAAGGAACTGGGGCTGTAGAGTAGGGGCTGGCATGCATTTTTTTATAAAAATTCAGATAGCCTAGCTGGCGTGGCTAAGTGGTTGAGTGTCGACCTATGAACCAGGAGGCCACAGTTCAATTCCAAGTCAGGGCACATGCCCAGGTTGTGGGTTCCATCCCCAGTATGGGGCATGCAGGAGGCAGCCAATCAATGATGCTCATCATTGATGTTTCTAACTCTCTCTCCCTCTCCCTTCCTCTCTGAAATCAATAAAAATAATTTTTAAAAAAAGATTCAGATAGTAAGTGCTTTCAGCTCTCCTGGCTCTGAGGTCTCTGTTGCAGTTACTTAGCTCTGCCCTTGCAGCATACAAACAGCCATCAGCACCACCGTGAATGAGCATGGCTGTGCTCCAATATAACTTCATTTGTGGGCACTTGGATTTGAATTTCATATAATCATTGTGTGTTATGAAATACTGTTCTTTTGAATTTTTCCCCCCAACCACTCACTTACAAACCATACGAAAGCAGGCAGCAGGCTGACACTGGCTCACAGACCATGGTGTGCGATCCCTGATCCTGAGAACTAGTCAGGAAGGATCCTTTTTCACTACTGCAGGGCTATTTCACTTGTTTCGTCATTTAAAGTTGGCAATCTAGTTAGTCACTAATTCACCCCAAATGCTTGGTAAATCTGTCTCTCTTTTCCTTCTAGGATTTATTTCATTGGGCTTTGTTTCTGTTTTGTTTTCATCTGTTTGCTTCTGCTCTTCTCTTATGTGATTTTTATATTTGTTTCAACTTTGTATATCATCTCAAAATATTTGAGGACATGAAAAGGGGAACATAAATCCATCCTACTTTTTAAAAATGTATTATACGTGGGCATATTTTACCTTTTGGGGGGCCTATTCATACATATTTACTTTATTTTATTAGGCTGAACTTGATATTACTATGGCTACCCTGAAAGAAAAGCGAGCATTGCTAAAAAAAGTGGAAGATCAAATACAGACCTTACAAGATGAATATGATAAGAGTGTGAGTGAAAAAGAAAGTCTGAGTAAGTAACTCATAAAATGTATTTTGGTCAGAAAATGCCTGATTTTCAAAAGTAGACTTTTGTTTGTTTGCTTGCTTGCTTTTTCCATTGGTTTCTAGAAAGAGAAGAAAGCAGGTAGAAAGGGAGGGGGAAGAGAGAGAAAGAGAGAAACATGGACGTGAGAGAGACATATTGATTGGTTCCCTCTCGCAAACACCCCCACTGGGCCGCAAATCTCCAACTGAGGTATGTGCCCTAGACTGGGAATCAAACCGCAAACCTTCGGTCCTTGGGCCAACACTCTAACCACTAAGTCAAACTGGCCAGGGCAAAAGTAGAAGGAATTGTAAAGCAGTCAGTCATATCTCAGCTTCATTCAACATGCAGGACATAATTCCATTAGACTGGTGCATTAAATGCCTCCTAATATAAAATTAGAACTGGAATATTGTATAGATTCAACTCCTATATATGAATATGGCTTGTTGGGGGCATGTTATATCTCTATATATAAAACCCTAAGCAACCAGAACTATAGGAATGACTGGTCACTATAAGGTGCACTGCACGTAGTAGGGTTGGCCGGCCAACTTTCTGCAGGCCCTGCCCTCCCCACCTGCCCCTACTCCCCTCCCTGTTTGCCAACTTCCCTCAGCTTCTCCCCCCAGCTGGCCTCAGCCCCAATCAGCCCCCTCACCCCAATCAGGGTGAGGCCAGCCAGACCCCACCCGTGCATGAATTTGTGGACCAGGCCTCTAGTTGCATTTGATTCAGAAAATAACACAGAGAGTGCTTAAGTAGTGCTAATTTCTACTGTAAACAGAAGTAGGTGAATAAACTTCTTCTATTTAGGAAAAGATTAAGTAACATAATCTAATTTTCTTAAAATTTTCCAGCAAAAAATATGGCTCTGACAAAAGCACGTCTGATACGTGCTGGAAAACTGACAGCTGCCTTAGGAGATGAGAAAGTTCGATGGGAAGAAACCATCAATAAATTCGATGAGGAGTTATCCAATATCATCGGGAACGTGTTCATAGCAGCAGCTTGCGTGGCCTATTATGGGGCCTTCACAGCCCAGTATCGGCAACTGGTGAGTAAATATGCCTTCTCTAAGGAGTGACAAGAAGTAGCTGAAAATGGGCTGGTGGGGGGCTGGGGGTGGAGGAGGACAAGGATCCTTTTCCTGAGTTTCCTGAGTTTAGATGGAAGCTGTCCACTCTGGAGTTTCTCCACTCAGAAATTTATTTCTACTTCCACAGCCCTTCCCCTCTCCCGTCAGCCAGCGATGGCCTACCCATAGCCTTTCCTTAACATATCTCTTCTCTTCCCTTCCCTTCCCTTCCCCTTTCCTTTCCCTTCCCTCCTATTTCCCTTCTCTTTCCTTTCCCTTTCCCTTTCCTTCCCCTTTCCCTTCTCTTCCCTTTTCCTTTCCCTTCTCCCTTCCCCTGTCCTCCCCTTTCCCTTCCCTTCCTTTTTCCTTCCCTTTCCTTCCCTTCCCTTTTCCCTTCCCTTCCCTTCCTTTTTCCTTCCCTTTCCTTCTCTTCCCTTTTCCCTTCCCTTCCCCTCCCTTCCCTTCTTTTCCCTTCCCTTCCCTTCCCTTCTCTTCCCTTCTTTTCCCTTCCCTTTCCTTCCCCTTCCCTTTTCTTTCCTGCCTTAGAAAGTTGTTCATCACTTACATTCATATCACAAGAACCTAGGGAAGAAAAAGGGACAGGGAGTCCCCTACTATTATGATCAGAAGTGGCATCTAAAATCAGCCTGAATTGGTGAGACAGCCTCAAATGACTAGACAAAGCAAGGACCAGGAATCTAAATGATCAGGAGTGGTTTTCAAGCTATTTTTTACGAAATGCCTCCCTAAAACGTTTCACCCTTGTCTTTGAGTTGCAAAACCTAGTCAACATAGGACTCACATAAATTCCGCAGGAGCCCAGTGGTACTCCTGGGGACACAGTGTTTTCTATTGTGCACGACTGTGCCACTCATTGAGGAGGTGACATGCCAACATCCTCTACCCAACCCACTAACTACTGGTAGCTCCCACAGTCATTGTGTTAACCCCAACTTCTCCATGTGCTTCCAGACTCTCCCAAGAGGGGCAGTACATCCCTGATTGAAGACTGCTGTGACTCTGTATCATTTATACATGAGGTCCAGCCCAGATCTCCTGATTTTCAGTCCAATTCCTGTGTCCCATGCAACTCGCCAGGATGCCTGCCGAGCCTGGCAGGACTTCCCCCCAACATTGTGTGTGTGCCCTCACTTACTGAGAGTTCCTGTTCTTTAAAAGTAAGCTCTCCTGCCCCTGCAGCTGGTAGATTGTTGGACCCAGGACTGCCAGTCTCTGGAGATCCCCATCGATTCTTCCTTCAGTCTCATCAGCATTCTTGGTGATCCCTACGAAATTCGGCAGTGGAACACAGATGGGCTGCCCCGGGACATGATATCCACGGAAAATGGCATTTTGGTGACTCAAGGGAGACGATGGCCTTTGATGATTGACCCCCAAGATCAGGTGTGTAACAAGTGTTTCTTCAGGTTGACTCTGCTTAACATGGTGCTGCCCATTATTGATGCTAAAGTGGACTTGAACTGACTTGTGAGATTCTGGGATGGAGACCTAGAGGGAGTTTAGAGTCTTTTAGCCCAAGTTCCTCATTCAGTGGATGTAGAAAAGGGAGGTTCCCATAACTTATTTTGATTGTTATGGAATTAGTTTAGGGGATTGACCATGACTCTTCTGTTTTCGGTGGGGGCAGAAACTCATTCTGGTATAGTTCTTGTTCCTAAAAAGTCTGAGGAGTCAAAACAAAGTAAGGGTGTGATGAGTTTTAGGGCCAGCCTGCCTAGAATTTACAGAATCCCACTACCTGACTCCTAATACCATAGCTCAGATTATACTCTACTGGGTTTGGAAAAGGAGCTGTTGTGAAGGCACAAGTATAGTGTTTTCCAGGTAGATCTTTTCTTTATTTGTTCCAAATTTGACTAAAAGGAAGAATCCCAAACGTTGGGCTTAAAACCTGTTTTTATTTGTGAGAGAGTGGTGGTAGTATTTTTTATGTTATTATTTTTACCTTTCAAACCTGTTTCTTGATTGAACAAATTTTCTTAACTTGACTTTTAAAAGCTTTCGCCTTCTAGTCATTCATAAAGCTCTACAGCAAATGTCCTGCTCTGTGCTTTCTCACACAGGCCAACCGCTGGATAAGGAACAAGGAAATCAAAAGTGGCTTAAAGATCATTAAGCTTACAGATAGTAATTTCTTACGCACGCTCGAAAATTCCATCCGACTCGGTTTGCCTGTCTTACTGGAAGAGGTTTGCTTTTCATGCTCCTTTTCTCCTGCCAATCCCCAACTTTCAGGTTATATCTGGTACCCTATGTGCGCCACATCTGCATCGCGCTGAAGACACCAGTCAGGTCCACATGCAATTTAGTCAAACTGATTGCTTTGCTTCTTGAACGATATACTTGCACAGGGGGAGCAAGCGGTTCATTGAGAAAAATTTTGTTTGCAGACATAGTTCTGGTGTTACGTGGGCTGGGCTCTGCTTTGAGACATAGGCTGATTCTCAGGCCTCGTTGTGGCTCCTGGTGGTTAGCTGCCCCGAAAATTCAAAGCAGTGGTGCCATCAGGGACTGTCCACACACAGTGATCTGAAGCCAGTAAATCAGTTCAGGGGGTAGAAACATCACTTTCTGCTTAGATATAAGGTCAGACTTAGATCAAGTGATGTGATAAGAATGAACTTCTGTGTTATTATTTTTTAAAGATATTTGTTGAGCCCAAGTGCTCCATTTCTTCGGGATCACTCCAAGAATGGAGGTTTTCTACATTGTTCACTCATTCAGCACACATTATTTGAGAATCAATGGCAAACAGTACAGGGGCAAGAGATGGGACAGCGGCCTTGGGACTGAGTCGGGAGGATTGGCATCCCCAGGCCTCAGTAGCTTACAATCTAGCTGGGGACAAAGACAGTAAACAGAGAAAAGAGAGAGGCAATAAGAGGAGGAAGAGGAAGAGAAATTGTGCTAAGGGCTTTGCAAGAGCAAGCCCAGTGTTCACATAGCCATTAAGTGAAGGAGAGAGATAGGAAATGAAGCTTCCATGTGTGGCTTGTGGCCTTGACCAACACAGGGAAGTGCTGTAATGGGTCCCAGATCCTGATTCAAATCCTGACATGACAGGAGAGGGTGAGGTCTTTCCAAATCTGATGGGGCACAGCTATGTTAGCCTCATCCTGGATTCCTAAATCTGGTTTACTTCATAACACAGGAGGTCCTAAGAGAATTCCTACTCTCATGGCAGGGTAAAGAGGACTTTCTGCAATGTGCTGCCCTGGACAGTAGGGGGGGTTGTCTATAGCTGACTGCTCTGGGCCCCAGCCAGGAATGGGACAGAGTCAATAGTAGCATTACACACCTGGTTTCATTTGGCTATTTTGGGCATTTATAGAGGGTATTTTTAAACTTTGTCTCTACCCATTCATGGTGTGAAATTGAGTTAGTCTGTCTCAATCTGAATGCTTTTAATGACATAGAACAGAATTTTAAAAATACAAAATTGTATCCTGAGTAGTAAGGGAAATTTTATCTCACAAACTTTTGTTTTAAGAGTTTCCATGCTTGAGTACCATGTCACAGTGTGAAATAAGTTTGTTAACTACTGATTACAATCAAATGTTGACAGCTCCTAGGCCAAGGGCCCCCACCGCGTGGATGCTGACAACGGTTTGTCATGGGGGCTGTAGGCAATGTCTGCTCATTCAAGTTCTTACCATTAACCAGATTTGCTTTGACGAGTGGGTTAACTGTCTTATATGAGAGTACACACATTTTTTTCTGTAAAGAGCCAGATATTTTCGTTTTTCAGGCCACATGCAGTCCCTGTACAAAAATTATCTGAAAAAATATTCTTCTTTGGTTTGGTTTGGAGGTTTTGCTAGTTTTTACCACCTTTTAAAAGGGTATACACCATTCTTAGTTCCAGAGCTTTACAGAAACAGACTGCAGAGGCCAGATTTGGACAGCAAGCTGTGGACTGGCCACTCATGACTGGGAACAGCTGTGAGAGCAAACAGGTCCTTTGTGTCTGGGGCCTCTTGGAGAACTGCCCCGAAGGAACTCTCCTTGCTCAGCTTCTTCCTCCTGGGAATGAGCAAAGTGTTGCCCTCACGTGCTCTTATTACCCTAGACCCATGGTTGGCAAACTGCGGCTCTCGAGCCGAGGTTTGCCGCTCTGTTGACGAATGAGTTTGCCGACCACTGACCTAGATTCTCAATTCCAATAATTACAGGCTGTTGTTTCTTGTGATTAAACCCCTATCCAATGGTCAGCAAACTCATTAGTCAACAGAGCGGCAAACTGCGGCTCACGAGCCACATGTGGCTCACCAGCCGTGGTTTGCCAACCACTGCCCTAGACCACTGATAAAGCAAACACTGGAAAATAGAGGTAGTAAGCGGATAGTGTGAAATATCCATATGATCACTAAAAGACACTTGTTCAAAGTAAATGTTGAGGCCTAAGGAATTTGGAGAAGTTGATGTCATCCAGGAAGGGAGGCAGGGAGGTATCAAATTACTTTGCTTAAAGAAATGGTACAAATGCAAGAACATAAGTAGGTGATTTGGTACAAGTTACCTAAAAAGTAAAGATAACTCCAACATGCATATTCTGCTGACCAAGGAGGTCATCTCTAAGGCTCTGGGAAGCAGCCTAAGGCTTAGCTCTCATCACTGTTTCCCAGGCTGTGCTTGTCACAGAGATTCTGGAGACCCATCTCTTGCACAGGTTGGTTATGAGGCTACCCAATTCTTTGATGGATTTTACGTGCTCATTCAAGTCATGAGTCTCAATGAAGTCACACAAATGAGGGGCATTTTTGTCACTGGCCAGATTGTTCAAGTCCAGTAGTGACTGATCCACACTTTTTTTTCCAAGTGTAACGCATACTGGAGTGCGTTCAGTCCCCTCTCCCAGTTCTCAGGCCTGCTTTCTTAATAGCCTGAAGGAAGTTTCGGCTGCCTAGTTGGTTCTGCAGCTTCACTGGTTTCTCAGCATGCTCTTTTTCTTCATGAGATTGATGAAAAAAAGATTTGGCAAAGTTCGCCAAAGCCACATCATGGCAGTCAAAGTAGTAAGACTAGGAAGCAGTGAGCTCCTGGTTGATGTGGCGGGTGATGGCAACCTGGGAGTCTTGGTGGTAGTTCAGGCTGCACAGCACTGGAATGTGGGAGGCCTTGGGGCATCCAAGGGCATGCAAGGAGGGGGCAGAGAGCTGGATGTGAGCAGCTGGCTGTGATGAGGGACGAGCACCAGGCTCAGTATTGAAGCAGGAAACCTCATCAACTTTTGGTGAAGACTGATGTCACCCATTAACTAATGTCTCATTTACCTTTTTCTGTATTTTTGTTTTAATTTTTAAGCTTAAAGAAATCTTGGATCCAGCTCTAGAACCCATTCTTTTGAAACAGACCTTCATAAGTGGTGGACGACTACTCATTCACCTTGGAGACTCAGATATTGACTATGACAAAAACTTTAGGTTCTATATGACAACCAAATTGTCAAATCCCCATTACCTGCCTGAGGTATGAGCTGTGGATCTGGAATTCTTAGCGTGAATGGGTTACTATGGTGTGACAGGTCTCTGACATGTGGTGGATTCCCACCTGAAGGGACCAAGTCTTCCCCCAGTCCCTGTCCCCTCTCCAAACCCCACCCGCTTCCTTCCATCACCCTCCACTCTTGCTTCTTTTCTGAGTCCTGATTCTGAATCCAGTCACCCTTCTATTGGCCTTGTAGGTGGGACTCCAGTCCCCAGGCCACGGCCCACCTCACTCCCCTGTGCAACTCTTCAGCCCTTTCACCATCTCCCTCCTGGTCCACAGCTACTCTTCACATCACAGGGCACCACCCCCTCTAGTCATTCCTCTCCCTCCTTCAGCACAAGGTGATCTGTGCCCTCTTGTTGTGGCTGATACCTGATTCAGAGTTTAGTTGAGAGTTTATGGAAGGGGCATTGTCCATGTTTAAGTGTACAGATACCCACGGCATACAGCCCAAACAAGAAAAACACTGCTGACTGGCAACATCAGAGAATCATGATTCAAATATCCAGTGTCTGTATTTGGAGTCCTGGGGGAGGAGTAATCTTGTCCCCTTGCTCATGCTCTTAGACTAGTTAAGGGAGCTGTGTGAACCCCTCTTCCATATACATGTCCCTGTGCCACAGTAGGATCCAGAACCTCTACCCTTGTGCTGAAGAGCCCACAGCAGTCACCACAGCAATAAAGACAGCGGGACTCCTCTCTTCCTTCCCAGAAGGGGCTCTGAGGAGCTCTTCATGCCCCACCCCTACCCCTTCCACCACCTCCCAACTCTCTGTGCTGCCAGAGCTCCAGGCACAGCTGCACACTCAGCAGGGCCTTCCAGCCCAGCAGGTCTCTGCTTCTCTAATGAGGCTGGGATTGTTAGAGAAGGAACTTGACTACTACTACTACTACTACTACTACTACTACTACTACTACTACACACACACAATTTTTTAAAGTATTTTTATTGGCCGAAACTGGTTTGGCTAAGTGGATAGAGAGTCAGCCTGCAGACTGAAGGGTCCCCGGTTCTATTCCGGTCAAGAGCATGTATCTTGGTTGCGGGCACATCCCCAGTAGGGGACGTGCAGGAGGCGGCTGATAGATGTCCCTCTCCCTTCCTCTCTGTAAAAAAAATCAATAAAATATGTTAAAAAAATAAAATAAAGTATTTTTATTGATTTCGGAAAGGAAGGGAGAGAGAGAAATATCAATGATGAGAGAGAATCATTGATCGGCTGCTTTCTGCATGCCCCTTCCCCACCCCCTCACCCCTGCAGATTGAGCCTGCAACCCTGGCATGTGTCCTGACGAAGAATCGGACCTCCTGGTTCATAGGTCAATGCTCAGCTACTGAGCCACACTGGCCAGGACACACACACACACACACACACACACACACACACACAATTTTTAAAATGTCTTTAAATATACCCTTTTAAATGGCATCATTTTCGTTTCAGTTACTAACTTCATAGATGTGTTTGGGTTGAATAAAACTGACACACTTCTTGAATAGGATAAGGGACATGCCATTAAAAACAGAGGTCAAGATTTTTCTGTGTCAACCTCTGCCAGAGTGCATGTCTGAAGAACCATTTTAGATTTAGAAAAGTGATCAAGTTACAACCTTCGATTTCTCACTTATTTAACTTTTGAGACGGAGCATCGCATAACTTACCCAACCCCAGCTCTGTGACTGTGGGTAAATTAGTCTATTTCTTCGATGTTCAGATCAATCCACTATAAGGTAGAGAAAAAGCTTACTTCAGGGATTTGTTACTCAGATTAAATAAGAATAACATGTAAAATTACATGCAAACACCTACTCTTACTATATTTATTACTATAATATTCTGACAACATTATTTAAATAAGTTAACACCGCCCTGACTAATTTGGCTCAGTAGATAGAGCATCGGCCTGAAGACTGAAGGGTCCCAGGTTCGATTCCGGTCAAGGGCATGTACCTTGGTTGCGGGCACATCCCCAATAGGGGGTGTGCAGGAGGCAGCTGATTGATGTTTCTAACTCTCTATCCCTCTCCCTTCTTCTCTGTAAAAAAAAATTCAATAAAATATATTTTTAAATAAATAATTTAATACCTGTGGACTTATTTAAATAATGTCAGAATATTATAGCAATTTTTCATTAAAATATTATGATGAGACAAAATATGTAAAGCTTGATTTATTATCAATAATATCTTCTCTGAAGGACAAATTATGTGCAAGTTACTGTAACTAAGGGATTTTACTACCTCAATTGATCCCCCCATATACCTCATGAGTTATTATCATCCCAATTTTCAGATATCAGGAACTGAAAGCTCACTTGTCCAGCATCATACATGTACTAAAGGGTACACCTGGAATCTGACCCTGAGCAATTGATTCTATAACTCTGCTTCTTTTTAACCCTTTCCTGGTTCAACTATAACTGTGGAAATTGAGACAGGCAGGGAGAATCATATTAAGATTTTATAAGACAGGATGTCTGGTATGTGTGAATGTGGATGAATGAGCATGTTCAGCTGGGAAATAGCGAGCCATGTTCTAATAAAGAGTGCACTTTATTTTAAATTATGAACTTAAAATTTGAATGGACTCTATGCTTCTTTTCTAGGTGTGCATTAAAGTTACCATCATCAATTTCACTGTGACCAAGTCAGGTCTGGAAGACCAGTTATTAAGGTAATAAAAA
>JAAGEH010000041.1:15255304-15266059 GCA_011751065.1 Lasiurus cinereus | reverse complement strand
TCTCTCTCTCTCTCTCTCTCTCTCTCTCTCTCTCTCTATCTATCTATCTTTCTCTCTCACACACACACACACACACACACACGCCCTTCCCATCTCCCACCTCCCACTTGCTCTTCCCATCTCCTCCCTGATGGTAGTTAAACACTCAGTGAAGGTCTGGCTGCGGGTATTTGGGACAGCTGAGAAGAGAAGAGCTCAGATCTTAGCACCCATCATCTGTACATTCACCTAATCCCTTGGGGGTGAAACCTCTGTTTTTCAGTGAGGATGGGGCAGGACCAATCACCCAGTTGGGTGGTTTTGGGAGGTGACCTGGGAGTTTCTCAGCCACTTCTAATTCTAGGCCTTTCCCACGTCCAGAGGTGCTGAGCCTTTTTTTTGGCGGGGGAGGAGAAGGGAAGGGAGGTTCTGTTTTAGAAATTGGTGAATTCTGGGCTCTCCCCTTTGCCAGTTTAGGAATCCCTTCCCTGGATCTGCTGAGTTGTTGCCACTCTTCATGTCTGCTTTACAGGCTTCAAAACCATATTGATATTTCCTCTTCCATTCTTCCTTGCCCCCTCAGGTTCTGAAAGGGGACAATACAGGGATAGTTTGAGCTTTTTATTCCTGGACATAAATCCTTTCCTGGTGGCCTTGGGTGGATAGTCTAGACTTAGACCCTAGCCACCTGTGGCTGGTGAGCACTTGAAGGTGGCTAGTCTGCACTAAGGTGTGTTATTAGTGTAAAATACACATCAGATTTCAAAGACTTAATTTAAAACTGTAAAAAAATATATCAATAATTTTTATATGAATTATGACTTTATAGCCAGCATATATTGGATTGTAGTGGGTTAAATAAAATGCCATGTTAAAGATCATTTACTTGTAATAAATTTAGAAAAGCTAGAATTATATATGCGGTTCACATTAAATTTCTATCTAATAGTGAGGCTCTAGGCGGAAGCCTGAGGTCCCCCTAGCTCTCCCTTTAATGTAGCAAAATACTAAGCAGCAGTCCCGGAGGGATTGCTCATGGTCCCTGCCCTGGACCCTATGACTTTCTAGGACAAAGGATCTCCCCACCCAGAGGCATCCACAGCTGAAAGAAAAGTGCAGGGGCCGGGAGGAGGATGGGTTCAGCCAGCAACACAGAGAGACTGAGGGAGACAGAGAAGGGACTCATGGAAAGCCCTTGTGCTGAAAAGTTCCCCAGGGCCACGACCCAAAACACAGAAAACTAAGAAAACAGCTAAAATGTCTCCAACTTACGTGGGCTTATAACTCTTCTCAGGCAGCAGCTTCCATCCCAAGATTCTCTGATGCCTGTACCTGGGAACGCTAGGGAAAGATGGGGGGAATATTAGTCTTTCTGATTGTTCTGGGGTGGGATGTGGTGCCAGTACCAACTTCCTTCCAGGCCATCTCTGCTCTCCTCTTTTTGGCCAAAAGATGTGGGTGTCCCTTTCCCTTTCATGATGTGAACCTGGGTCATTTCAGGAGCACCTGGGAGTACTGTGTTAATGCTCCTGTTTCAGGAGAAATTCCGATTTGTCTCAATGAAGGATGCTCCAATTTTCTCCGGGGGGTTGGCTCAGTCAGTAGGAGGCTGTTGAGTCCTCAAACTCAGTCGTTCTATCTGAGGACCCCCCAATTATTTCTTTCCTACACATTATTTCATTATTTCTTTCCTACACATAACTAGGTATATTTCCGAAATCCCACCTTTCTTTAAAAAAAAAAAAAAGGACTTAACGTGTTTTCTTCTGTTCATTTAGATCACTTCTGGGGCCATTAAAAGCAGGCTGAAGGAAGCAGAGTCCACTGAAGTGATGATAAACGTTGCTCGAGAGAAGTATCGGCCGGTTGCCACTCAAGGCTCCGTCATGTACTTCGTGATTGCGAGCCTCTCAGAAATAGACCCTATGTATCAGTATTCCTTAAAATATTTCAAACAGGTGAGTGTGACACTGCTGTTAGCAAAAGTGATCTTCTTGAATTTCTTTGAAACCCTGTTGAGTTTCTTCTTGCCTCAGACAATCAGGAGTCTACTTATGAGGTAGTCTCCAGGAGTTTGGAATCAGAGGTCACCTGCCATGTCTCCTAAAGGCTCGAGTCCCCAGTGCGCTCACAATAGTCAGAGGAGGAAGTAAAAAAAGCTTTCTCTTGGCTTCCTCAACTTGGAAGCTTGCTTGTTTTCCTTTGTGCCTGCCTTTCTTCTCTCTTTCTCTCTCTCTCTCTCTCTCTCTCTCTCTCTCTCTCTCTCTCTCTCTCTCTCTCTCTCTTTCATATTTGTTGGGGGGGGAGGTTGTTTTGCTTTTGTTAATCCTCACCTGAGAATACTTTTCCATTTTTTAGAGAGAGTGGAAGGGAGGGTGAAAGACAAAGAGAGAGAAACAATGATGAGAGAGAGACACATCAATTGGTTGCCTCCCGTATACCCCCCAACTGGGGCCCAGAAGCAAGCCTGCAACCGAGGTACATGCTCTTGACTAAAGTCAAACCCCAGAACTCTTTAGTCCATGGACTGATGCTCTTTTCACTGAGTCAGACCAGCCAGGGCTTTTTCTCTTCTAAGAGTCCCACCTCCCTGTTATTTCTTTTTTTTTTAATTAAATTTTTATTATTCAGATTATTACATTTGTTTCTTTTTTTTCCCCTCCATCGCTCCCCTCCACCCGGCTCCCAACCCTCCCTCTACTCTTACCTCCCTCCCGTTGACCTCTTCCATAGGTGTATGATTTTTGTCCAGTCTCTCCCTGTACACCCCTCACCCTTTTACCCCTAAGAATTATCAGTCCACTCACATTCTGTGCTCCTGATTCTATTATATTCACTAGTTTATTCTGTTGATCAAATTTTTAATTCACTTAATTTTTAGATTCACTTGTTGATAGATATGTATTTGTTCATAATTTTTTATCTTTTACCTTTTTCTTCTTCCTCTTCTAAGAGTACCTTTCAGCATTTCATATAATACTGGTTTAAAGTTGATGAACTCCTTTAGCTTTTTCTTATCTGTGAAGCTCTTTATCTGCCCTTCAATTTTGAATGATAGCTTTGCTAGATAGAGTATTTTTGGTTGTAAGTTCTTGCTATTCATCACGTTGAATATTCCTTGCCATTCTTGTCTGGTCTGCATCATTTCCATTGAGAAATCAGCTGACAGTCGTATGGGTGCTCCCTTGTAGGTAATGAACTGTTTTTCTCTTGCTGCTTTTAATATTCTCTCTTTGTCTTTTGCTCTTTTTTTAAAAAATATATTTTATTGATTTTTCATGGAGAGGAAGGGAAAGGGATAGAAAGCCAGAAACATTGATGAGAGAGAGACATCGATCAGCCGCCTCCTGCAGGGGATGTGCCCGCAACCAATGTACATGCCCTTGCCGGAATCGAACTTGGGACCTTTCAGTCCCCAGGCTGACGCTCTATCCACTGGGCCAAAACGGTTTCGGCTGTCTTTTGCTCTTGGTATTTTAATTATGATGTGTCTTGGTATAGTCCTTTTTAGATTCCTTTTATATGGGGTTCTGTGTGCTTCCTGGACTTGTAAGTCTATTTCTTTTACCAGATGTGGGAAGTTTTCAGTCATTATTTCTTTAAGTAGGTTTTCAGTATCTTGCTCTCTCTCTTCTTCTGGCACCCCCACAATTCTGATGTTAGTACGCTTGAAACTGTCCCAGAGGCTCCTTACATTATCTTCACATTTTTGGATTCTTTTCTCGCTTTTCCAGTTGAGTGTTTTCTGATTCTTTATATTTCCAATTTTTTACTTGATTCTTGCCTTCCTTTAGTCTGCTGTTAGGTCTCTGGATAATATTTTTTATTTCAGTCAGTGTATGTTTAATTTCTAGTTGGTCCTTTTCCATCTCCAGTTGATTCTTTTTCATCTCTTCTTGGGTCTCGCTAACTTTATCCAACTTTTCTAGGATATTCTTGAAAAACCTTATAAGCGTGGTTTTGAACTCTATATCCAGTCATTTGTTTTCCTCCATTTCTTTTATTTGTGATCCCTTCCCTTGTCTCGGCATTTTCACTATGCTGGGAGAACTTCTGTGTTGGATTCAACCTTATAATACCAGACTTGAAAAACTGCAAAAGCCTCTCTGTTGTGCTTGGTTATGGGTGGAGTCTCAGGGCTTAAAGGACCGCCTTGCCTTCCAGTCGGCCCAGCCCTACATGACTCCCGAGTCTCACGTGACTGGGTAATCGCTGGAGCGGTCCCTGTGTTTGCGTGGGCGCTTTCGCAGTGCCTCTAGACTGCTGCCTTTCTGGCTCCCCTGCACTCCGGGACCATATGAATCTGGGTCCCCAGGGTTTCGTCTGAATCTGGGGTTTAGTGGAGTTAGAAGTGACACAGTTGGGATGCTTTGTCTCCTGCATTCTTGTGAAAGCCAGCAGCACAATCAGCAGTCGGTCCTCTGCGCAGTGCTGTGCATGCCACCCGACTTCTGCCCTTCTGCGACTCCCCCAAATTTCCGTGCACTTCTCCCTTTTCACAGTCCAAACTCCCCCCGGATGAGTTTCAGCTGGACCTGGAGTTTAGTGTCATAGGATAAGGGGTTCAATGCCATTGGGAATCTCCCGCCAGAGTAAGCCAGCCAGGTACTCCGGCACCCACTCTCTCCACGCGCGTGTCTCCGTACCTCAGCTTTTTGCAGCTCCTCTGAGTCTCTATGAGCCCCCTCTCTTTCCTTCTAGTTGTAGAATTTCCACTCAGCCAGCTTCCCTGTGGTTCTGGATGATGTCTGTTCTTTCAGTTGTAGTTTTGAAATTGTTGTGCGAGCCAGCAATGTAGGTGTTTACCTATATCGCCATCTTGGTTACCCTCCCCCTCCATGTTATTTCTTTATACTTTCTCTGCAGTAAGCCAGCTTCCTGTCCACTGTTAGAGTTTTCATGTCATATCTCAGTCCTCACCAGCACTTAAGTGAATTAATTGGTCTGTGTCTTTTTCCCCAAGATTTTATACGACTGACTCTCCTCCCCCTGGCTTTCATTTAGAAGAGCTTTCCTTGACCCTTTCCCACTTTCACCGTATTGCTGTAAGACTCCCTTGTTTTATGTGTGGTCCCCCTACTTGATCTCATATTCACAGTTCAGTTTTATCTAATGTCTTATAAACAGGATTATTTTCAGCTCTCATTCCAGATCTCCCAAAAGCAAATTTAGTGTCACAAATCTTTGGCAAGTGATGTCAATTCACCTGACGAATTCCAGGGAGAGAGAGTTTGCATCACTCACTACATGGCAAAACTTGGCAAGCACCCCCAGTGGTCCCTCTGGTCACCTTCGGAGTTTCTCTCAGCTGCCAGTGGCCTCTTCCTCAACCCACCATCTACCAGCTCACCCTCTCATCTACATTGTTGCCTTCTCTATACAGAGCAGTAGAGCTTACTTTAGCTTCTCTAATCACCTGTGCTCATACCCATAACACACCTCAATTGACAAAGGCCTCTCCATGTATGCCACGCGCAGTAGGAAACGGTGGAGAGCTGAAGAGATACTGTGCGTCCCAGCAGCATACCTCTGCTTCCTGTCACTGGTCCTCATTCCTTTAGGAGAGCTGGCTCTCACACTGGAAGCCAGGCCAGCCTCTGCCCAGTGGTTTCAAAACACTCTCCACATCCCTGGGGTTCGAAATGGACTTCCCATCAAACACAGTTCACACTCCGATGCCAAATCCAACCTGTGCCAATTCTACCTTTCGAGCCACACTTCCCCGTACTCTGCATGACTTCATGTTCCCCAGACTCACAGGGTGCTTTCTGTTGATCGCACTCCCTCCGTTCAGAACTCCCACCCTCCCAGCTCAGATGCCACCTTCTCCAGTGAACCCTGTTTCTGGGGCTGTTGTCATATGGAGGCTCTAGTAGGCTGGACATACACATGGGCTCACTCCCATGGCTGGGCTGTCGGCAATGGCCTGCATTGGCCTCACAATATGGCTTGGGCCCCTTCTCACTGGGTTCTGAGGGGGCACCTCCCCCAAAGTAAACGTCCTAAGAATCAAGGTAAAAGCTTTGAGATTTCTTCTGGCCCAGCCTTGGATGTCATGCCTCATTGCTTCTGCTGACCGCTCTTGGTCAGTTGAGTCCAGGCCAGCCCAGATGGGATTTAGACTCCACTAGACTTCATTCCTCAGTGAGAGGAGTAGCAAACAATTGGTGTCCGTCTTGTATCCAGCACATTTGCTCTGCCCGTTATGAGTTAAAACAGGATGTCTAGAGGAAAAACCAGGCTTGGCCTAGGTCATAAAAAATTGTTTGAAGACCACAATAGTGTGTTCATGGAGGGATGGGAACAGACTCTTTATTCATGAAACACTGACAAAGCTTTTCACGGGCCCTGCACTCTAGGGGAAGACAAGGATAGGTGCAGCTGCAGTCAGACTCCAGTAGGCAAGAGAAACCTGCCACCCCAGGCCAAAGCCAGTCACTTTGCACCATTGTCCCTTGTGGATCTTTTGAGACTGAACCCACACACTTTTCCAATCCCTCATGAGACTCTCTCAGTCTTTGCTGCAATTTTCCCTCCCCCGTGACTTCCAGTCCAGCCCACGGGCAGGTCCAGGCTCTACTCAAGATTCCTTATGCAGCATGGGGATGAGAATGCTTAGCTCTTCCTCACATGCTACTCATAGGTTGTAGGAAATGGCCTTCTCATGCCTACACTCTCCATGCCACCAACTCTGCTGCCCTCTCAGTATCCTTGCAATGAGGGGCACCTCCAGGTAGGAAGGAAGTCTCCTTTAAAACTGGATCCTCTTAAACATCAAAGAAAATGCTAGCATACTCTTTCCACACCTTAACAATTGTCTCGGGACAGGGCCAAGAGGGGCCCGTGACCACACCTGGCCCTGGCATCGCTCACCACAAGGGGGTTATCAAATCTGACTTGAAGTCATGGGAACCCTGGTTCTGCCGACTCGCCTGCATTTCTTTGTGTTTTCTGTCTCTCATCGAGATGATGACTTTGGGATGTTGTCCGAAGTTCGGCATTGGCCCATTTCCGAAAAATGGAGAGAGAAAGAGGAATGCAGAAAAATTAGCATTACATGCCAATGTGGGATGAATTCTGGACTTTCCATAGCACAGTACCTAGGCCCTGTGCTGCTTTTGTTTACTGAGTATGAGGGAAGGGAAGCGAGGAGCAGAGATATGATTCTCCACCACAGAAATGGAATGAAATTAGGAACGTTGACCCAGCCCTCTCTCCCACAGTTGTTCAATACAACAATTGAAACTTCTGAGAAGACAGATGATCTACAGCAGCGCATGGAAATACTCCTGGAACAAACCCTCCTGACTGCATATGCCAATGTTTCGAGAGGACTCTTTGAACAACATAAACTCATCTACAGCTTCATGCTCTGTGTTGAGATCATGCGTCAGCAAGGAAGCTTAACCGATGCTGAATGGAATTTCTTTCTTCGAGGTTCTTCGGGATTAGAAAAGGTACCTGTTTCAAGTTCATGTTGTAAATGTTACTCTATATAGAGCCCACAATCATCTACCAAGGGTATCCATTTGGCCATGTGGTCCAGGTTGGGGCCCCTGAGGGTCCGGAGGCCCAGGCTCTAGCTTAGCTGTGTCTCTGGGTAATGTAACAGTTATCCTCCTTAAGCAGCAATGGCCTCACCTATACAAAAGGGATGCTGGGAATAACCAGGGAGCTAGAAGATGTTAATGTTTTTAACTATCTTAGCCCAGCTGACATGGCTCAGTGGTTGAGTGTCAACGTATGAGCCAGGAGGTTATGGTTTAATTTCCTGTCAGGGCACATGCCTGGGTTGAAAGCTTGATCCCCAGTGTGGGGCCTGCAGGAGGCAGCCTATCAATGATTCTCTCTCATCATTGATTTTTCTATCTCTCCCACCCTCTCCCTTCTTCTCTGAAGTCAATAAAAATATATTTTTTAAAAAGTGGACCATTTTACAAATATGAAGAGTTAAATTTAATAAAAGCTATAATTCATAGATTTAATGATACTGTTTATGAAATCATGACCTATTTTCTCCTGGATGCACCTTTCATTATAAAGTATGGGAGTAATAGAACTTGATCATTACCTTCTGTAATATGAGTTCTGCTACCATTTCCTTCTTCATGTTCATCCTTTATCTAACTTACTCCAGCCATTTAAGTTGTACTGACTCATCCACATACTACACACCTGTATTATGCCATCATCTCCCCAACTCCTGCCTGCAATTCCATCCAGCCCCATTCTAAACTCTTGGCTCTGTTCTGATACTATTGAGCTCTGCCCTTGGCCCCTGCAGACATAAAAACGGCCCCTGTTTGCCAGCATTGAATTTGAGTATATCCCTGGAAAGTTGGACTTGATGGCTTTTATTTGACTCCCAGTGCCCTATGCTCCCAGGCAAGACCCAGGCAAGACCTTTCCACCATGTGATCCTGCTTCCCCAACCCACACCCATCTGGCATGGATAGGTGGTCTATCAATGCTATCTTAACTTCATAATCACAGTTAATCCTTGCCAAGGGCTAGCTATGGAAGTATATCAACTCACTTATCACTCTTAATATTCCTTTTATGTGAGTTCCTAACTTTATCTCTAGACTGCAGGTAAGATAATTAGGCACAGAGAAGTTAAATAACTTGTCAAGATCACATACCTATACTTAATAGGAATTTGGAACCAGGATTTGGAGCCTCGCAGTCTGCAGAGCTTGCCCTGTTACCCTACTACATGTACCAGTGTTTAATCTATTGCTGCCCATTAGTTGCTCACTCAGCCAGGCCCTCTGTCCTCATACCACTCCTGTTAGCCTTGTTTATAGTCTTCCCAAGGCTTTTATTTGACTCCCAGTTGGCGAAGCAGAATCACATGGTGGAAAGGTCTTGCCTGGGCTTGTCCTGGGAGCATAAGGCACTGGGAGTCAAATAAAAGCCATATAACTGATGCATGAACAAGTCTGATTCAAACCTGTATCTAAATTCCCAAAGCCTATGTCTATTCCAGTACCACCTGTTACTTCTCATGAGCAACATATTTCAAAAAGAAATTTAAAATATTTTAAATACCATCAAAGTCAAAACTTTAAGTTATCCAGAAATCACCTTCAGAAACTTCTCAAATGTTGTAGGTTTCTTTAAATTTACCCATCTTTTCCTCCATCACCAGGAAATATTAATGATTGTTGACTGATTTTGTTTTAGACATGTGTTTGGGGGTCTTTTATTTAAGTTACTTCAGTTACTAGTATCTTAATACTTATATTTTCCATTTTTATCTTAAGTGCTCCATATCAATAAGTTAATAGAATAAAAAAAGGGGGGGTGGTCCTTAGCTGGTTTGGCTCAGTGGATAGAGCATCCGCCTGCAGATCAAAGGGTCCTAGGTTTAATTCCATTCAAGGGCATTTGCCCGGGTTGCAGGCTCCATCCCCAGTAGGGGCATGCAGGAGGCAGCTGACCAATGTTTCTCATCATCGATGTTTCTAATCTCTCTTTCCTTGTCCCTTCCTCTCTAAAATCAATAAAAATATAATTTAAAAAATAGAATTAAAAAAAAACACATAATCATCTTAGTAGACACAGAAAAAAGCATTTGACAAAACCCAACAACCTTTCATCATAAAAACACTCAACAAACTAGAAATAGAAGAGAACTTCCTCAACTACATAAAGGGTGTGTACAAAAACCCACAGCTAGCATGACACTTCATGATGAAAGCCTAGATGCTTGCTCCCTAAGATCAGAAACAAGACAGGATGTCTACTCTAATCACTTCTTTTTGTCATTGCACTAGGGATTCTTCTTAGGTCAGTTGGCAAGAAAATGAAATAAAAGGCATCCAGACTGGAAAATTAATAAAACTATTTCCATTTGCAAATGACATGATTTTGTATATAGAAAAAAACTAAAGAACCTACTAAAAAAAACTATTAGAATTAATAAACAAGTTCATCAATATGTCAGGTACAGAATCAATATACAAAATTAATCCGTATTTCTTCTGTACACTTGCAATGAACAAGAATAAACGTGAAATTAAGAAAACAATTCTACTTACAGTGGCATCAGAAAGAATAAAATACTTAAAAATAAATTTAACCAAGGAAGTTCAAAAATATACTCTGAAAACTATAAAACATGTTGAAAGACATTAGAGGGCCTAACTAAATGGAGAAACATCCCATATTCATGGATTGGATGCTTAATATAGTTAGGATGGTAATATCCCCAAATTGATATACAAATTCAATACAGTCCCTATCAGAACCCTAGCTGACTTCTTTGTAGAAATTGATAAGCTCATTCTAAAATTCATGTGAAATTGCAAAGGATCCTAATCCCAAAGCTTACTACAAAGCAGCAGTAATCAAGACAGTATGTCTAGCATAAAGATAGGTATACTGATAAATTGAATCAAATTTGAGAAATAAAACCATATGATTGTGGTCAAGCGATTTTTGACAAGGGGGCCAAGAAAATTTATTGGGAAAAGAGGTCTTCTCAACAAATAGTGCTGGGGCAACTGGATAGTCACCTGTGAACCTTACATCATACCATATTTAACTTAAAATGGACCAAAGACATAAATATAAGACCTAAAATTCTTAATAGAAAACATAGGAGTAAATTTTCATGAACACAGATTTCCTTTATTTTTGTTTGTTTGTTGTTGTTAATCCTTACCTGTGGATATTTTTTTCATTGATTTTTAGAGAGAGTGGAGGGGAAAAGGGAGGAAAACAGAGAGAGAGAGAGAGAGAGAGAGAGAGAGAGAGAGAGAGAGAGAGAGA
>JAAGEH010000041.1:15181367-15255294 GCA_011751065.1 Lasiurus cinereus | reverse complement strand
AGAGAGAGAGAGAGAGAGAGAGAGAGAGAGAGAGAGAGAGAGAGAGAAACATCCATATGAGAGAGACATTGATTGGTTGCTTCCCCCATGCACCCTGACTGAGGCTAGGGATCAAACCTGCAACCCAGGTACGTGCCCTTGACTGGAAATTGAACCTGTGACCCTTGGTGCACAGGCTGATGCTCTAACCACTTAGCACACCAGCCTCAGGACCACATATTTCACAATGGATCCTTAGATGTAATGCCAAAAACATGAGCAACAAAGGAAAAAAATAAATTGAACTTCATCAAAAAGAAACATGTTTTTGCCTTGACTGGTGTTGCTAAGTGGTTGGAGCATCAGCTGAAGCACTGAAGGATCACAGGTTCGATTCCTGGCACATAGACCTGGGTTGCAGGTTTAATCCCTAGCCCTGGTAGGGGTGCATGTAGGAGGCAAACAATTGATGAATTTTCACATCGATTTCTCTCTCTTTCACTCTCTCTCTCTTCCCCTACCTCCTTCCTTCCACTTTCTAAGAATCAAGGAAAAAAATTGGATGAAGATTAACAAAAAATACAAAATAAAATAAATAAATATGTTTTTGCTTCAAAGGACACTCTCAAGAAAATAAAAAGACAATCCACAGAATGGGAGAAAATATTTGCAAGTAATATTTGATAAAGGATTTGTATCTAGAATATATAAAGAACTTTTATAACTCCATAATAAAAAAGACAAATGACCTAATTTAAAAATAAAGAAAGGACCTGAGGAGATAGTTCTCCAAAAAAGATATACTAAGCACATGAAAAGATGCTTCACATTATTATTCATCAGGGAAATGCTAATCAAAACCGCATTTATGAGATACTACTTCACACCCAGTAAATAAGACAGGTAATAACAAGTGTTGATGGGGATGTAGATAAATTAGATCCCTCATAAACTGTTGGTGAGAGCAAAAACGGTACAGCTGCTTTGGAAAACAACCTGGCAAGTCCTCAAATAATAAAACATCAGAGTACCATAAGATGCAGCAATTCCACTTCTAGGTATACACCAACGAGAAAACATATGTCCATAGAAAAATTTGGGCATGAACATTCATAGCAGCATTATTCATAATAGCCACAAAGTAGAACCCAAGTGTCCATCAGCTGATGAGTGGATAAATGAAATCTGCTATACCCAGACAATGAAATATTATTTAATGGAAGCATGAATAAACCTTGAAAACATTAAGCTCAGTGAAAGAAGTCAGTCACAAACTATCAGATATTCTCAAATTTGATTTATATGAAGTGTCCAGAATAGATAAATCTACAGACAGAGAGCAGTGTAGTAGTCCTTTGGGGCTGGGAGGCATGGGCAATAGGAGGCTAATAGTTAAAAGGTACATGGGGGTGTTGAAGAGGCAAAATGTTCTAAAATTCACTGTGGTGATGGTTGCACATATCTATGAATTTACTAAAATAGATTGTATGCTCTAGATGGGTGAAGGGCAATGGTGTGTGAATTGTGTTTCAATGAAGCTGTTTTTTTAAAGTGTAGTATAGAACTTCAGGCAAATATTCATGAAATTTTCAAAAAAACTAATTTCAATCTACATTCACAGCTGTTTCTACCTCTTTTTAAACTGTTTACTCACATGAAAGTGCTTCATAAACTACCACCCAATGGCATAGTACTTTTCCCAGAAATTTCTAGGGATATATGAAGTGCGTAGACATACACTCAACTAAGCTAGAATAAGATTGCCACTTGTTTTGCTATTGACATTGGTCTTCTACTCACCTTTTCCCACCTCTTAGAGGTGAGAACATCTGGAAATCTGATTTGGAGACTAGATCATCAGGGGGGAAAAAATCATTAGCCATAAGAATACCTGGGGGTCGGGAGAGACTAGTATGTGTTGTAGAACAGGCTGGAAGTAGCGTTAACAGATTTAATGTTAATTCTTCACCAGATCAGTTGCTTTCGGCAATGTCAATCTGAAAGCTTTCATCAGCTGCACTTCTGTGCAAAGGTCTACAGGTAGAATAGATCCCATACCCTTTCTTTTAAAAAAAATAATTTTATATATATAATTGATTTTTTTACAGAGAGGAAGCGAGAGGAATAGAGTTAAAAACATCAATGAGAAAAACATCGATCAGCTGCCTCCTGCACACCCCCTACTGGGGATGTACCCACAACCAAGATACATGCCCTTGACCAGAATTGAACCTGTGACCCTTCAGTCCGCAGGCTGACGCTCTATCCACTGAACCAAACTCGTTAAGGTCCATACCTTTTCTATTTCACCATAGCTTATTACTTCTTAGGTAAATGGTTATTTTTAACATGCTATTAGAGCTTGATTTTTCACTTAGACAAGGTGAAAACATATTTTGTGTCTGTCTTTGTGAATTATTACTCATTTTCTTTCTATCTTATAATAGGAACGCCCACCTAAGCCTGAAGTTCCCTGGCTGCTTACTCAGGTGTGGTACTCATGCTATGACTTAGAAGAATCATTTCCAGTTTTTAAAGGACTTACACAATTTATGTTGTTACATCCTGTTTGCATACAATTAGGTATGTAATATGGAAAAAGGATCTGCTATCAGGGTTTGTGAACAGGCTCACCAATCCTAACTTTATTGTCTCCTTTAACCTTTTCTGCAATATCAATATTTCTCCTCTAGGAAATTTCTTCATAGTTAAGAAATTATTAATTACTTGTTTTCCCAATTTCTTGAGTTGAATGCTTAGCCCTTGAATTTTCAATATTTCATATTTGCTATTATATCCATTTTAAGAGTATATACATTTGCTTCTAAGTGTTGCTTTAGCTGCATCTCCTTTTCTTGAAGTATAACATGAATATGGAAAAGTGTACAAAATCAAAATTGTACAATTTGTTTATCAAAAACTGACTACACTTAAGGGGCCAGTATACAAAAATCAAGAACTGGACCAGTCCGAGTCTCCCAAAATCCCCCCATACTTCTTCACGAACCCATCCCCTTCCCCCAGAGGTAATGACTGCTCTGATTATAACATTCTATATTAATTTTTCTCCACAATTTTTAATATGTACCCATTTTATTTTTTAATCTTTATTGTTCAGATTATTACAATTGTTCCTCTTTTTTCACCCCATAGCTCTGCTCCTCCTGGCTCCCACCCCACCCTCTGCCCTTACCTCCCCCACATTGTCCTCATCAATAGGTGTGTGACTTTTGTCCAGTCTCTACCTGCACTCCCCCTCACCACTTTCCCCCTGAGAATTATCAGTCCACTCCCTTTCTATGCCCCTAATTCTATTATATTCACCAGTTTATTCTGTTCATCAGATTTTCAGTTCACTTGATTTTTAGATTCACTTGTTGATAGATATGTATTTATTGTTCATAATGTTTATCTTTACCTTTTTCTTCTCCTTCCTCTTCTGAAAGAATACCTTTCAATATTTCATATAATACTGGTTTGGTGTTGATGAACTCCTTTAGTTTTTTCTTATCTGTGAAGCTCTTTATCTGACCTTCAATTCTGAATAATAGCTTTGCTGGGTAGAGTAATCTTGGTTGTAGGTTCTTAATCTTCATCACTTTGAATATTTCTTGCCACTCCCATCTGGCCTGCATAGTTTCTATTGAGAAATCAGCTGACAATCATATGGGTGCTCCCTTGTAGGTAATGAACTGTTTTTCTCTTGCTGCTTTTAATATTCTCTCTTTGTCTTTTGCTCTTAGCATTTTAGTTATCATGTGTCTTGGTGTGGTCCTCTTTGGATTCCTTTTGTTTGGGGATCTGTGTGCTTCCTGGACTTTAAGTCTATTTCTTTCACCAGGTGGGAGAAGTTTTCATTCATTATTTCTTCAAATAGGTTTTTAGTATCTTTCTTTCTCTCTTCTTCTGGCACCCTCAGAATTCGGATGTTGGTATGCTTGAAGTTGTCCCAGATGCTTCTTACACTATTTTCACATTTTGGGATTCTTTTTTCTTCTTGCTTTTCCAATTGAGGGTTTTCTGCTTCTTTGTATTTCAGATCTTTGACTTGATTCTTGTGATCCTCTAGTCTGCTATCAGGCCTCTGTATAATATTTTTTATTTCAGTCAGAGTATGTTTAATTTCCAGTTGGTCCTTTTCCATCTCCTCTTGGATCTCACTAAATATATCCATCTTTTTTAGGAAATTCTTGAGAAACCTTATAGCCATGGTTTTGAACTCTATATCCAGTCGTTTGTTTTCCTCCATTTCTTTCATTTGTGATCTGTTCCTTGGTCTCCACATTTTGGTAGAGTAGCTTTGTGTGCTAAGTGTCTTATATGGTCCAGTAGCTCCACCTCCTCAATTACCTGAGGTAGACACTCTCAGTGCACCTCTTTGTGGACTGTGTGTACAGTCTTGTTGTAGTTAAGTCTTGATAGTTTTTGGTATCACTGGAGGGAATTGACCTCCAAGCCAATTGATTGTGAGGATCAGCTGTGTCTACGCCTGGAGAAATTCTGTGCTGGACTAAGCCTTAGGACTTGCAAAATTGCAATAGCCTCTGTGCTGGGCTTGGATGTGGCAGAGTCTCAGGGCTGAGCAGACAGCATTGGCTTCCCATCAGCCCTGCCCTACATGGTGGCCCCTGGGTCTCAGTGTCCCTCGGTAATTGCTGCAGCCCTCTCTGTGCACACGCACGCACCTCCAGACCTCTGCCTTTCGTGGCTCCCCTAAGTTTCTGTGTACACCTCCCTTTTCACAACAGTCCAGACTCCCCCCATATAAATCTCACCCAGAACTGGGGTTCAGTGAAGTCAGAAGTGGGGTTCAGTGCAGTCAGAAGTTTCTGTCTCCCTCCCACTAGAGGAAGCCAGCCATGCACCCTGCCGCCTGTTCTGTCCATGCGCATGTCACCTCAGCTTTTTGCAGCTCTTCTGAGTCTTTGTGATCCCCTCTCTTTCCTTCTAGTTGTAGAATTTCCACTCAGCCAGCTTTCCTGTGTTTCTGGATGGTATCCGTTCTGTCTTTCAGTTGTAGTTTTGAAATTGTGTGAGGCAGCAGTTTAGGTGTTCATCTATGCCACTATCTTGGTCTCTCCAATATTTATCCATTTTAATTCTAAAATTACACCCTTTAATTTGAAAACATTTAGGATATTTTGAGACTACCTTTTTATTAATAAATTAATTCTATTATAAAAATTACATTTCTAGTCTGCATAAAATTCTTATTATTTCTTTGGACTTCAGTTTATGTAAAATATTCCATATATGACATTTCAAGGCTCCATAAGTTTAGTTAACATCCACCACCAAGCATAATTACAGAATTTTGTGTGTGTGATGAGAACTTTTAAGATTTACTTTCTTGGCAACTTGCAAATATACAATACAGTATCATTAACTATAGTCACCATGCTGTACATTAGCCCCCAGAACTTACGTATTTTATAACTGGGAGTTTGTACTTTTTGGCTCTCTTCACCCATTTTGCCCACTCATCCACCTCCTCCTCTGGTTACTACCAATCTGTTCTCATATCTATGAGTTTGGCAGCAGGGAGGTTGTTGGTTTGGAGTTGTTGTATTTTTAGATTCCATATATATAAGTGAGATCATATGGTATTTATCTATCTCTGGCTGACATTTTTTTTCCAGGTCTATGTTTTATTTCTTTTTAATTGTAAAATACACACAGCGCAGTTTCCCAATGTTAACCATTTTTAAGTGAACAGTTTAGTAGTGTTAAATATATTCAGCGTTGTTGGACAGTTAATCTTCGTCCTGCAGAACCACAACCTGTTAGACCACAGCTCAGCCACCTGTCTGTCTCTGTGAAAATCTGACCGCTCTAGAGTCCCCCTGGAGGTGGAATCATAACCTGTATTTGACCTTTTGTGACTGGTTTATGTCACTCAGCATAATGCCCCCTTGTTGTTGTGTGTGTCAGGATTTCCTTCCTTTGTAAGGCTGAGCAGTATTCTATTATAACACTGCCCCCCCCCCCAATGAATGGGGTGCTCAGGCCTCAGCAGCGATGATGGGTGACTCCAAGACACCATCCTGCAGGGATGCTGGCTGATTGTTGTTGCTTATTTTTTTTAATTAAACCTTTATTATTCATATTATTACATTTGTTTCTCTTTTTTCCCCTCCATAGCATCCCTCCACCCAGCTCTCACCCCTCCCTCTGCCCATAGCTCCCTCCCATTGATCTCATCCATAGGTGTATGATTTTTGTCCAGTCTCTGCCTGTACACCCCTCACCCCTTCCCCACTGAGAATTATCAGTCCACTCCCTTTCTGTGCTCCTGATTCTATTATATTCACCAGTTTATTCTATTGATCAAATTTTTAATTCACTTAATTTTTAGATTCACTTGTTGATAGATATGTATTTGTTGTTCATAATTTTTTGGCTTTTACCTTTTTCTTCTTCCTCTTCTAAAAGAGTACCTTTCAGCATTTCATATAATACTGGTTTGGAGTTGATGAACTCCTTTAGCTTTTTCTTATCTGTGAAGCTCTTTATCTGCCCTTCAATTCTGAATGTTAGCTTTGCTGGATAGATTATTCTTGGTTGTACGTTCTTGCTATTCATCACGTTGAATATTTCTTGCCACTCCCGTCTAGCCTGCATCGTTTCTGTTGAGAAATCAGCTGACAGTCGTATGGGTGCTCCCTTGTAGGTAATAAACCGTTTTTCTCCTGCTGCTTTTAATATTCTCTCTTTCTCTTTTGCTCTTGGTATTTTAATTATGATGTGTCTTGGTGTGGTCCTCTTTGGATTCCTTTTATTTGGGGTTCTGTGTGCTTCCTGGACTTGTAAGTCTATTTCTTTTACCAGATGTGGGAAGTTTTCAGTCATTATTTCTTTAAATAGGTTTTCAGTATCTTGCTCTCTCTCTTCTTCTGGCACCCCCACAATTCTGATGTTGGTACGCTTGAAGCTGTCCCAGAGTCTCCTTACATTATGTTCACATTTTTGGATTCTTTTCTCTTCTTGCTTTTCCAGTTGAATGTTGTCTGCTTCTTTATATTTCAAATTTTTTACTTGATTCTTGCCTTTCTCTAGTCTGCTGTTAGGACTCTGTATAATATTTTTTATTTCAGTCAGTGTATGTTTAATTTCTATTTGGTCCTTTTTCATCTCCTCTTGGGTCTCACTAAATTTATCCATCTTTTCTAGCATATTCTTGAAAAACCTTATAAGCGTGGTTTTGAACTCTATATCCAGTCGTTTTTTTTCCTCCATTTCTTTTGTTTGTGATCCCTTCCCTTGTCTCGGCATTTTCCCTATGCCGGGGAAACTTCTGTGTTGGATTCAGCCTTATGATACCAGACGCAAAGCCGCAGAAGCCTCTGTTGAGCTTGGGAGGGGTGGAGTCTCAGGGCTTAAGGAACCGCCTTGCCTTCCAGTTGGCCCCGCCCTCCACGGCCCCTGAGTCTCACGTGACTGGGTAATGGCTGGAGCGGTCCTTGTGCGCACACCCGCGGTGCCTCTAACCGCTGCCTTTCCAGCTCCCCTGCGCACCAGGACCACACGTGTCTAGGTCCCCAGGGTTTTGCCTGAAACAGGGGCCCAGTGGACTCAGAAGTGGCACAGTTGGGAGGGTCTGTCTCCCGCCCACTCTCGAAAGCCAACGGCACAATCAGCAATCTGTCCTTCGCGCAGTGCGCGTGCGAGACCGGACCTGATCTTCTGCGACTCCCCTAAATTTCCGTGCACCTCTCCCTTTTCACAGTCCAAACTCCCCCCGTATGAGTTTTGGCTGGATCTGGGGTTTAGTGTCGTAGGATAAGGGGTTCAATGCCGTTGGGAGTCTCCGTTTCCCTCCCGCCAGAGAAAGCCAGCCCGGTATTCCGGCACCCGCTCTCTCAGCACGCACGTCTCCGTACCTCAGCTTTTTGCAGCTCCTCTGGGTCTCTGTGAGCCCCTCTCTTTCCTTCTAGTTGTAGAATTTCCACTCAGCCAGCTTTCCTGTGGTTCTGGATGATGTCCGTTCTGTCTTTTAGTTGTAGTTTTGAAATTGATGTGCGAGGCAGCAGTGTAGGTGTTTACCTATGCCGCCATCTTGGATTCCCCCCCTCTGGCTGACATTTCACATAGCATAATGTCCTCAAGGTTTATCAAACTTAGTGTGTTTAGTAATGTTTTTTTATATTTGATCTGTCAGTGGTAAATTAAGGTATGCCATTATTACTGACAATTTTTCTTATAATTCTGGAATTTTCCCCATATTTTGTGAAATTATGTTGTTTAATATAAATAGATTTAGGATTATCATCTTCCTAGTAAATTGTTTCTTTTTTATTAAAGAATATTTCTTTATTCTAAATCGTTATATTTTTAAAAAAAATTTTTAATGTTAACATTATTACAACAGGTTTCTTTTGGTTGGCATATTATATTCTACACTATTCATTTTCAACTCTTGAATCATTCTCATGTTTTTGGTGTATCTTTAGTGGGATTTTGTTGATTTTTTAAAATTTATCTTTATTATTATAGTATTACAGATGTCCCTCTTCCTCCCCCATTTACCCCTTCACCCTGCTCTCTTCTCCTCCCCAGGCCTTCCCTGCACTATTGTCTGTATGTGGGCTATGCATATACAGTGGTACCTCGAGATATGAGTGCCCTAACATACGAGATTTTTGAGATACGAGCCATTGAACGAGTGATTTTTGCTTTGAAATACGAGCAACATTAGAGATAGGAGTAATCGCATGGATCAGCCAGCTGCACACGGCCCACCAGTTTACTGCGACTGGAGCGTCTCAGAGTTTCCCACGCCTCAAGGTTACGGAACGAATTAAACTCATATCTCGAGGTACAACTGTATACATAAGTTCATTGGTTGAGCTCATCGCACTCACCCCACTTCCCTCTGAAATATATCAGTTCATTGCATGCTTCCAGGTCTCTGAATCTTTTTTGTTCAGCAATTTATTTTGTTCATTAGATTCCACATATAAGAGAAATCATGTGATACTTGTCTTTCTCTGACTGGCTTATTTCGCTTAGCATAATACTCTTCAAGTCCTTCCATTTTCAAAGGGTACGAGATCCTTTTTTTTTTACTTGGTGTACCCAGTCCATTATGTAAATGTATCAGTTTTTTAATACATTCATCTACTGATGAGCACTTAGGCTGTTTCCAGATCTTAGCTATATAAATAATGCTGCTATGAACATAGGGGTGCATATATTCTTTCTGATTGGTGTTTCTGGCTTCTCAGGATATATTCCTAGAAGTGGGATCACTGGGTCAAATGGCAATTTCATTTTTAATTTTTTGAGGAAACTACATACTGTTTTTCAGAGTAGTTGTACCAATCTGCATTCCCACCAACAGAGTATGAGGGTTCCTTTTTTTCTACATCCTCACCAGCATTTGTTGTTTATTGATTTATTGATGATAGCCATTTTGGCAGGTGCAAGGTTATACCTCATTGTCATTTTAATTTGCATCTCTCTGATGATTAGTGATATTGAGCATTTTTTCTTATGTCTCCTGGCTATTTGTATTCCTCTTTGGGCAAGTGTCTATTCAGATCTTTTGCCCATTTTTTAATTTGATTATCTTCCTTTTGTTGAGTTGTATGAGTATTTTATGTGTTTTGGAAATTAACCCCTTATCAGATGTGTCATTGGCAAATATGCTCTCCCATACAGTGGGTTCCCTTTTCATTTTTATACTGTTTTCTTTAGCTGTACAAACGCTTTTTATTTTTTTGTAGCCCTATTTATTTTTTCTTTTGTTTCTCTTGTCCTAAGCAATGCATCAGTGAAAATTCTGCTCTGTGAGATGTCTAATATTTTGTTGCTTACATTTTCTTCTAGGATTTTTATGGTTTTATGACTGACATTTGAGTCTTTTATCCATTTTGAGTTTATTCTTGTGTATAGTATAAGTTGGTGGTCTAGTTTCAGTTTTTTTACATGTACCTGTCCAATGATCCCAACACCACTTATTGAAGAGACTATCTTTACTCCATTGCATGCTCTTGTCTCCATTGTCAAATATTAATTGTGCATAAAGTCTCAATTTCTGGGTTCTCTGTTCTGTTCCATTGATCTCTATGCCTGTTCTTGTGCCGGTACCAGGCTGTTTTGAGCACAGTGGCTTTGTACTATAACTTGATATCTGGTATTATGATTCCTCCAACTTTTTTCTTCTTTCTCAAGATTGCTGCAACTATTCAGAGTCTTTTTTGGTTCCATATAAATTTTTGGAGTATTTGTTCTAGGTTTGTGAAATATGCTGTTAGTATTTTAATAAAGATTGCATTGAATCAGTAGATTGCTTTGGGGAATATGGACATTTTAATTATATTGATTCTACCAGTTTATGGATATGGAATATTCTTCTACTTGTTTATATCTTCCTCTGTCTCTTTTTTCAACATCTTATCGTTTTCCACATACAGGTCTTTTACCTCCTTGGTTAAGTTTATTTTTAAGTATCTTAACTTTTTTTGTTTCACTAGTAAGTAGGATTTTTTGTTTGTTTGTTTCTCTGAAAGTTCATTACTGATGTATAACAATGCCATAAATTTCTGAGTGTTAATTTTGTATCCTGCTACATTGCCAACTTCATTATTAAATCTAGTAGCTTTTTGGTGGAGTCTTTAGGGTTTTCTACGTAGAGTATCATGTCATCTGCGAATAGCAAATAGTGATAGTTTTACTTCCTCCTTTCCAATTTGGGTGCCTTTTATGTTTTCTATTCTGATCACTGTGGTTAGGACTTCCAGTCTATGTTGCATAAAAGTAGTGAAAGCAGACAACACTGTCTTGTTCCTGTTCTTGGTGTACCCAGTAATGTGGTGATTTAAAGCCTTCATGGACCAGAATTTCTGGGATCTTAATATGCTTATCTGATTTCAGAATAAAGACTATAAAAAATAAAATGTTCTTCAGTAACTACATCAAATAGAAATTATGTTTCTATATTATGGACCAGTTTTAAAAGACAGCTAGCATTATAGGTAGAACATAAAAAGAAAAACACTCATAAGAGAAGCCTAGAGATGAACATTTGCAAACAGACCCAAAGCAGAAAGCAATAGATGAAGCCTCATAAACACAGAGGCAAAGAAAGAGAGAAGAGGTTGAAAGGCAAAGTAATTCTAAGAACAACTCATCATGTTTGAATAAAAGGCATTGTGTTACCCTGTTGATTGGGATGAAAATTTCAACAATTTAAAGCTATTTTTCTGCTCTCATTTGTAAAATTTCAAGATTTATACTGGAAATCCTACAGGATTGTGAAGGTTTACACATGTGTAATATGATGGCTTATGCTCTAAATGTGAACTTTAGATCTTTGTAGGTCAAATTTAATCATTCTAATGTCACTCTTAATTTCAAAAGCTTCCTAATTGCCTTAATCCTTTGTCTTTGATGGTCTCTAAGTGTTTCATGTCCTATTAGTTGAGTTATCATTTATAATATGCTGTCTGGTCTTATTAGGCAAAGCCTTGATAATTGTACAATAACCTAAAAAAAAATTCCCTTTGAAATCAATGCTTCTATTGCCTGATTTTTAGAATAATATAGCCACCTTCCACCAAAGAACACTGTGGTGTGCTGAATGAACCTTGCAGTCTCATGCCATGGAATTGTCTTTATTACATATAGAAACTAGAAGTCTTGAGGTGGATCCTTCTTCAAGGTTATGGTCTTAAATGTCATTAAATTTCCGTCAATAACTCTGATTGCAGTTATTAGGCCCTCAGAAAAAAAGCCCCAGCCATCCAGCTGGAGAAAGTGGTTTTATAGCCTGAAATGTAAGCCAACTACTCTGCCTAATGTTTGACTAAAGGAACCTGTTCTGTCATTGCTGTGTTGGCTTGCTGAGAGCTCCCAACACACTGTGCACCTTGTATCAACAAGAATTTCAATGCTAATTCTTACTGTATGCTAAAACCATTGCAAGGTTATAGCATGTAAAATGCAAGCCCATTTCTTATAACTATTCCAAGGGGGAGTGGGAGTGGGAGCAATGTATTATGCTTATCGGGGCATAAAGTTGTATATATTGTCGATTTAGTCACATATTTTTTCTATTGCTCAAATTATGTAGGCCAGAATTTTTTATTTGCTTCATCTGTCACAAACTAATAATGGTGTATTATTTCCTACCACAATTCTTTTTCTACTTTTTTCTCTACCTAGCAGTGATGGATTTATCTGATACTATTATCTGGAACATATAGGTTCATTTTATTGTGCTTTTATTATGCGGTTTGAATTTTACTATAACCTCATTTGTCCCATTTAATTACATTTGCCTTAAATTCTAACTTGTCCAGTGTTACTCTTATCACTTCAATTTTCTTTTTGTTCACATTTGATTAATGTATTTCTAAGCATCCTTTTATTTTAACCTTTCTATTATTTGTTTAGTTTTGCTTTTTGTAAGTGGTTTTCTGTTGAATATTTTCTGATCCAGTTTTAATTTCTTTGCTATTTAATTAGTCTGGATAGGGGCATATTAATATAAAAGAATTGATAGTAAATGTAGAAATTTCTAAATTACCAAATATATTTATTTAATTTGAAAGCCAAAACAACTCTAAATAAGGCATATTTTTAAATTATGTTTCCAGGATCTTTTGAGACTTTTATTAACTCACAGGAATTGAGAAATTATCCCAAAATAGGGGAAGAAGACGAGCAATTCCTGACACAGGAAGATGAGGCTGAAATCTATGGATTGTGGCTTTCAAAATTAAGCTCTTTCCATAAGCTAATTCTTGTTAAATGTTGTAAAGAAGAAAAGGTAAGGTTGTTTTTCTTTAACTAAGGGACTGTGTATAACTCTTTCTACTAAAGTTCAACAGCTAGTTATGATCCATGACCTAATAAGATTTGTTTAGCCTTGGTCGTAACACATTCGTGGGCTGGCATGTGTACACATGCACTTCTATTGTATTGCCTCTTCTTCCACCTGAGAATCATAAACCTTACCTACCACTATAGAGACAAATAGCACTAAAGCAAATCAAAAGTCAGAAAAACCATGCTAATTCCACAGGAAATCTTGGCTCTATTGCTTTACCTGGTTTATTTCCTTTCCATATTCCATGTACTTAACTATGTTCTTGGATATTTTTTTAATTTTAATAAATCTTTATTGTTCAGATTATTACAATTGTTCCTCTTTTTTCTCCCCGTATCTCCCCTACACCTGGTTCCCACCCTGCCCTCTGCCCTTACGTCCCCCACATTGTCCTCATCCTTAGGTGCATGATTTTTGTCCAGTCTCTCCCTGCAACCCCCCTTATCTCTTTCCCCCTGAGAATTATCAGTCCACTCCCTTTCTATGCCCCTGATTCTATTACGTATATTCACCAGTTTGTTGTGTTCATCAGATTTTCAATTCACTTGATTTTTAGATTCACTTGTTGATAGAAATGTATTTGTTGTTCATAATTTTTACCTTTACCTTTTTCTTCTTCCTCTTCTTAAAGAATACCTTTCAGCATTTCATATAATACTGGTTTGGTGTTGATGAACTCCTTTAGTTTTTTCTTATCTGTGAAGCTCATCTGCCCATCAATTCTGAATGATAGCTTTGCTGGGTAGAGTAATCTTGGGTGTAGGTTCTTGCTATTCATCACGTTGAATATTTCTTGCCACTTCCATTTGGCCTGCATAGTTTCTGTTGAGAAATAAGCTGACAGTCGAATGGGTGCTCCCCTGTTGGTAATTAACTGTTTTTCTCTTGCTGTTTTTAATATTCTCTCTTTGTCTTTTGCTCTTGATATTTTAATTTTGATGCATCTTGGCGTGTTCCTCTTTGGATTCCTTTTGTTTGGGGTTGTGTGGCTTCCTGGACTTGTAAGTCTATTTCTTTCACTAGGTGGGGGAAGTTTTCAGTCATTATTTCTTCAAATAGGTTTTCAGTATCTTGCTCTCTCTCTTCTTCTGGCAATCCCATAATTCTGATGTTGGTCCGCTTGAAGTTGTCCTAGATGCTCCTTACACTATCTTCACATTTTTTTATTCTTTTTGCTTTTTGCTTTTCCAGTGGAGTGTTTTTTGCTTCTTTGTATTTCAAATCTTTGATGTGATTCTTGCTATCCTCTAGTCTGCTGTTAGGTTTCTGTATAATATTTTTTATTTCAGTCAGTGTATGTTTATTTTTCATCTCCTCTTGGGTCTCACTAAATTTATCCATTTTTTCTAGGAAATTCTTAAAAAGCCTTATAACTGTGGTTTTGAACTCTATATCCAGTCATTTGTTTTCCTCCATTTCTTTTGTTTGTGATCTGTTCTTTAGTCTCCATATATTTCACTGCTTCCCTGAGTTGGTAGAGTAGCTTGTGTACTAGCTGTCCTATGTGGCCCAGTAGCTCTGCCTCCCCAGTTACCTGAGCTGGACATTCTTGGTGTACCCCTTTATTAACTGTGTGTACAGTCTTGTTGTAGTCAATTCTTGATTGTTGTTGGTATCGCTGGGGAGGACTGACCTCCAGGCTAATTGATTGTGAGGATCAGCTGTGTCTGCACATGCGTGCTTGCCTCCAGACTTCTGCCTTTCACACACGACAGAGCTTCCGGAACTCTGCCTTTTGGTTCCCCAGCATTTCCATGTGCTCTAGGGACCCATATGAGTCTGGGTCCCCAAGGTCTCGCCCAAAACTGGGGTTCAGTGCAGTTGGACCTGGATTTCAGTACTGTTGTGAGGTTCTGTTTTCCTCCCGCTGGAGGAAGCCAGGCACAGTCAGCAGTCAGTGCTCTTTCATGCATACTTTTGCATGCACTTTTGAGAGCCCCCAGACTTCTGTCTTTTACGGCTCCCCTAAGTTTCCGTGCACTCCTTCCTTTTCAAACAGTCCAGACTCCCCCTATGAGTCTTGCCTGGAGCTGGGGTTCAGTGCAGTTGGGATTTTCTGTCTCCCTCCCACTAGAGGAAGCCAGCCAGACCCTCTTCTGCCCGTCGTTTCCACGAGTGTGTCTCCATTCCTCAGCTTTTTACAGCTCCTCTGAGTCTTCGTGAGTCCCTCTCTTTACTTCTAGTTGTAGAATTTTCACTCAGCCAGCTTTCCTGTGGTTCTAGATGGTGTTTGTTCTGTCTTTTAGTTGTAGTTTTGAAATTGTTGTGTGAGGCAGCAGCTTAGGTGTTCACCTATGCTGCCATCTTGGTCTCTCTGTTCTTGGATATTTATGTACTTCTGGATATACATTATGTAGACTAAATCCTAACCAAGGGTGTTTTATACAAACTTATTTCCACATGTTTGAAATGTTTCATAAAGAAAATCTGTTCAGAGACATGCAAATTTATGCATGTAACCCACAGTGTTTGATTTTTCATTAATAAAGCCATAGGAATCCTAGATCTCTATATAATAGTAATAAAGTGTCCTATTTTCCAGGACATTATTTCTTCAACTTTTAAAATTCAGAAGCATTTTATGGGCGTGTTACCACTTTTATATTTACACCAGAGGCCTGGTGCACAAAATTCATGCACTGGGGGATGGGTGGAGAGTTCCCTCAGCTCAGCACCCTCTCCAATCTGGGACCCTTTGAAGGATGTTCAACTGCCTATTTAGGCCCAATCCTGGTGGACATCCTTCTCATAATCCAGGACTTCAGGCTCCCAACTGCTCACCTGCCTGCCTGCCAGATTGCCCCTAATTGTGTCTGCCTGCCTGACTGGTACCCTCTAACCACTCCCCTGACAGTCTGATCAATATCTAACTGCTCCCCTGCTGCCCATTCACCCCTAACTGTCCTCCCCTGCTGACATGGTAACCCCCAACTGCCCTCCCCTGCTGGACTGGTCAACCCTACCTGCCTTCCCTTGCCAGCCTGGTCACCCCCAACTGCCCTCCCCTGTATCCTGATCCCTTCCAACTACCTTCCCCTGCAGGCCTGGTTGCCCCTAACTGTCCTTCCCTGTTGGCCTGGTCTCCCTCAGCTGTCCTCCCCTGCAGGCCTGGTCCCCCCCCAACTATCCTCCCCTGCATACCTGGTTGTCCCCAACTCCCCTTCTCCCCCCACCCCCCGCCAGCCCAGTCAACCCTAACTGCCCTTCCCTGCAGGCCTAATCACCCCAACTGCCCTCCCTTGCAGGCCTAGTCACATCCAACTGCTCTACCCTGCTGACCTGATTGCCCACAACTGCACCCCCCCACCCCGCCAGTCATCTTGTGGTGGCCATCTTGGGTCAACATGGGGGCGACCATCTTTGACCACATGGAGGCGGCCATCTTGTGTGTTGGAGTGATGGTCAATTTGCATATTGCCTCTTTATTATATAGGATTATATAGGATAATAGCCCCCAAGAAATAAATTACTGGTCTTTCATCTTGTGGTCATTTATTGTAAACTCTATGAGCATTTTTTTTGTCAAAGTGAAAAGCAAATAAATAGCTCATATCTTTGAAAATATTTTAAATAAAAATAATAAAGAAATGTGAGTTGGAATTATACTTAGTCACACAGTGGAACAAAGTTCCAGGCCCCTTGGCCCTGTCTCAGAGCTGTCCCTTCTGGGCCACACCACCGCTACAGTCAGCAACACAATATAGCCATACTTAGGTGAGCAAGCATGTGACTGTCTTTTCTAGTGTGGTCAGGTTGGGGTGCCATCCAAATCCAAACAACATGTCTTCCACCCTCGCCCCCCCTCCCAATAAAAAGGTGATAAGACTTATTTGGATAGGGTGTTGTCAACACCTAATGGAGAATTAACATTAAATCCCAGCTACTGCCTAAAGATGTGGTCTCCCCTACCTTGAAGGTAGCTGTTCACATTGTAGGCATGGCAGGTTAGTTTGTATATTTATCATGGAAGTTTTGGGGCACAAATATCTCAAAAAAGGACACCTTTTTCTATTTCAAACAAAAATTCCAATTGAGCTCTGGAGAGCCATGGTCTGCAAGAGCAGAAAAGGATAGCTCGGGGGAGGTCGGTGAAGGGAACACACTGGTGTAGAAAGTGGCCTGGCCAGGGATATGATCATCAAGGCTGGCACTGGTTCCTGAGAGAGGTCAGAAGAGGTTGATGAGTAGATAAGAGATGAAGATGGTGGACAGCATACATAGTCAATTCCTCTGAGAAACTGGCTTGTGAATGGGAAGCAAAGAAATGAAGGGCACTGCAATCAAGGGAAGGCTCTCTGGTTTGGGTTTTAAGAATAGAAGACAATAGAGCCTAATTGGATGGTGATAGGGAGATCATAGAGAGAGGGAGAGGTCAATAATGCAGCAATTAAGGGAAGGACTAAAAGGGAAGTCCCTGAGAATGCAAGAGGGATGGAACAAAAGGAGGCAAGGATGGGAAAATCGCAAGTGTGTAGATAGACGGAGTGATGAGGGACTTTCCTCTCATGCAATAGTTTATCCTGCTCAGTGCAGTCAGGAGAAGCAGGGCTGTCAGCAGTTGTGAGGTGTACACGTTCATCAAGTTGATCCATAGGAAGAAATATACCTAATCAAGAGAGAATAAGCTCAAAGGACAGAGGGCACCAACCTCTGAGAAGTTGAGGGAAATAGAGTAAAATTATGAAAGATATTCAACCAACACTTTTTTAAAAAATGTTTTTCTTTTCACCTTTCAGGTGGTTTTCGCTCTTACAGATTTTGTAATAGAAAATCTTGGGAAACACTTTATAGAGACACCACCTATGGACCTGCCAACTCTGTATCAAGATATGTCCTACAACACTCCCCTGGTATTCATCTTAAGCACAGGCTCAGATCCCATGGGCGCATTTCAGAGGTTTGCCCGGGACTATGGATATTCAGAACGGTAAGGTTTCCTTGTGCAGCTTCAGCAACTCATATAAACATCTTGATAAAAGTTTCCCTTTGGTTCCTTCTATGAAGCATTGATTCCTACATTCAGGTTCCCCGTACTAAATAAATTAAGAAACATTAATATTTAGCTATGTTATTAAAATGAGGTCAAAATCATACAAGTATATGTAAATTTCATTTGAGAAAGAGAGACGGTTTAAAATGTTGACATATAGCCCTAACCAGTTTGGCTCAGTGGATAGAGTGTCAGCCTGCAGACTTAAGGGTCCCAGGTTCAATTCTGGTCAAGGGCATGTACCTTGGTTGCGGGCACACCCAGTGGGGAGTGTGCAAGAGGCAGCTGATAGATGTTTCTCTCTCAACGATGTTTCTAACTCGCTATCCCTCTGTAAAAAAGAAAATCAATAAAATATATATTTTTTTTAATTAATTAATTAATTAAATGTTGATGTCAGATAATCTAGTGCAGTGGTCGGCAAATTCATTAGTCAACAGAACCAAATATCAACAGTACAATAATTGAAATTTCTTTTGAGAGCCAAATTTTTTAAACTTAAACTTCTTCTAACGTCACTTGTTCAAAATAGACTCCCCCAGGCCATAGTATTTTGTGAAAGAGCCACACTCAAGGAGCCAAAGAGCCACATGTGGCTCACGAGCCGCAGTTTGCCAACCATGGATCTAGTGGAATAGTGACTAAAACTACTTGTTATTTAAGACATTTTTAATGTAACGATAAGAGGTTTATAGTTTACTCCCTATGCTCAAGTGTGCAAAAAAAAAATCTATAGCTCTTTAGGTTGTATTAATCTCATCTTTTGCATGAGCCTCTACTCCACTCAGTAACAGGGGAAGGGGAGGAGTTTAAACTTGTGCATTAAAAGGACTAAGACCAAGTAAGAAATAGACTATTTGAAGAAGTTAAGCCTTAACTTAATCCACAGGTTGAGAACCACTAACAGGGTCACCTAAGACCATTGGAAAACACAGATATTTACTTTATGATTCAGTAGCAAAATTACAGTTACGAAGTAGCAATGAAAATAATTTTATGGTTGGGGGTCACCACAACATGAGGAACTGTATTAAAGTATCATGGCATTAGAAAGGTTGAGAACCACTGGGTTAAGGTGATCCCTGTTTACTAGTATCTCTAGATGTCTATCAGAAAAAAATGTAAAACTTGTCTGCAGAAACACAAAATCTTAGGCACACAATAAAATAAAACCAGGTACATGGAAAGGCCAGAAAAAAATGTTTAAAAACCACTAAAAACAATATGCAATAGGAGCAGAGTACAAGACACCCTGATAATGTATACATAAGACAGATTTTTTAAATAAAGTTTAAAATATTAAAATGAAAGATTGAAAAAATTAGTAGAGAACTGGATTTATTTAAAAACTAGAGGTCTGCCGAAACCAGTTTGGCTCAGTGGATAGAGCATCGGCCTGCAGACTGAAAGGTCCCAGGTTCGATTCCGGTCAAGAGCATGTATCTTGGTTGTAGGCACATCCCCAGTAGGGGGTGTGCAGGAGGCGGCTGATCAATGCCTCTTTCATCGATGTTTCTCTCTATCCCTCTCCCTTCCTCTCTGTAAAAAATCAATAAAATTTAAAAAAAAAAAACTAGAGGCCTGCCTGGTGCACGATATTCCTCAGCCAGGCCTTCACCCTCTCCAATCTGGCAGTCAGACATTCCTAAACCGGCAGTCAGACATCCCTCTAGCAATCTGGGACTGCTGGCTTCTAACCGCCTAATTGCCCCAACTGCCTTTGCTTGCTTGCCTAAATGCCCCCTAACTGGTCCCCGTCCAGCCTAGTCACCCCCTAACTTCTTCCCCTGCTGGCCTAGCCACCCCCTAACTGGTCCCCTGCCAGCCTGGTCATCCCCTAATTGCCTCCCTGCCAGCCTGATCTCCCCACTAATTACACCTCTGCTGGCATGGTTGCCCCCTAACAGCCCCTCTGTCAGCCTGTTCCCCCCCCAACTGCCTTCCTGCTGGGCTGGATGCCCCATAACTGCCCCTTGCCAGCCTGGTTGCCCCCTAACTGGCCCCCTGCCAGCCTGGTCTCCCCCTATCTACCCCTCTGCTGGCCCAGTTGCCCCCTAACTGTCCAGAAGGAAGTCAGACATCCAGAAGATGTCTGGTTGACCCAGTCTAATTAGCCTATTACCCTTTTTATTAGTATAGATAAAATCCTAGAACTGAAAAATATAACTGAAATTAAGAATTTAATAGATTGATTTGATGAGTGAAACTAAATAAGGAATAAGGCAGAAGAGAAAGTAGGAGATAGAAACAGATTACTGGTGGGAATGCAAGATGGTACAACCACATTGGAAGACAGTTTTGTGTTTTCTTATAAAATGAAACATAGTCTTACCATTCTATCTAGCAATCATACTCCTTGGTGTTTACCCAAGGAGTTAAAAACTATATGCATGCAAAAACCTGCACCTGAAGTTCACTGCAGTTTTATTCATAATTAAACAAAACTTACAAGCAACCAAGATGGCTTTCAGTAGGTGAATAGATAAATAGGCTGTGGTACATCCAAATAATGAAATATTACTCGCACTAAAAAAAAAGGTGCTATCTAGCCATGAAAAGACATGGAAGAAACTAAAGTGCATATCTGAAAAGGCTACATATTGTATGATTCCAACTACATGTCAGTCTGGAAAAAGGCAAAACTATGGAAACAATAAAAAGAGAACAAATGTTTACATCCAATGTAAAGAACTCTGAAAAATAAAAAGACAGGTGATTCACAATAGAAAAAAAAAGAAGAGAGCAAGGGGAAATATAAAATGGAATATCCAAATGGCCAATAAATAAACCTAGGAAAAGGGGAAACAATTTAAACCTCAGTGAGATCCACTATACAAATTTATCAGGTGTTATCAAGGATATGGAGAAGCAAGTACTCTCATCTGCTGCTGGGAGAAGTGTGGAATGGTGGCATTACTTTGGAAAATAGATTGATACTATAAAAATAAGTTAAACATACACATATTCTATCAAGCAGCAGTTCCACTCCTAGTAATATACACAACAAAGTGGAGTGTACATGTATACCAAAAGACATGTACAAGAATGTTTATTGAAGCATTGTATGTAATAGTCAAAAGCTATAAATGATCCAAATGTCCATCAAGAGCAAAATGGATAAAAAGTGGAATATTATATAGCAATAAAAATGAATGAATGAACACAATGACACACAATAATATGGATTAATCAAAAAAGCAATTGTTGGCTGAAATGGACCAAATACAAAAAAAATATGATTCCACTTATATAAAATTCAAAAACAGGCAAAATTGACCTATGGTGTTATAATTCAAAAAAGCTTTTGAGAATTAAGAGGATACTGATTGAGAGGATAATGATAATGTCCTTTTTTTGTCCTAAGTGGTGATAATGTATATATTCACCTCAGGGGAATTCATTAAGCCATGTATTAATGATTTGTACAATCTATATATATAAAAGCCTAAGTGCCTGTTCAACCATTCAACCGTTCGACCATTCACTATGATGTGCACTGACCACCAGGAGACAGACGCTCAATGCACAGACATGAGAACATAGAACAGACTGATGAATCTCTGAGGGAAGGTGGGGAGAGATTAACCAAAGATTGTATATGCATACTAGAGGCCAGTGCATGGATTTGTGCACTGGTGGGGGTCCCTTGGCCTTGCCTATTTGGATTGGACTGAAACTGGCAATCTGATATCCCCTGGATTGTGAGAAGGCACAGGCCAGGCCAAGGAATTCTACCAGTGCACGAATCTATGTGCCAGGCTCCTAGTATATATATATTAGTCTTCAGTTTTTTTAAGTTTTTAAAAACTGACCTATAAGATTGGAAGTCTGGGTAGTGAATACTTTTGGGAAGAAGGAAGGGAAAGTGATTGGATGAAAAGGGGCACAGAAGGAATGTGCCCATGGGGGTTGGCAAGATTCTCTTCTCAACCACAGATGTTCATTTGCAATAATAGAGCTATGTATTTATTCTTTGCACTTCCCCGTATGTTATAGTATAAATGTTTTTTAAAAAACAAGAAAAAACATGTGTACATCTATCAAAATGAGGATTTTAAATGTGTGCTTATTCTAGGCAAGAGTCTACTATATTTAAATGTCTTAATAATTTCATTGCTTAAAAAAACAGCATTTCGTCATTGTTGTTGTTCAACTCAGGGTGCAATCCATTTCACTGGGGCAAGGACAAGGACCCATTGCTGAAAAAATGATCAAAGATGCTATGAAAACAGGAAACTGGGTATTTTTGCAAAACTGCCATCTTGCTGTTTCTTGGATGTTGGCAATGGAAGAGCTCATTAAAACCTTCACAGACCCACGTATGTCGAACACATATCATTTGCATAATAATACCATTTTATGTAGACTTTCTTCTTGAATTGATTCCTTATAATAATTCTTTATTGTAGGGATTGTATTTCCCATATTAGAGAGGAGAAATTTGAGTCTACTCATTTTAAAATGCTAGTGTGGGAATAATTGAAACCCTAGGAACTGTATCGCTGGTAATAAACACGATGAGCCCCACTCCGCAGCAGGCTATGGGAGAGAACCACCAACCTAGAGCCGTGGTAGGCAAACTGCGGCTTGTGAGCCACATGCGGCTCTTTGGCCCCTTGAGTGTGGCTTTTCCACAAAATACCACGCCTGGGTGAGTCTATTTTGAAGAAGTGGCATTAGAAGAAGTATAAGTTTAAAAAAAAATTGGCTCTCAAAACAAATTTCAATCGTTGTACTGTTGATATTTAGCTCTGTTAACTAATGAGTTTGCAGCCCTTCTCTGGAGTCTTCCTTTTTGTCTTGACTGCAGAAAGCTTTCTGGGAAAGTGAGAGCTATGCAGCTGGTCTTACAAGTAACTTTACTTAATGCTGCCTATTAAGGTGAAGAGCTGCTCCTTGAGCGTGGCCAGCCTACACAGGTTACCAGGCCGCTGCGAGGGCTTTGCAGCCTTCCCCTAAAGGTCCCTCGCTTCCTAGTTCCCAGCCCCTGCCTTCTGCTAGCAAATGATCACATCATATCAACTGTAGAACTCTCATACTATGATGATATCTAACATTCCATTCCAGCTCTAAATAAACTTCTATGATGTCTGTGAAAGTTAAGGTTCTTGATCCATTAGCAATTATAAGGGGGAAATTTTATTTGAGCAGAACACCCTTCTCTAAACCTGGCCTTTTTTACTCTTCAAATTCTTTGGGTAGTGAACTCATTAGCCCTAAGACTTTGGTTGATGTTTGGCTTCTATGCCTAACAGTTTTTACCTGCAAGTAATTTTAGTGTTGCTCTAGAGTTGTACTAGAACTGACTTTTAATTTTGGCTATTTAAAGTAGCTCATTAATTTAGCTCAAACTAAGAAAAATAAATTCAACTTTGATCTGCAGTCATTCATTCAGTAAAATTTTGAGAACCTATTATGGGTTCTCTGTTATGAATGCTTAAGGTATAGTGGTGAACAAAACAACCACAGATACTTTTCCTCATCAGGCTTATATTCTAGTGAGGGAAGACAGATAGTAAATAAACCATCTGATAAGTAACTTATATGGTAAAACAGAATGTGGTCAGTGCTTTAAACAAAATTAAAAGGAAAGTAAGGAGGACGAGAAAGATCAGGTTGGAATGCGGGTGGGGTGGAAGAGTGGGTAACAATTTTAAATGGTGTGGTCCAGGAAGAAGGTGACACTTGATTAAGACTTGAAGAAAGTGAGGGAATCAAAGGAAAAACATTCCAAACAGAAGGAACAGACAGTGCAGGGAGGGAGCAAGCCTGGCACGCTGGAGGAACACCACAGTACAAAAATCAATGCCGAGAGTGTCATCTGCGGGTGATTCCTGTGTCTTCCTGTGGGGCTAATGATGATATTTCCAATGTTGCTTTGGCCTTTTTAGCCTAGAATAAAACTCAGTCTTTCTTAGATTCTCAGTCCTTGGCTCAGAAAGTGTATTCCGTTAACCTTTTGATATTACCCTTGACGTCTCTCCATATCCCTGCTCTCTTGGTTCCTTTTGCAACTTCTCTGCAGAAAGGAGAAACTCCTTTCTCCTTTGTAGGCTTTCTGACCCCTCTCGTGCAGTTTGCCTTAAGTTGAATGGTTAAGAAAAAAAAATTCATGAGCATAAATGCACTGCCAGTAACTAGCCTCTTTAATTGAAAATTTCCCCCATTTCAGCCCTAGTTGGTTTGATTCAGTGGAAAGAGCCTCGGCTTATAGACTGAAGGGTCCTGGGTTCAATTCTGGTCAAAGGAATATGCCCAGGTTGCAGGTACAACCCCCAGTAGGGGGCGTATAGGAGGCAGCCAATCAATTATTCTCTCTCATCATTGATGTTTCTCTCTCCCTCTCTCTCTGAAATGAATAAAAATATATTTTTTAAAAAATAAATAAAATATTCTCCATTTTAGAGGGAAGGAACATCTCCATGAAGAATTGAAAATTAATGTGTCTCTAATGTTTTTACTCAAATGTGCGAGTCTAGACTGCCATACTCTCCTCTTTGAAGATTTCTATAATGATTCCCTGAGAACATTTTACAACACACTTATAAGAGATTAGAGGCCTGGTGCATGAAATTCATGCACGGGAGATGGGGAGGGGGATGTCCTTCAGCCCATCCTGCACCCTCTCCAATCTGGGACCCCTCAAGGGATGTCCAACTGCCTGTTTAGGCCCAATCCCAGTAGTATTGGGCCTAAATGAGCAGTCGGACATCCCTCTCACAATCCAGGACTGCTGGCTCCCAACTGCTCACCTGCCTGCCTTCCTGATTGCCCCTAACCACTTCTGCCTGCCAGCCTTATCACCCCCTAACCACTCCCCTGCCAGCCTGATGGATGCTTAACAGCTCCCCTACCAGCCTGTTTATCCCTAACTGCCCTCCCCTGCAGGCCTGGTCACCCCCCAACTGCCCTTCCCTGCAGGCCTGGTTGCCCCCAACTTCCCTCCTCTGCCAGCCTGGTCATCTCTAACTGCTCTCCCCTGCAGGCTTGATTGCATTCAACTGCCCTCCCTTCCAGGCCTGGTCCCTCCCAACAGCCCTCCCCTGCTGGTGTGATCACACATTGCTGCCCTCCCTTGCAGGCCATCTTGTGGTGGCCATCCTGTGTCCACATGGGGGCAGGATCTTTGACCACATGGGGGCAGCCATCTTGTGTGTTGGAATGATGGTCAATCTGCATATTGCTCTTTTATTAGATAGGAGAGAGGCCTGGTGCATGAGTGGAGGCCAGCTGGTTTGCCCTGAAGGATGTCCCAGATCAGGGTGGGAGTTCTCTTGGGGTGTGGGGTGGCCTGGGCAAGGGGCTGTGGTGTTTGCAGACCTGCTATGCCCCTTGGTGACCCAAGCTGAAGCCCTGGTATCTGGAATTTATTTATCTTCTACAATTGAACCTTTGTAGCCTGGAGTAGAGCCAAGCCTCCTGCTCACTCCATGGATGGAGCCATTTTTGTTGGGATTTATTTATCTTCTATAATTGAAACTGTAACCTTAAGTGGAGGCCAAGACTGTGGAAAGTTTGGCTTCCTCCATTACCAGGGCCAACCCTAGCCTCCTGCTCTCTCCAGCTCCATGGCTGCCATCATTTTTGTTGGAATTTATTTATCTTCTATCATTGAAACTTTGTAGCATTGAATGGAGACTTGGGCTGGCCAGGATGTGCAGAAAGCTTGGCTTCCTCCATCACTGGGGAAACCCAACCCCCATCCTGCTCTTTCCATGGCTACAGCCATCTTGGTCGGGGTTCATTTGCATACTTGCTCCTGATTGGCTGGTGGGCATAACTGGTGGGCATGCCTTGTGGCGTAGTGGAGGTGCAGTCAATTTGTGTATTACTCTTTTCTTAGATAGGATAAACTAGTCTTTAAACAGAGCTTACAGCATTTTTTGCTACCCTATAATAATTACTGCTTATAGAAGAGTTACTAAGAGGTAAACGTTTCCCTTTTCATTGTTTTATCTTTGTTTTAAACAGACATTGCTATTAAGGACAGTTTTCGACTTTTTTTAAGTTCCATGCCCAGTCATACATTTCCTGTTACAGTTCTTCAAAATTCTGTCAAGGTAATGGATGCACGTGGTTGAGGTGATGTGAAGTGACTGGCCTCAGTGTGTTCACCCAGTGGGTCCAGGGAGGAGATCAGGCCCCATGCAGGACTGTGTCAAAGTCTATACAGCCCAAGTGGGGAGGTGGGAGTCAGTATCTCTTCAGTTCCCCAAACCACTACCCATCTTTGCGTGCCCTAGTCCTGTTGGTCATTCAAGTCATCCCATCTTACCCTCTATCAAAACATGTCAAATTTTATTGGTGAATAGGATCCCTCCCAACGTTAAAGGGATGCTTCAGCGTTTGAGAGACAGGAAGACCTACAGGCTGCTGGATTTCAGTGCTGAAAGTTTCCAATATGTGAGCAGTTTCTGCAAATGTTCACCCAGGGATCTTCTCTCCCTGCCCACATCATCAAGGCAAAGTGTGGGATGATCCATATATTGGGATGAACAGAGAATTAAATACAGAAGGCCTTGTTTAGAAAAATGGACACCAAATAGACATATCTGAGGTTCTTGTGCAGGTAGTTTACCCACTGTCAGTGTGAGGAACCACCAGGCCCTGTTTTCCCAGGACAGGACCACAGCAAGACATAGAACAGGCATGAGCATGCCAGGATATCCCATGGGCATTAGTTATCTACATTTTCTCAGTGGCTTCAGTCTATGCGTGCTATTCAGAAACTATGCAGATCTGTAAAGTCACTCTCTATGACATGTATGTTTCATCTAAATCCAGGTAACTAATGAGCCTCCAAAAGGCTTACGTGCAAATATCAGACGAGCATTTACTGAAATGACACCTTCATATTTTGAAGAAAATATACTTGGACAAAAATGGAGACAGATCATATTTGGCATTTGTTTCTTCCATGCAATTGTTCAGGTATACTCAATTCTGCTTTTTAAACAAGAATGTGTATTTTGTTAAAAATAAATAAATAAAAAGTAAGAGTTAAATGAAAGCTTACAAATGACATCGTGAAATGCTGAGGTCTCGTTCTCTGTCTGAGCCCTGTTAGTTCTAGCGCAGTTGCTGATTGATCTCTGTGCTTCCCTGGCCTCGGTATCTCACAGCCTTGCCTCTCAGCTCTGTTTTGGACACCTTCACCTGGACGATTGCAGCAAGTCCAATGCACAAAACTGATCTCCTCAGCTATGCCTCATTCTCCAATATCTGCTTCCTCTCTAGACTCTACTTCTCTTTTTTTAATTTTAATAAATCTTTATTGTTCAGATTATTACAATTGTTCCTCTTTTTTCTCCCCATATCTTCCCTATACCTGGTTCCCACCCCATCCTCTGCCCTTACCTTTTCCCTCATTGTTCTCATCCATAGGTGTATGATCTTTGTCTAGTCTCTCCCTACACACCCCCTCACCTTTTTCCCCCTGAGAATTATCAGTCCACTCCCTTTCTATGCCCCTAATTCTATTATATTCACCAGTTTATTCTGTTCATCAGATTTTCAATTCACTCGATTTTTAGATTCACTTGTTGATAGATATGTATTTATTGTTCATAATTTTTACCTTTACCGTTTTCTTCTTCCTCTTCTTAAAGAATACCTTTCAGCATTTCATATAATACTGGTTTAGTGTTGATGAATTCCTTTAGTTTTTTCTTATCTGTGAAGCTCTTTATCTGACCTTCAATTCTGAATAATAGCTTTGCTGGGTAGAGTAATCTTGGTTGTAGATTCTTAATCTTCATCACTTTGAATATTTCTTGCCACTCCCATCTGGCCTGCATAGTTTCTGTTGAGAAGTCAGCTGACAGTCAAATGGGTGCTCCCCTGTAGGTAATTAACTGTTTTTCTCTTGCTGCTTTTAATATTCTCTCTTTGTCTTTTGCTCTTGGTATTTTAATTATGATGTGCCTTGGCATGATCCTCTTTGGATTCCTTTTGTTTGAGGTTCTGTGCACTTTCTGGACTTATAAGTCTATTTCTTTCACCAGGTGGAGGAAGTTTTCATTCATTATTTCTTCAAATAGGTTTTCAGTATCTTGCTCTGTTTCTTCTTCTGGCACCTCCATAATTCTGATGTTGGTACGCTTGAAGTTGTCCCAGAGGCTCCTTACACTATCTTCACATTTTTTTATTTTTTTTGCTTTTTGCTTTTCCAGTGGAGTGTTTTTTGCTTCTTTGTATTTCAAATCTTTGACTTGATTCTTGCCATCCTCTAGTCTGCTGTTAGGAATCTGTATAATATTTTTTTATTTCAGTCAGTGTATGTTTAATTTCTAGTTGGTTCTTTTTCATCTACTCTTGGGTCTCACTAAACTTATCCATTTTTTCTAGGAAATTCTTAAAAAACCTTATAACAGTGGTTTTGAACTCTATATCCCGTCATTTGTTTTCCTCCATTTCTTTTGTTTGTGATCTGTTCTTTAGTCTCCACATATTTCACTGCTTCCCTGAGTTGGTAGAGTAGCTTTGTGTACTAGCTGTCCTATGTGACCCAGTAGCTCTGCCTCCCCAGTTACCTGAGGTGGACACTCTTGGTGCACGCCTTTGTTAACTGTGTCTACAGCCTTGTTGTAGTTAATTCTTGATTGTTGTTGGTATCATTGGGGAGGATTGATCTCCAAGCTAATTGATTGTGAGGATCAGCTGTGTCTGCACATGCACGCTTGCCTCCAGACTTCTGCCTTTTGCACGCGAGAGAGCTTCTGGAGCTCTGCCTTTAGGTTCCTCGTGAGTTTCCGTGTGCTCTAAGGACTGGTATGAGTCTGGGTCCCCAGGGTCTCACCCCAAACTGGGGTTCAGTGCAGTTGGACCTGGATTTCAGTGTGTTGTGAGGTTCTGTTTTCCTCCCACTGGAGGAAACCAGGCAAAATCAGCAATCAGCACTCTGTGTGTGCACTTTGTCGCACTTTCACATGCACTTTCGCTAGCCCCCAGACTTCTGTCTTTCATGGCTCTCCTAAGTTTCTGTGCACTCCTTCCTTTCACAACATTCCAGACTCCCCCTATGAGTCTCACCTGGAGCTTGGATTTAGTACAGTTGGGATTTTCTATCTCCCTCCCGCTAGAGGAAGCCAGCCAGACCCTCCTCGGGACATCTTCTCCATGAGCTATCTCTGTACCTCAGCTTTTTACAGCTCCTCTGAGTCTTCGTGAGTCCCTCTCTACTTCTAGTTGTAGAATTTTCACTCAGCCAGCCTTCCTGTGGTTCTGGATGGTGTCTGTTCTGTCTTTTAGTTCTAGTTTTGAAATTGTTGTATGAGGCAGCAGCTTAGGTGTTCACCTATGCTGCCATCTTGGTTTCCTTCTAGACTCTACTTCTGATATCAGTATCTCCCCTCTGTCAATCACCTACCACCAAAATTTCAAGATTATTTTTTGACACATAGATATGTCAGTCATTAAGCCCTAATTTTCTTGCAATAATTTTACTTCCACCTGTTCCTGTTTGAGTGGCTGTAACAACCTTCACAGCTTCCTCCCTGTGACTGGAGTCCCAGGTCTCTAGAAAGATGATCTTCAGATCAGCACTTTTTCCTTCCTTCAGTTCAGACTCACTGCTGTCCAGGTCTGGAACCCATCCTGTGGCTTGTACTTGAATTCTGACTCTTCAAATATGTATCTCTAGATGGAGTCTTGATTCACCTGGATGACTACTTTTCAAATGTGTGTAGGCCATAGAGAAAAAAATCAAGTCCATAAAAAAGCAGATTATGGGATAAGTAAACAAGGTCCTATAGGTGTGAGGCCCTTGTTCTAATGAAAGCAGTTGAGATGAGGAAGTGGTTTAAGATGTAAAGAAATTTTGAAACCAAGAGGACATAGAACCAATCCTCTGGTATAATCATCAGTTTAGAATTATGAAATTAAGATGGTATGGATACAAGACAGAGGGAAATATTTTATTATGAGAAGTCATGAAACAAGGATTATGATTTTGTGTACCTGTTTAAAAAAAAATGTCTCCATAGAGAAGTCAGTGTACAGTCAGCCCAGCATGGCCTGCACGGTGGACACACTCCTTAAAACAGTAGGTGAGTGTCAGTGTTTTATGCCAAAGAACACCAGGTGGAATTCTTTTTCTTATTTGGATGCAGAAATGTTTTATCATGAAGAAGAAATGTTCTTGGACAGGTCTGCCCCGTTTTCAGGAATATCACTTGTTCTTTTAGAAATATTGGAGGGGCCCAAACCAGAGGAAGAGGTGCCTCTTTGTTGGGAGCCAAGCTGAAAGCTCAGCTGAAGTTACTTGCATGACTTTAACTGATTTTATAGAATGAGGATTCCCATCTTCAATAGAAACCTTTTTGTTTTCAATATTTTTCACAAAATTAATGTTATCAACTTTTACTTAAGATGGTTTTCATTTTCCATTCTAGGAAAGAAAGAAGTTTGGCCCTCTTGGTTGGAACATCTGCTATGAATTTAATGACAGTGACCGAGAATGCGCTTTACTGAACCTCAACCTTTACTGTCAAGAAGGAAGGATTCCCTGGGCTGCACTGACCTATATTACTGGTTAGTATGCCCAAATGGCCAGGGCATCCAAACTGTGTGCCATACATAGTTGGTTCACACCTGCCTGGCCCATACAAAGATGGCCACCTCCACAGTGTTGGATTGTGATGGTGATGACTTCTGATATTCCCTTTGTGAAGAGAAGACCAAGATCAGTATATCATAAGAATATTGACACATAGAAAAATGGGACAGATGTTTCCTCCAATCTTACCTAATAATAGACAAACATGTAAAATGACTGTACCTCCCCTATGCCACCAGCCAATCAGAAGTGATATGCAAATTAACCCAACAAAGATGGCAGTTAATTTGCATACTCAGCCACAGAGTGATGGGGGCAGGACACTTGCATTCTTCCTCACCCCAGGTCTCTCAGGGCCTCTGGCAGTGTGGGAAGAAGGAGCCAGATTGGAAAGGGGCTGGGTCAGAGTGAAAGGCAGTGTCAGCAGACATGGAAAGGAAAGCCCATCCTAGCACAAATTTGGTGCATTGGACTTCTAGTAATAATATAAAAATTTACATTGCTCTTGCTACATGCCAAGCATTATCTAAGCACTTTCATTAATTAGCAGATTTAATCCTCACAACAACCCTATAAGGCAAGGATTATTATATACCTACTAGTAGCCCTGCACACTAATCTGTGCACTAGTAGCTCGCCAGTAGCTCACTGCCGTCCTCCAGTACCTCTCTGCCTCACTGTCCTGCCCTTCTGTAGGTCCCTCTTCCCCTCTCCCCCTCATTCCCCTACCATAGCTTGCTGCCCTGCCCCCTCCTTTAGCTCTCTGCTGCCCGCTTGTAGCTCGATGCCCCAACCTCCTACTAATCTGTGATCCAGTCATTACATGGTCAGTTGTTACGCTTCATGGCATAACAACCATTTGCATATTATATCTTTATATATAGGATTTTACACATAAAATAGGAGCTCCCCTACTATTCGGTTTACAACTGGTAAAGCCAAGGTTTAAACCCAGACAATCTAGCCTCCAGAGTTAGTGCTCTTACATTCAAAAGAATCTGAACACTAATTGATCTTTTGAGTCAGGTGTACTTGTGAAAAAGGGAAACTTTTCAAGAATTAAAATTTCTAGCAGATATTAATTATGGCCACAAGGGACCTTTACTGACAAAAATTAGATCCAATTTGGACCATGTTGCTTCAAATCATGAAGATTTTTCACTGGGAAATGGGGGAAGGGAGAGCTCTAAAAGGGACGGGATAGGAGTAGACGGTTTTCATTGGTAAGTAAGGGGCATGTGGGACAGCAGAGAGGCCTTGAAAAGCAAATGAAACCTTGGAACAACAGATAATAAAATAGCAGTAAGAATGGACGAGATCCTATCCTCAGGGTAGACCAAGAAGGGTGAGAGGGATGGGCATGGGATCTGAGAGACTAATTTATCCCCCTGCTGCCAGCCATTCCTATGGGGTCGAGATTGCTGAACAAAATGGTGATATGAGCAGGCTTGTAATTTGCCGATCACAGTGGAGCATGCTGCATGGAGCGTCTCTATGGAAAGAGAGACGAGATACCAATAAGTTTAATTCTCCATAACATAATTTCTGTGAGATAGGTTGTCTCCTTACCTTGAATCTCTCCTTCCTCCCTAGCTTAGTATCAGTAATCTGTAATGTAAGTTGGGTTTGGATGCCTCGTTGTAAATGTTTTTATTCTATTTTATTCATTTGCCCTTCTCCACCAAAAACAATGTTTCATAGAAAATATGTTTTAGAATACTACAGTCAATGATGGGATGAGACACAAAATCAATAGTTTGAAGCAAAACAAAACAAAACAAGCAAACAAAACAAGAAAAAGGAAGAAACATGTAAACAGAATTCAGTGGCTTTCGTTTCGTTATTTGGAAAACAAAATAATAAGGGTAGAGTACATGGCTTTTTCGGCTCGGAGGAGGCTCAGGTGTTCATCCGACACCAGCTGCCTCCACCATGCCGCCTCCGAAGTTCGACCCCAACAAAATCAAAGTCATATACCCGAGGTGCTCTGGTGGGGAAGTGAGTGCCACGTCCGCCCTGGCCCCCAACATCAGCCCAGGGGGGCCTGTCTCCAAAAAAGATTGGTGGTGACATTGCCAAAACAGTGAAACTGACCCTTCAGAACAGACAGACCCAGATTGAAATAGAGCCTTTGCCTCTGCCCTGATCATCAAAGCCCTCAAAGAACCGCCAAGAGACAGAAAGAAGAAAAAATACATTAAGCACAGTGGAAATATCACTTTCAATGAGATTGTCAGCATTGTCCAACAGATGCGACACCAATCTTTAGTTAGCGAACTCTCTGGAGCCATTAAAGAGATCCTGGGGACTGCTCAGTCTGTGGGGTGCAATGTTGATGGCTGCCACCCTCATGACATCATAGATGATATCAACAGTGGTGCAGTGGAATGTCCAGCTAGTTAAGAACTACAAAGGAAAAGGACTCAATTAAAAAAAAAAGCAAAAAAAAAGTGGGGGGGGTGGAGAGGGGGAAGTGCATGAACTAGGTTTTGTCCTGCTTTTTAAAAATTGACTTATTCTCTTTTGGGAAAGTAATGGAAGGAAACTCTTGTGCTATTTCCACTCTCAGTAGCAAATAAATGTGAATATAAATCAACCAATTAGAACTGGCATCTGTCTATCAATAAAAAAACAATAATATGTTTTTAAATGCAAATCCTTTGCAGGTGAAATTACATATGGTGGTAGAGTTACAGACACCTGGGATCAAAGATGCCTTCGGACAGTCTTGAAAAGATTTTTTTCTCCTGAAACATTGGAAAAGGGTTATAAATATTCCGAATCAGGTGAGTGACTGTTCAGGTCTATGAAAAAGACCTTCCCTAAGAAGTTGTTGTCAGCATCTCTCTGTTTTCCATGTAGGCGTTTGCTGTGTCCAGTCCTCACAACCCATTCCCCGTGCCCACCCTATCCCCATGCTTGACCATCGTCAGAACTGTTTTGGTTGTAGCAGCACAAAGCCATCTACTGGGCATTAACCACTTTGAATTGTTTCTTTTATAAAAATGGGTTTTATTCTGTCTACATGTATTTTATAGAAATCTGGAGCCCTTAACAAAGCATACCTTTCAGCAGCACATCCCTGAATTTGAGAATTGTGAAATGTTCTGGGCGAGACACCCTGAAAGGTTAGGACCCTAATCAGGCACTCGGGGCCTCAAGAAACTAGACCTGAAGTGGAGGCTTGGGAAAAACTGTCCTTGTTACTATGCAAGACAGCTGATTACAGCCAGCCTCTGAGCCTGGCAAAGAACTACCAAACTTAGAGGTGCCAAAGCCAGCCTATCTGAGACATTTCCTTCCTGTGTCTTCAATAACAGGCATTTATTTTGCACCCTTGGCTGACACCCTACAAGAGTTTAAAGACTACATTGAAAATTTACCTTTGATAGATGACCCAGAAATATTTGGAATGCATGAAAATGCCAACCTAGTTTTCCAGGTATGTGGTCTTTCAACTTAAAATACCTATTCATAATGTGTATGTAAACTTTCAACATCGGTAATCACCTCACTAGCTTTGTCAATTCTAGTATTCTTAAATAAAATAAATGTTTTACCTTACCCTCAGCTTTTAGTTTCACTTTAGCCTCTTCTCTCTGGATCCTTCACAGAATCCTAAAATCATGATGCATTTTCCTGTCGCTGGCCACCCCCTTCCATCTCCCAGCCTCCTGCCTACTCCACAATCTCCCTGCTGGTCTACCATAACATGGGGACTTAGATGATCATCCAGATAGTCCTTTCTCTTTTACCTTTCATCTGGATAGTCCTTTCTCTTTTACCTGTCTCCCTCTAAACATGCCAGGCGAATTTATTTCATATTACACAAAGATGTATGGGCCCATAAATGGTCACATTATAAAAGTACGGTAACAAATCTCCAAAGCTGATAAATTAAAACACCGAACTTTAAAAGTACAGCTCACGGAGGGCACAGTGCCAGAGTACAGCAATGGGTCCAAAGAGCAGACTGGACAATTTTACTCCTGTAAGACCTCCTGCTGCCACACCATTACCTGAGGAGTCCGAGCTCCTCAGCAAGGCACTCTCAGCTCCCCATGGCCTGGCCACTACAGAACTTCCCAATCTCATCATCTGTCATGCTCAAGTGTCTGTGGCTAGACAAAAGCCAAAAGCCATGAAATGAGCTATGTCTCTGAGGGCCCTGGGATGCTTTAAAGGTTGAAGACTAAGTTGGCCTCACAAGGCTAAGAATATTCTCTCTCTCTCTCTCTCTCTCTCTCTCTCTCTCTCTCTCTCTCTCTCTCTCTTCCTATCCATCCTTCTTTGTAACTTAAATTGTGCCCCTACAAGTGTTAGAGGGTGAAGTTTGCCTAGATATCAAGGTATCCATGCAAAACAACAGTGGAACCTCCAGAAAGAACATCAAGAGGTTAATGCTCTGAAACCTGGTGTCATGTTCTGCACCATTAAAATCACTTTGCTAGTCAGGGAGGAGTTAGAATAGTCTATCTTATTTCTCCTTATTCTGCTTCCAGCAGGAGAAAGAGGTGGGCAGACCTAGTGTTCATTTGCATTCATATCTGATGTTTGCTCTGGATGGGTGGGGTTGAAGGGTGAGAGAAGAAGGAGGAGAGTGTGGATATGGTTTAGGGGAGTGCTGAGAAGTGCAGCATTGTGGGTAGGAGCAACACTCGTGGCAGTGTGTGCCCGGGAGCACAGTACTTTGTGTTTTCTCAGGATGACTGAGAATGAGAAAACAGGCATGTAGTTAGCCTCCAGTATGTTTTCCTGTCCTGCTTCCCTTCCTGCATTTGCCCTACTCCCACCCCTTCCTCATCATAAAATTCTGGTAAGAATTCTAACTACCCAGTACCTTTACAGAGGTGAGCATGTCACTCAGGCCAGGACAAAGGCAGCAAGCACCTCATCACCTCACCACTTGAATTGGTCCAAGGAACCGGCACATGCTAGGTGAATGGGAGTTCCTTCCAGAGATAGTGTATATAGATGCTGGGATGAGGGGAGGGCTCTTTCCTTTTGGAATCCCTGGCTAAGATGCTATGTATCTGAAGTATCCTGTAGCCTTACCCCTGGCACCCTCCCCACTCCCCTATCATGTGAAAGAAGGTCATCTGTCATAGGAAGGAATGAGAGAAACAACCAAGTATGCACAGGAGAGAAAGCATTGGACCTATTCATGCCTGAAACCCACATGACTTGTGTTTTCTTCCCAGCTGCCAACAGATTCCTTTGCTTTGCTTTAGCTGGTTTGGTTTAGCTAATACTGCTTCTTGTCATCCATAGAATTTTAACACAAAAGATACAAATGATTTCTTCCTAGCCCCGCAAACTACAGGTGCTTACTAGTAAAGAATATTGAACCTAATTTAAAAAACAAACAACTGAACCTTGACTTGTATATATCAAGTGGAGATACAATGAAGAAATTTGCCTCCAAAGAGAATAATGAGCATAAAGGCAATCTGCATAGATTATCTATGAGCAAATAGAAATCTATTGTCTCTTTTCTGATTAGAGGCAGAAAAAAGAAAAAGAGAAAACCAACAGAGGCTGAGTAAATGGCGAGGGGGAGAACAATATCTAAAAATAAGGGATAGGAAACACCATCTAAAAGACACAGACTCACCTTCTGCAAATCATCTACTGCAGAAACCAGAAAAAAAATAATATGTTCTGGCATTTGGGATAGAGTATGAGACCCAGCCTATGGGGAAGAGAAAGCCAAACTTTGAGAACAGGCTGACATGTATATACCAAGGATTCCATGAGATGTGAGGATGAAATATTTCAAGGAAGCTCAAAATACCATAGCAGAATTAAAAACTTCTTTGGAGTCTTAAAGATCAGAACTGGAATATAGATTATCACACATGTGATGAAGGGAACAAACTTAATAAACTTTTCAAAATGAAGACTGAAATGTCCAAAAATATATAAATGATGAGAAATAATCGTGATGCAAGGAGATTCAACAAAACAATAAGAAACAGAAGCAATTGTGTGTGTTTTTTGTTTTTTGTTTTTGTTTTTGTTTTTGTTTGCTTTTTTGAAAAGGAAACTAAAAAACTGAAGCTATGCATGGACATGTTCTAGAACTAATTTGGAACTACAAAAATAAGAAAAAGGTCATGTTAGCATCTGGTCCACCCTACTTTCATCTCCTCTCCTCCACCCCCATAATAAAAGGGTAAATGGTCTACTATATTACTCAGGATAGTGTCAATTGTGCTACAGTAAGAAAATTACTCAAGTCCCAATGATTTAGTTGATTTAGTACAATTGCTGTGATAACAGATTGATAGAGGGGTTGTATTTCACATAATCATCCTGAGACCCAATCTTTTATACCATACGTAGCTGCATTCACTTAGAAAAAAAAATGGCCTATTCATTCACAGCCTGAGAAGAGAGAAACAAAAGAATTAGGCATAGGCTTTTCACTGCTTCAACCTACAGAATCCACCATCATTTTGACTCACATCTCATTTGGCATAATAGTCACCTGAGCCATCTTTCTGTAAGGGTGCAAGAAGTTTAATCTTTGCTATGCCCTAGAGGAGAAGCAAACTGGGAATGGTTGCTCCCCAGAAGTCTCTAATTCAGTTACCATCATAGGAAGTGATACCAGTCTCACTTCACTAAACGTTTCAAGACTCTCCCATCCAACCAAGGAGTTAAGAACTAAAATAAAAAATTCAGCAAAACTGGTTTGGCTCAGTGGATAGAGCATCGGCCTGCGGACTGAAAGGTCCCAGGTTCGATTCCGGTCACAGGCATGTACCTTAGTTGCAGTCACATCCCTAGTAGGTGGCATGCAGGAGGCAGCTGATTGATGTCCTCTCTCATGTCTCTCTCTCATCGATGTTTCTAACTCTCTATCCTTCTCCCTTCCTCTCTGTAAAAAATCAATAAAATATATTCTAAAAATAAAAATAAAAAAATAAAATAAAAAATTCAAGGTATTAAATGACTGGCATTGAGTAAGGAAACCAAACTATTTAGGTATAGCATTAAGTAAATGACTTCGTATATCTGTTTAGAATCTAATGAATATGTCAATAGTAGTATTTGAAAGAATGTTCATGAAATTGAAAAAGAATACTACATAAATTATATGGGTTCAATTTTTTTAACCGTATGTACACATAGAGAGACAATGTCCAAGATGGGAATTGGGAGGGAGCAGTAAACCAAAGTTATAAATATCTCTGGGGGAGACCAAGATGGAGGCATAAGGCTTACACCTATACATGCTGCCTCTCACAACCACACCAGAACTACAACTAAAAGACAAAACAACTATCCCCAGAACCATGGGAAAGCTGGTGGAGTGGAAGTTCTAAACTAGAAGGAAAGAAAAAAGTTTATTGAGACCCAATAGAACATGCAGGGGCTCAGAAAGGCAGAGGTATGGAGACACGCACGAATTGGGCTGGCATGCACTATTTTTTTCAATGGGGGGAGTTACAAATTCCCAACTCTCTGAACTCTAGTTTCCTGCCAGATTCTGGGGACCCAGACTCATACAGGGAGAAACTGGACTGTCTGCCATCTGGTCAGAAAGGAAGGGTGGCCTTCTCGCTGAGGACCACACAGGAATCATTATTTATTGCAATAGGGCACAGGAAGCAGACACGGAACATAATGCGGCAGAGAGGGCTACTGGCAGCCATCCCTATTTGCCATGCCCTAGCCTAGTGATTCCCTGAGATCCTGCCCCGCCCAATTTACAAACCCACTGAACTGTGCGCAATGGCTTTTGCATATGAATGGCCTGCCCTCTCTCAGCTTAACCTAACAAATTGTTATGGGTCAGACAACTCCAAAATTTCCAAACTCCAGGCAAAGAGGAGAAATCTGCAGGTCTCTCTGTAGCTCCTGCTGGGTGGCCTCAGATACTAGCTGACTTGTACCTCCTTGGAGATCCAGGAACCAGTGTACCTAGAGGTCTGTGAGATGACACCAGATTTCAACTCCTCACATACGTAAGTGACACACACTCAAAAAGCAGACTCAGCGAGCACCAAAGCCCCACTGAAACAAGTCCTGCCCCATAGGGGTGTCTCCAGCACAGCAGTTCTTCCATTAATAGATACAGATAATCCTCACAATAAATTAGCCTGGAGGTCAATTCCTCCCAGTGTATCAATAGCATTCAACAATACTGTGTACACAGCCCACAAAGGGTGCACCAAGAGTGTCCACCTCAGGTGATTGGAGAGGTGGAGCTACTGGGCCATAAAGGACAACTAGCACACAAAGCCACTCCATCAACACAGGGAAGCAGCCAAAATGCAGAGACAAAGAAACATGTCACGAATGAAAGAAATGGAGGAAAGCAAACTACTGGACAAAGAGTTCAAAACCACATTTATAAGGTTACTCAAGAATCTTCCACAAAACGCCGAGAAACTTAGTGAGACCTCTGAGAAAATTAGTGAGACCTTCAAGGATCTTAATGAGAATGCCAAAAAAATGGAAAAGGACCAGTCAGAAATTAAGCATACACTGTCTGAAATAAAGAATAATATACAGAAATCCAACAGCAGACTAGAGGACCCCAAGAATCAAACCAAAGATCTGAAATATGAGGAAGCAAAAAACATGCAACCAGAAAAACAAAAAGAAAAAAGGGGTGTGAGGGGTGCGGGAAGAGATTGGACAAAAGTGTTACACCTATGGATGAGGACAGTGGCAGGGGTTAAGGGCATGGGGTGGAAGGTGGGGAATCAGATGGAGGGGAGCTATGAGGAGGAAAAAAGAGGAATATCTGTAATAAACTGAACAATAAAGATTTATTAAGAAATAAATATAAATAAATAAATAAATATCTCTGGAAAGCAAAATCATGACATTTTTTCCTCTGTACTTTTCTGTGTTTTCAAATTTTCTATAGTTAGCCATAATACCTTTATTTAAATAACATTTTCTCAATTAGAAAAGCATGTTCTAAAACTCAATTCTCATTATTTCTTCCTTTCATAACTGCCTTTTATTTTTTTTAATTTAATAAATCTTTATTATTCAGATTATTACAATTGTTCCTCCTTTTTCCCCCATAGCTCACCTCCACCCAGTTCCCACTCCACCCTCTGCCCTTACCTCCCACCCATTGTCCTCATCCATAGGTGTACGATTTTTGTCCAGTCTCTTCCCACATGCCCCTCATCCCTTTCCCCCTGAGAATTATCAGTCCACTCCCTTTCTATGCTTCTGATTCTATTATATTCACCAGTTTATTGTGTTCATCAGATTTTTTATTCAATTGATTTTTAGATTCACTTGTTGATAGTTATGTATTTGTTGTTCATAATTTCTACCTTTACCTTTTTCTTCTTCCTCCTCTTCTTAAAGAGTATCTTTCAGTATTTCATATAATATTGGTTTGCTGATGATGAACTCCTTTAGTTTTTTCTTATCTGTGAAGCTCTTAATCTGACCTTCAATTCTGAATAATAGCTTTGCTGGGTAGAGTAATCTTGGTTGTAGGTTCTTCCTATTCATCACTTTGAATATTTCTTGCCACTTCCATCTGGCCTGCATAGTATTTCTGTTGAGAAATCAGCACAGTTATATGGGTGCTCCCTTGTAGGTAATTAACTGTTTTTCTCTTGCTGCTTTTAATATTCTCTCTTTGTCTTTTGTTCTTGGCATTTTAATTATGATGTGTCTTGGTATGGTCCTCTTTGGATTCCTTTTGTTTGGGGTTCAGTGCACTTCCTGGACTTACAAGTCTATTTCTTTCACCAGGTGGGGTAAGTTTTCAGTCATTATTTCTTAAAATAGATTTTGAATATCTTGTTCTCTCTCTTCTTCTGGCACCCCCATAATTCTGATGTTGGTACATTTGAAGTTGTCCCAGAGGCTCCTTACACTATCTTCACATTTTTGGATTCTTTTTTCTTTTTTCTTTTCTAGTTGAGTGTTTTCTGCTTCTTTGCTCTAGTCTGCTGTTAGGTCTCTGTATAATATTTTTTATTTCAGTCAGTTTATGTTTAATTTCTAGTTGGTCCTTTTTCATCTCCGCTTGGATCTCCGCTAAATTTATCCATCTTTTCTAGGAAATTCTTGAAAAACCTTATAACCATGGTTTTGAACTCTATATCCACTCGTTTGTTTTCCTCCATTACTTTTGTTTGTGACCTCTTCCTTTGTCTTCGCATTTTCACTGCTTCCCTGAATCAGTAGAGTAGCTTTGTGTGCTAGGTGTCCTATATGGCCCAGTAACTCCACCTCCCCAGATATCTGAGGTGGACACTTTTGGTGTACCCCTTTGTGGACTGTGTGTATAGCCTTGTTGTAGTTAAGTCTTGATTGTTGTTGTTATCACTGGGGGGGATTGACCTCCAAGCCAATTGATTGTGAGATTCAGCTGTGTCTACGCCTGGAGAACTTCTGTGCTGGAGTCAGCCTTATGTACTTAAGACTTGCAAAACTGCAAAAACCTTTGTGCTCAGTTTGGATATGGCAGAGTCTCAGGGCTGAGCAGACTTTGCGGCTCCCCTGAGTTTCTGTGCGCTCTGGAAACCCGTATGAGTCTGGGTCCCCACGGTCTCACCTGAAACCGGGGTTTAGTGCAGTCAAAGTGGCATTCAGTGCAGTCAGGAGGTTCTGTCTTCTTCCTGCTAGAGAAATCCAGCAGCACAATCAGCAGTCAATCCTCTCTGCGTGCACTGTCCCACACTCCTCCAGACTTTTGCCTTTTGCTGCTCCCCTGAGTTTCTATGTACTCCTCCCTTTTCACGACAATCCAGACGCCCCCTCCAAATGAGTCTCACCTGGACTTGGGTTCAATGCAGTTGGAACTGGGGTTCAGTGCAGTCGGGAGTTTCTGTCTCCATCCCACTAGAGCAGCGGTTCTCAACCTGTGAGTCACGACCTCTTTGGGGGTCGAACGACCCTTTCACAGGGGTCGCCTAAGACCATTAGAAAATGCAGATATTTACATCATGATGCATAACAGTAGCAAAATTTCATGGTTGGGGGTCACCACCACATGAGGAACTATATGCAAGGGTCGTGGCCTTAGGAAGGTTGAGAACCACTGCACTAGAGGAAACCAGCTAGGCACTCAGCCGCCCATCCTCTCCATGCGTGTCTCTGTACCTCAGCTTTTTGCAGCTCCTCTGAGTCTTTGTGAGCCCCTCTTTCCTTCTAGTTGTAGAATTTCCACTCAGCCAGCTTTCCTGTGGTTCTGGATGATGTCTGTTTTGTCTTTTAGCTGTAGTTTTGAAATTGTTGTGCAAGGCAGCAGTTTAGTGTTCACCTGTGCTGCCATCTTAGTTTCTCCCCCTCATAACTGCCTTTTAAATGATTCACTAAAAAATAATAATAATAATAATAACCATTTTATTGTGGTGAAATATATACAACATAAAATTTATCATTTTATTTTATTTTTTTTAATCCTCATCTAAGGTTCTTTTTTCTATTGATTTTTTTTAAGAGAGAGAAAAGAGAAGGGAGAGAAGGGGGGGAGAGAGAGAAATTTTACATGAGAGAGACACATGGATTGGTTGCCTCTCACATGGGGTCTAAGATGAACCTGCAACCAAGGTACACACCCTTGGCTGGGAAGCAAACCCTTGACCCTTTGGTCCATGGGGTCTATGCTCTAATCACTGAGCAAAAACAGCCAGGGCCTAAAATATATTCGTTAGCCATTTTTAAGTATACAGTTTGATGGCATTAAGAAATTCACATTGTTGACCTAATTGGTTTGGCTCAGTGGATAGAGCATCAGCCTGCAGACTGAAGGGTCCCAGGTTCAATTCTGGTTAAGGGCATGTACCTTGGTTTTGATTGCGGGCACATCCCCAGTAGTGGGTATGCAGGAGGCAGTTGATCAATATTTCTCTCTCATTGATGTTACTAACTCTCTATCCCACTCCCTTCCTCTTTGTAAAAAATCAATAAAATATATTTTTACAAAAAAGAAATTCGCATTGTTGTCCAACCAAAATATTTTACTCATAACACTGACAACGATATACTGTGCATTTCTGATGAGCATATTTTACCAACTCAATATATAACATAAATATTCCTTGTTTTTTTATAACTGCCATTATTTCAATAAGTGAATTCTGTAGCAGGTGCTACAGAATTATGTTTTGAGAATTGGAATCTTCACTGTTCTGTCCCACCATTATAGTACAAAGAGACCACCACTTTAATCAACACTATACTTGAAGTTCAGCCAAGGTCGTCATCTGGTGGAGAGGGAAAGAGCAATGATGAAATTGTCCAAGAACTTGTTACTGCTATCCGGACCAGAGTTCCAGGTAATAAGTAATTTCTGGCATGTGTATATAATGGAACTTATAGGAGTAAACTCAGAGAGCTGAGTGATAGCTGGTGTCCAAATTGCTTATTATGCAGACCTGTCTTTACATAGAAAGCTCTGGTGATGTGGCACATTCAATTCATAGACTAGAGGCCTACAGCACCTTAGCTGCCAGGAGCATAAAGAGCAAATTTGTTTTTAGCCACTGTAACTTTCATCAGACTTTTTTCTGAGTTTCCTAATGTCTCTAGATCTGTACTGTCCAAGAAAGTAGCCACTAGCCACAGGTAGCTACTTACACTTAAAATTACGTTTAAAACTCCTTTTCTCAGTGGCACAAGTGGCATTTCAAGTGCCCTCATATTGGATAATAAAGATCATTTCCATTATCATAAAAGGTTTTTTCTTCTCCTATTTTCTTCTCCATAAATAGCTGAATTAATTTCCCCTTGTTTCCTCGTGAGGTAAGGAATCTTCCTGAATGATCACAGATTCCACTTTAACACTTTTGTTAAAATGACTGCAGATGTAGATTTATTAATATACTAGAGGCCCGTTGCACAAAGATTCGTGTAACAATAGGCCTTCCTTCCCCTTAGCTTTGCTCCCAGCCAGAGCGGCACTCCTGTAGCTCCCTTCACTCCCCGCCCTTTCCCTCATAGCAAGCGTCCTTCTCCCGCACCTGTGTATGCAAATTAATCCACCATCTTTGTTGGGTTTATTTGCATGCTCTTGATTGGCTGATGAGCATTGCGAAGGTATGATCAATATGAATATTTCTCTTTTATTAATGTAGATTGCTCATGGTTAGAAGAGATGTAATTATTGGGAAACAAAAATTTTAAGAGTAAACTGTGTTTCTCATTACAATAATTCTCACACCAAATGTATGGATCATTCCCTCACATTAAACAGTTCTTCAACTCTCTAGACATCAACTGGGTGTCCCTACAATTTAATTATGACATTAACTATCCAGAGTTAGCATAGACTCCATAGATTAAAGGCTCAGTCCCACAACAAGACTGCCCCTCAACTATAGATGCCACTTGCAAGGCCCAAGCTGTGATTTGTACTTCTAACCAATCAGTTACAAATCAAGGGTTCCCACAACCCCAACCCCTTCTTGGGTTCAGTAATTTTCTAGAACAGTTCACAGGACTCAGAAAAACAATTGCCTTTACAGTTCATTTTAAAGGCTATCATGAAGGATAACAATAAAGATCTAGATGAAGAGGTCCTTGGGCAGAAGCTCTGTCCCCCGAGGAATTAGGATGCACCACTGCCCAACACATGGATGTGTCCACCAGCCCAGATGCTTTCCAGAGCCTTTTGGTTGGGATTTTATGGAGGCTTCATTTCGTAGGCATGGTTGGTTGATTAAATCATCAGCCCCCAGCCTCTCTCCTCTTCCAGGAGGTCAGAGAATGAAGCTGAGAATTCCAAGCCACTGATTACAGGGATGGTTCTGCTGACAACCAGCTTCCCCATGCTTTGGGTTTTTAAAAGTCAACTCATAAACATAAGCTAGATTGGTTGAATGGGGCTTGTTTTGAATAACAAAGATGCTGTTTTATCACTCAAGTTGTTTCAGGAGCCAGGGTCAAAAAACAAATATTATGAAAAGTGATGCACCTATTGTTTTTCTCATTTATGAAATTACAACAGTTTTAGGAGCTCTGGTCAGGAGCTAGAGATGAAGACCAAACCATATCTATTCTTATTATGTTAACAGTATCACAGATTGAGTCTTGCCAACTGACCCAGAAAAAAAGGGGGCCATTTGACCTCATAAACCAGTTATTTGCCTCAAAAGAATTTGCCTTAAAACAGGCCTCAAAAGAATCTCTTAAGCTGAGTCCTGTTCATGTTGAAGCAAACTGATTCAGTTATTTTAGAAAGCAGTTTTTAATAAATCTAAAATGAAGGACTAGGTAAATGGGATGAAGATGGATGGATGGATGGATAGAAGGAAGGATGAAGATAAAGTGCATTTGTCTCAGAGTTCCACTGACACCTAAAAGGTTTTCTCTCCAGGCTTCATAAAGCTTATACTTTTACTGTGAAATAAGTGATGCCATCTGCTGAGAATCAGGGCAGAGATGCAGTTGGCTCAACAAGAGAACTGAGGGCTTGGAACAGCACTTGAGGCAAACTGTTATCAGTGGGGTGCCCTCTGTGTCCCCACCTCTGTGTTACCAGTGAAAGTGGAGTTCTTGGGGTGCCACAAGCAAAAGAATTCCTGAGGTTCCCAAAGGAGTTATTGTGGCGAGCTTTATTGATGAGGTAAAATTAAGGGCTTTTCCTTCCAAGGTCCCACTCCCTCTGTCTCACCAATCTAGTCTTCAGCAGGGCTAGAGCCACTACCCAGTGTTTCCCCTCCATATCAAAGCACACAGTTCAGTCCAGCATGTGATAGCTTAGTTTGTGTTCCCAGCTGCAGCCCATGGCCATGTGGCTGCTTAAATCACATAGTAGGTTAGCATGAGGGCAAGTGCAGGTCACATAGCAAGAGAGTGCACGGAAGTAGGAACAAGGCTAGGCAGAGAGAATTCTTTGTCTGGGGTTTTAACCTTCCAAGATTTCATTGCACTTGCAGTACTCCACCCCCAGCCAATTATATTTTTCCCAGGTTAGACTGACAGGTAAATACCTTCCCTAAGTCACCCTAACTTCATTTCGCATGCATCCAATTCCCCCTTTGTTTAATCCCTCCCCCCAGTGACTTGCAAGGAAGTCCCCAGTGGTTTCCTGGGGATTATCAAGTTGTAGCTTCCTGGTGAATCTGCCCAGATGACTATACTTATAATGCATGGCCTCCCCTTTGCTCTCTTTCTGTTACTAATATTCGTGGCTCAGTAGTTGAGTATTGACCTATGAACCAGGAGATCACAGTTCAGTTCCTAGTCAGAGCACATTCCCAGAGTTTCAGGCTCGATCCCAATAGGGATCATGTAGGAGGCAGCCTAACAATGATTTTCTCTCTCTCATCATAGATGTTTCTATCCCTCTCCTGTATGTATATATATTTTAAACTAGCTAGTTATGATGATAACAAAATGATAGAAAGAGAAGATGAAGGGCATGTGGACCCAAAAGATTAGACTAACTCACACTGCTTGTGATTTTTTACAGCAGCCAAAATATGACTGGTTAGGAAGGAATTTGATGGGTGTGTTTCAGAGCCACTCATTTACCCACACTTTATTCAGATATGCAAGGAAATACAGTTCCTTCATATTTTTAGAGTTTATATGAGCCTCTACTTGCTGAATTGTAGGGGAAAAGAAGAACAACATTTTGGATCCAGCTTTAACTAAGGGCCTGTTTCATAATTCAATCAGTCCCTTTGAATTATGCTCAGTAACTTGGGATAAAGGAAAATTCTCTCTCATCTCTCGGTTTCTCACTGCCAATCCCTCCTCTCCCAGATGCAACACAGGTGTGCTGGGAAAAGTAAGGTCTGTACACCTGCAAGGCACAGGAGACTGGGGCCCCTGGCACCTCTGTTCTCAGGGATGTCTCTGATCTACCAGGTAGCTACTTGTCCTGCTAGCATTTCCCACCGACTTCTGCATGACCTGCCTCCCATTCAGCCTAGGCCCAGGTGCAGGAGAAATAGGCTTAAAGAAAGGTTAAGACAAGTAAATTATAACCACAATGATATGAGGATAGAAATCAATGATAATTGATCTGAGGAGTTGACTCTCTCTGTTTCAGAAATACTAGAAATGGAGACTGCTTCTGAGAGCCTTTTCAACAAGGACTCTCATGGACGCCTTAACTCCTTGACCACCGTTCTTGGACAAGAAGTGGACCGGTTTAACAATCTGCTGAAATTAATACACGTATGAGCGCTCACTACTATCATTGCTGCGGGGTATCAAAGCTGTGTAGAGAATTATATAATAACATGAGTGTGCTTAAAGTCTTCCATTTCCATCACTTCAGCATTTCCATTTAAATATGCTAACAATTCTTCAAACCCAACTGGTTTAAAATTAAATTTACCCTTCCTAAACAAGGCCACAGTCCCTCTCTAATAATGGCTTTATGTATATGGGACATTACAAATCCTCCATCTCCTCATTATTCTTACATCCTTAGAATTACCATTGATAGATCAGAAATGTGATCAGAGACCTAAGCATTAGAGATTTAGTTATTGTTCTTGATGTCTATTTTGCATTGAATAAGATCGCATTTATGAGGACTGTGAAAGCCAGCATTTTTCAAAAGTGTGGGTCACAAAACACTTGCAGTAAAATCCACTCTGCTGCAGGTTCAAAATGTAACTCCTGATCCAACTTCAGCTTTGAGAGAGAATTTCTGGAAATTCCTGGGAATATGGATTTTTATAAAGAAAACTCACCCAAATGATTTCACTGCAACTAAAACTTGAGAGCAACTCTTTGGTCCTTTGCTTTATGCTCAGGAATATGTTCTCTCCTACATGGTCTTGAATGTGTAATGATGGCTAAACAACTTCCAGGTTTCTACGTGTATAACTTTAATAAGGGAACACAAAAGATATTAGAGACCAAATATAGAGCAATGACAGGAAAAGTTTTACCATCGAGCAGGGAACCAAATACCTAGCACAGAGTCAAGACTCAGTGATAAGATTGGGGAGGACAGCCCTAACTGGTTTGGCTCAGTGGATAGAGCATCAGCCTGTAGACTGAAGGTTCAATTCGGTCAAGAGAATGTACCTTGGTTGTGGACACATCCCCAGTAGGGGGTGTGTAGGAGGCAGCTGATCTATATTTTTCTCTCATTGATGTTTCTAACTCTCTATTCCTCTCCCTTCCTCCCTGTAAAATATCAATAAAATATTTTTTTTAAAAAAAGATTGGGGAGGACAGATGGAGTAAATCTTTTAAAGCCAAAGGCCATCTGTCCCCTTCTAGGAAAACAAAATCTTTGAATGTTACTGGTTGGCTGACAATACCTAGGCTCATGGGTTAAGGGTACACAGCGGCAGCTAAATATATGAAGTTCTCACCTTGAGACTGTGGCATCAAGGCAGGTATACACCAGTGTTAGGAGGCCAGGTAGCCAGGTCAGGGCTTATTACCTTCTGTATTGAATGAATCAGGATACAGATTAAGCTGCTGTGAAAAAGATCCCCAAATATAGCAACCAAAACAAGATAGAAATTCACTTGTCTCTCAGCTACTTTCCCAGAGGAAGCCCTATCTAGGGCAGGTAGGTTGGTCTTGCTTTCTGAGCTCATCCAGGAATCCCAGAGAGAGGGTTGGCTCTTCCAGCCTTAGCAGGTAGCTTCCACTTCTGCGTCTAAGTTGACTGCTCCCACTGTCCCCTTTTGCTAGTCACTGTGGAGAAAAAGAGCTGAGGGAAAGCAGCTTCCTCATAAATATGTGATCCAGAAGTTGCATACATCATTTCATCTTATATCCATAAGCCAAAACTCGACCACATGGCCACATCCCAGCTGCAAGCCTGGCTAAGAAATAGAGCCTCTTTGCCAAAACCAGTTTGGCTCAGTGGATAGAGCATCGACCTGCGGATTGAAAGGTCCCAGGTTCGATTCCAGTAAAGGGCATGTACCTCAGTTGTGGGCACATACCCCAGTATGGGGTGTGCAAGAGGCAGCTGATCAATGTTTCTGGCTCTCTGTCCCTCTCCTTTCCTCTCTGTAGAAAAACAATAAAATATATTAAATAAATAGAAATAGAGCCTCTGGGTGGATTGCTTTCTGTCCAGTTAAAACTAGGGGGCAGAGAGGACTGGTGTTCAAAGCAAGAAGAGGAGATGGGTGCTGCTCATCTCTTGTCTCTTCCACATCACCCACTTGAAGACAGGCAAGTATCACTTCCTTCATAAAAATCTTCCTGGACATCAGCCCTCCCCTCTAAATTCCAATGACTTAGGAACCCTTCCTCAGAGGTCCATCATTTCTGGTTCTGTGTCTGTCACTGTAATTACCACATTGTTTTGTAATTACTCCTCTATGAGTAAGGCTTTCCCAATGGAAAACGACTTTCTTAAAGAAAAAGGGATTGGTATATTAGTCATCTCTGTTTCCCTGATGCATACTAAATCTTCCAGTGGCATTGTTCAAAACTGTATCTTCGGGCTGCTGGGGACATTTCTCTTCCTCCTCTTCTTCCCACTTCATTGGATTCTGCTACTAACTGTCTGAACTGTGCCCCACCTCCAGATTTTATACCCCATGATTGCATGTTGCAAAAATGCATGAAGGATGGGAGAGTCTGGCTCACCAGACAGTATGCAGAGAGTATGGAACCCAGCAAGAGGGCCTATCAGCCAAGGCAGCACCTGCCACCACCAATGGGTGCATTCCCACCTAATTACATCTATGGAGGGCATCAACCCTTTCTTGTTCTCTCAGACTTCTCTAGAAACACTCAACAAAGCCATTGCTGGATTTGTGGTGATGTCTGAAGAAATGGAAAAGGTGTATAACAGTTTCCTCAACAACCAAGTTCCCTCCCTGTGGTCCAACACAGCCTATCCGTCTCTGAAACCACTAGGATCATGGGTCAAAGACCTTATTCTGAGGACTGCATTTGTGGATGTAAGAAAATGCTCTTCTTTGGGATTTAATAAATCTAGTGATACAGTTGGCCTTAAGGTCCTTAGAAAGCCCTAGCTAAAATATCAATAACCCTTGAGGAATCATCTCAGCCCAAAGACACAGATCCTTTCAGAATGGCATCACTTTGGATATCTTGTGCTAATTATAAAGTAGTTTGTCCCAGGCTCTTATCCCAGCATCCCATCATGGGACCCCACTGTGAGGTACAACCTGAAATGGGCCCAAACTCCAGTGTGACCTTGCTACTATCTCCCTGTTCTCCACCCTCTGTAATAACCAGCTTCTGGGTTTGCGGTCAGGCTGTGGGGTGAGGACAGGGCCAGGGCAGACAGTCAGGATGGGGCTGGTGACTCTCTCAGGAGTGCTTTAGCTTCTGCCTCCTAAGAGGCACTCCAGAATCTAACTTTGATTGAAATGACAAACTCTATCTCAGGAAAACAGTACATTTTGGTGTAATGTGTCTCCTTTAGCTGTGGCTCAAACGAGGGCAGCCTAAGTCCTTCTGGATCTCCGGGTTCTTCTTCCCTCAAGGATTTCTAACAGGTACGAGTGCTTTCCCCACAGACGCCCCCAGGAAGTCATAGTGTGCTCTGCACCAGGCCTCTAGGACAGGCAAGATGGCATGGATGCAACCGGCCTTGCCATGAGGCTATTTATAGGGAAGTCCAATGAGGCCCAGCTCTTCCTGGCTTACCAGGGAAAAGGATGACAGAAACAGCAGATGTTCTCTAATCCCTGCCCTTGTAGGGCAATGCAAATGCAGACACCGCTGCCCCTGTGGACACACACATTGGGCCCAGATCCCCATGCAACCTGTGCTCTAAGGCACCACATGCCCTCCATCTGCTCCAGCTCCAAGTATAAGAAAAAGGGCTCAGCTTCCCTCCCTCTAAAAAATACTCTTTTAAGAAAAAAAATTTTTTTTTCATTATAGTTGACTAAAAAATACTCTTGGATGTCCTTTCATCAACCCATGGGGTGGAAGGCTGTTATTCCAGAAATTCCTGCTGGAGAGCCTCAGAGTGGGCCAGGGCCACTGGACTGCTAGATGCTAATCAGCTGAGCCCTTTTTCTCTCTCATCCTAATCCCCAATAAACAGCCCATGCAAGACAGCTGAACAGGACTGTCAAGTGGGGGAGACTGGGTTCTGTAATTCCCTCACTGGTTTGTCTCCCTCAAGGGCAGAACGGTGCACTTTAGACTTAGTCTCCTTCCCTCTCTTCCCAGCCATGACCACAATACATGTGCTGGCCCGCCCCTCCCAACATCTCCCACAGGCTTCCTGTCTCTGTGAACTAATTCAGAATAAGATGTCAATGGTTGCATCTTCTCCATGGAGAGGAAGCTCTCTAATGCTAGAGCAGCCTGGTACAGGACACGTGGGGGCTGTGTTTGGACAGCAGTCGTCTTGTTCCGAGGAGCCATTTTTCTTACTTGTGTTATTTACAGGAACTCTTCAAAATCATGCTCGGAAATACAATTTGCCTATAGATGAACTGAGTTTCAAGTACAACATAATTCCCACCTATCGGGATCAAGCCGCGGTTATAGAAGCTGCCAAGACAGTGAAGTTTGGACAAGAACTGCCCATGGACGTGCAGGTATGGTCTCCCTGATTGTTGTGATAGTAAAACAGCATTGGTCCCACTGTCATTCAATTTCTCTGCCAATCTCCCCTTCCTCTCCTGCTTCCCATATGTGAGAGCAAAAGGGCCAGGATGGGGCTCACACCTCCCAAAATGAGCTCCCCAATTAGCACTAGATCTGAACCCAATGTGGGGCAGAGGCGAGGAGGTGGAGGTGGTGCCTACATCAGCAAGCAATTCTCAAACAACAGCTGGGAGACCTATAATTCAGCTCAATTCTTATGCTACCTAGAAATAGCATCAGACCCCACAGGTTCAGAGTTCATTCCTACAAGATTACCCGCCACTTCCCTTGCCCCCATTTTAAATGCCAGTTTCAAGCCCACATTTTCACCTGTGCTTCTGACCCATGACTTCATCCTGGGGATCAATCAGTTTGCTAGAGTGGCTCAAAGAACTCAGAGAAACTTTATTTTTAAAGTTTTATTGATTTTTAGAGAAAAAGGGAGAAAGAGATAGAAATATTGATGACAAAGAAACATCGATTGGCTGCCTCTTGCACGCCCCCAACTAGGGATCAAACCTGCAGACTGGGACTGTGCCCTAATAGGAAATCAAACCAGCAACCTCTTGGTGCTTGGGTTGATGCTCAACCACTGAGCCATATCGGCCAGGCAAAACTTTTTACTTAACTAGTTACTAGTTTATTATAAAAGGATATAATTCAGAATAATGAGATGGAAGAGATGCCTAGGGTAAGGTATAGGGCAGTGGCTGGCAAACTCATTAGTCAACAGAGCCAAATATCAACAATACGACGATTGAAATTTCTTTTGAGAACCAAATTTTTTAAACTTAAACTCCTTCTAATGCCACTTCTTCAAATAGATTCACCCAGGCTGTAGTATTTTGTGGAAGAGCCACACTCAAGGAGCCAAAGAGCTGCCATGTGGCTTGCGAATCGCAGGTTGCTGACCACTGGTACAGGGGAAGGGCATGGAGCGTCCATGACCACCAGGTGTGCCACTCTCCCCACATCTCCACCTGTCCACCCTGAAGCTCTCTGAACACAATCCTGTGGAGGTTTATGGAGGCTTCATTACATAATCATGGTTGCTTAGATCACTGGCCATCAGTGACTGAACTCAGTCTCCCTCCCTAGAGGTGCTGTGGGGGGATACACTGAAGGCTTCAGCCCTCATCTGTAGGTATTGCCTAAGCATTACCTCATTAACATAACAAGACACCACTATCACTTTCAACATTCAGGAAATTCCAAGGAATTGGGGAGCTGTGAGCCAAAACCACAGAAAGCCCTGGCTGCTTTCTCAGTGGTTAGTTCCTGGTTCCATTCCCAGTCAAGGACATGTACCTCGGTTGCAGATCCTCAGCCCGAGTAGAAGCATGTGTGGGAAGGAGCCAACTGATGTTTCTATCTCTCTCTTTTCCTCTCTCTCTTTCCTCCCTTCTACTCTTTCAAAAAATCAATGGGAAAAATATTCTCAGGTGAGTATTTAAAAAAGTAAAAAAAGAACCATATAAATATGACCATATATAAAAGACTGAATATATATTCGGGAAAATGACTTTCTTAAAGAAAAAGAGATTGGTATATTAGTCATCTAATATATATATATTCGGTCTTCCTCCATGGTTCTTTCTTTACTTTTTTAAATCCTTTTCATATATATATATATATATATGAAAACAATATTTTGCTTATCTGAATGACCAAATATATATATTTTTATAAGTCATAATATTACAGATACCTACAGTAACTTTCTTCTTGTGGAGAAAATATATCAAGAGGTTAAAAGCAGGAGGTTCAGAATCAGGCAGGCCTAAATTTAAATTCTGACTCTTCTCCTCTGTCAGAGCCAGCAAGAACACTGTTCGACAATGCTGCTCTGAGCTGTTCTGAGTCCATGTATTCTTCTAGATTCTTCCCGACTATGGGTAGAAGGACAAAGATTATATGGGAAAGTAGGAATTATGGGCATGGGAAAGTAGGCACAGTATAATCATTACAGGTTACAAGTCTGCAAGCTGGGGTGGTGGGGGGGACAGAAAAGGGGAGAATGTCACAGAGGGCAGGTGCCTCTGGGTGCCCTGGGACCAGATAACAGGCAATAGGGATTGGGGTTGTAAAGAGCAGGTACCTCCAGGACTAGATTGTTTCAGTCACGAGGTTGTAAATCTTAAAGATAGGCAGTTCTCAGGACAGGAGGGTGGACTTCATTCTGATGTTAGCGCCCATGTCCCAAGCCAGGAAAGAATGTGCTTTTGTTAATCAAAGCGAAACAGTCCTGGCTAACAGAGCATGATTAATATTTCTTACTTTACTTCTTGTAACAGCTAGTCATTTATGTTTTATTTCTGCCCTTACCACGAATAGGCAGCACTAAGGGCTGTTTAAACTCTTCACTCACATAGTTTACAACCTCCCTAGCAGAGGCTCTCAAAGTGGAATTCCCAGACCAGCAGCATCAGCTTTGCCTGGGAACTTATTAGAAACGCGAACACCAAAGATTTCTTCTAGGCCCACTGACTCAGAAATCTGTATTTTTTTTCTTTTTATTAATTTTTATTAATTTTTATACATATCTCCCCATTGCCCCCCCTCCCTCCCAGGCATACCCCAACCCCCCAGTGTCTGTGATCATTGGTTATGCTTATATGCATGCATACAAGTCCTTTGATTGATCACTTATCTACCTCACCTAACTTTAATCTTTTTGCTGTAATTTGACAGTCTGTTTGATGCTTTATGATTTTTGTCCCCCTGAGAATTATCAGTCTACTCCCTTTCTGTGCTCCTGATTCTATTATATTCACCAGTTTATTCTGTTGATCAAATTTTTAATTCACTTAATTTTTAGATTCACTTGATAGACATGTATTTGTTGTTCATAATTTTTTGGCTTTTACCTTTTTCTTCTTCCTCTTCTAAAAGAGTACCTTTCAGCATTTCATATAATACTGGTTTGGAGTTGATGAACTCCTTTAGATTTCCTTATCTGTGAAGCTCTTTATCTGCCCTTCAATTCTGAATGATAGCTTTGCTGGATAGATTATTCTTGGTTGTAGGTTCTTGCTATTCATCACGTTGAATATTTCTTGCCACTCCCGTCTGGCCTGCATTGTTTCTGTTGAGAAATCAGCTGACAGTCATATGGGTGCTCCCTTGTAGGTAATTAACTGTTTTTTTTCTTGCTGCTTTTAATATTCTCTCTTTGTCTTTTGCTCTTGGTATTTTAATTATGATGTGTCTTGGTGTGGTCCTCTTTGGATTCCTTTTATTTGGGGTTCTGTGTGCTTCCTGGACTTGTAAGTCTATTTCTTTTACCAGATGTGGGAAGTTTTCAGTCATTATTTCTTTAAATAGGTTTTCAGTATCTTGCTCTCTCTCTTCTTCTGGCACCCCCACAATTCTGATGTTGGTACATTTGAAGCTGTCCCAGAGCCTCCTTACATTATCTTCACATTTTTGGATTCTTTTCTCTTCTTGTTTTTCCAGTTGAATGTTTTCTGCTTCTTTATATTTCAAATTTTTGACTTGATTCTTGCCATCCTCTAGTCTGCTGTTAGGACTCTGTATAATATTTTTTATTTCAGTCAGTGTCTCTAGTATGTCCTTTTTCATCTCCTCTTGGGTCTCACTAAATTTATCCAACTTTTCTAGCATATTCTTGAAAAACCTTATAAGCGTGGTTTTGAACTCTATATCCAGTCATTTTTTTCCCTCCATTTCTTTTGTTTGTAATCCCTTCCCTTGTCTCGGCATTTTCACTATGCCGGGAGAACTTCTGTGTTGGATTCAGCCTTATGATACCAGACTTGCAAAACCGAAGAAGCCTCTGTTGAGCTTGGGAGGGGTGGAGTCTCAGGGCTTAAGGGACCGCCTTGCCTTCCAGTCTGCCCCGCACTCCACGGCCCCTAAGTCTCACGTGACTGGGTAATCGCTGGAGCGGTCCTTGTTTTCGAGCGCCCGCAGTGCCTCTAGACCACTGCCCCTCCGGCTCCCCTGCGCACCAGGACCACACGAGACTAGGTCCCCAGGGTTTTGCCCAAAACAGGGGCTTAGTGGAGTCATAAGTGACACAGTTGGGAGGGTCTGTCTCCCACCCACTCACGAAATCCAGTGGCACAATCAGCAATCTGTCCTGTGCGCAGTGCCGTGCGCACCACCAGGCCTTTGATCTTTTGCGACTCCCCTAGATTTCCGTGCACTTCTCCCTTTTCACAGTCCAAACTCCCCCCGTATGGATCTGGGGTTTAGTGTTGTAAGATAAGGGGTTCAATGCCATTGGGAGTCTCTGTTTCCCTCCTGCCAGAGAAAACCAGCCAGGTACTCCGGCACCCGCTCTCTCCACGCACGCGTCTCCGTACCTCAGTTTTTTGCAGCTCCTCTGGGTCTCCGTGAGCCCCTCTCTTTCCCTCTAGTTGTAGAACTTCCACTCAGCCAGCTTTCCTGTGGTTCTGGATGATGTCCGTTCTGTCTTTTAGTTGTAGTTTTGAAATTGTTGTGCGAGGCAGCAGTGTAGGTGTTTACCTATGCCGCCATCTTGGATTCTCCCAGAAATCTGTATATTTTAGTAAGTCCTCCATGGGGGTCTTAGCCCGCTAAAGTTTGAGAACCACGGTTGTAGAATGTTAGAGATTCTCAACCTTGACTGCAGCTTAAAATCACCTGTAGAGCCTTTAAAATGTTCTGATACCCAGGCCACATCCTAGTTAGACCAGAATCACCCCAACACTCTGGGCATCATTGTTTCTTAAAGCTCCCCCTGGTGATTTCCTGTATACAACAAGAGTGTGAACCAACGCTGCCAAGCTGAGCTATCCAGTGTAGAGGCACTGGGATGTTTTATTGGGAAAGGGAACCTTTGCCTCAAAGCATCAGTTCACCCCAGTGTGCCTCATATGTGTCAAGAAATCAAAAATTTGTTTCAGATTGCTCTTACCACTGAAGTATTCACTAACCAATCAGTGGAGTTGGGATGAATGGCTTTTACTAACTAAACCTGCCTTAAAATATCCTGGTATTAGTAGGAATTGTTCCTGGGCCATTCTATTAGGATCCACTCTACTCAGATCTGCTCCCATATCCTTGAAAGACCTTGCTAACAAATAACTGATGATCATCACAGCCCTCTTATCCCATTTGCTTCCCATGAGGAGGGAAAAGTCTTAATATCATTATAGCTATTCTGCAGCGCATGAAGGGTTTCCCAGGGGTATCGCTTATTAGACATGTGGATGGAATATGAGCTTTGGTATCAAACTATAAAACAAGTTATTTTACCTGTTATATCCGCTCGACAGTATTCTCCTCTCAAGACTGTAACAACAGCAATCTGGTTCTTAGAATTAACTGAGGAGGATGTAGGGTCACAGCTGCTGACTGCCTTCTCTTCTCACTTGTAAACTTCTGGGTGTGTTTCAGTTGCCCACTCCTGAGGATGGTGTTCTCGTTCATGGGATGTTCATGGATGCTTTTCGGTGGGACAATAAGGCAATGGTGATAGAAGATGCGTTGCCCGGACAGATGAATCCAATGCTGCCTGTGGTGCATTTTGAACCTCAACAAAATTATGATCCAAGCCCAATACTTTATCAGTCCCCACTTTATAAAACAGGGGCCCGGGCAGGAACACTCTCAACCACAGGTAAGGATGCTCTAACATTGGTGCTAATAATGGCCAAATGCAAACTACAATCGAAGCCCAAACACTAAGCTCTCCCTTGGGCCAACTAACTAGGCTTAAAATGAAGCCAACTTATACAAATTTACAAATGCTATAAATCCTATTTATTTTAATATGGAATATGGTTAGATATTTTAAAACTAATGGTTGTTCCTATTAGTATAATGAGTAGAAAATAATTTATGGAGCAATGACTTCTAATTTTTAAATGATGGAGTGAATCAATACTAAAATCTATCACCAAATCCATTGAGACTCATCAAAGATATTTTAAAATAAGTTATTAAACGGAATGCCAGGCTGCAAAAATGAAAAGCTGAGTAGCTCTAAAACTGAGATACAGCCCTGAAAAAAAGGAACCAGACGAAAGAGAGCCCTCTGAAGAAATAAGTTGAAGAACTGAATGGAGACACAAAGGATAAGCAAGCAGGATGAGCTGAGGAAACCCCTTAAAACTGGAAATGCTTTTTTTTTTTTTTTTTAGAAAATGGAACGCTGTGGGAAAAGCCAAAATCCCCAACATTGATCTGATAGCAATCTGGGAGAAAGTAAAGACAATGAAGAGTGATAATATTTTTTTAAATAATGGCCAATCATTGCCCAGAAAAGAAGAAACACTTGAGATCTCATAGTAAGAGAGCTCACAAAGTCTGTTAGGGCTAATTTTTTAAAACATAGATAAATAAATAATCAAATTTTTTAAAGTAACTTAGATATATCAAAGTGATACTTAAGACTATCAGAGATGCCTGGCTGGTGTACTCAGTAGTTGAGTGTTAACCTATGAACCAGGAGGTCACTTTTCAATTCCAGGTCATGGCACAGGCCAGGATTGCAGGCTAGATCCCCAGTAGGAAGTGTGCAGGAGGCAACCGATCAATGATTCCCTCTCATCATTGATGTTTCTATTTCTCTACCTCTCTTCTCTCTGAAATTAATAAAAACATATTTTAAAAAAACTATCAGAGAGAGAATCCAAGATGGCGGCATAGGTAAATACCTACACTGCTGCCTCGCACAATAATTTCAAAACTACAACTAAAAGACAGAACGGACATCATCCAGAACCACAGGAAAGCTGGCTGAGTGGAAGTTCTACAGCTAGAAGGAAAGAGAGGGGCTCAGGGAGACCCAGAGGAGCTGTAAAAAGCTGAGGTACGCGCACGTGGAGAGAGCGGGTGCCGGAGTACCTGGCTGGCTTTCTCTGGCAGGAGGGAAACGGAGACTCCCAACGGCATTGAACCCCTTCTCTTATGACACTAAACCCCAGATCCAGCTGAAACTCATACAGGGTGAGTTTGGACTGTGAAAAGGGAGAAGTGCCAGAAATTTAGGGGAGTCACAAAAGATCAGAGGGCTGGTGGCGGCGCACACGGCACTGCGCGAAGGACAGATTGCTGATTGTGCCGCTGACTTTCTCGAGTGGGTGGGAGACAGACCCACCCAACTGTGCCACTTCTGACTCTACTAAGCCCCAGTTTCGGGTGAAACCCTGGGGACCTAGACTCCTGTGATCCTGGTGCGCAGGAGAGCTGGAAAGGCAGCGGTTAGAGGCACTGCAGGCGCACACGCACAAGGACCGCTCCAGCCATTACCCAGCCACGTGAGACTCAGGGGCCGTGGAGGGCGGGGCCGAATGGAAGGCAAGGCGGTCCCTTAAGCCCTGAGACTCCACCCCTCCCAAGCTCAACAGAGGTTTCTGCGGCTTTGCACGCCTGGTTTCATAAGGCTGAATTCAACACAAAAGATTCCCCGACATAGTGAAAAATGCCGAGACAAGGGAAGGGAGTACAAACAAAAGAAATGGTGGGAAAAAAACGACTGGATATAGAGTTCAAAACCACGCTTATAAGGTTTTTCAAGAATATGCTAGAAAAGATGGATAAATTTATCAAGTCCCAAGAGGAGATGAAAAAGGATATACTAGAGATGCAAAAGAGCCAACTAGAGATGGTAAAGGTCCAACTAAAGATGAAAAAGGACCAACTAAAAATTAAACATTCACTGACTGAAATAAAAAATATTATACAGAGTCCTAACAGCAGACTAGAGAAAGGCAAGAATCAAGTCAAAAATTTGAAATATAAAGAAGCAGAAATCACTCAACTGGAAAAGCAAGAAGAGAAAAGAATCCAAAAATGTGAAGATAATGTAAGGAGACTCTGGGACAGCTTCAAGCGTACCAACATCAGAATTGTGGGAGTGCCAGAAGAGAGAGAGCAAGATACTGAAAACCTATTTAAAGAAATAATGACTGAAAACTTCTCACATCTGGTGAAAGAAATAGACTTACAAGTCCAGGAAGCACACAGAACCGCATATAAAAGGAATCCAAAGAGGACCACACCAAGACACATCATAATTAAAATACCAAGAGCAAAAGACAAAGAGAGAATATTAAAAGCAGCAAGAGAAAAACAGTTTATTACCTACAAGGGAGCACCCATACGACTGTCAGCTGATTTCTCAACAGAAACGATGCAGGCTAGATGGGAGTGGCAAGAAATATTCAACGTGATGAATAGCAAGAACCTACAACCAAGAATAATCTATCCAGCAAAGCTATCATTCAGAATTGAAGGGCAGATAAAGAGCTTCACAGATAAGAAAAAGCTAAAGGAGTTCATCAACTCCAAACCAGTATTATATGAAATGCTGAAATGTACTCTTTAAGAAGAGGAAGAAGAAAAAGATTAAAGTCAAAAAATTATGAACAACAAATACGTATCTATCAACAAGTGAATCTAAAAATTAAGTGAATTAAAAATTTGATCAACAGAATAAACTGGTGAATATACTAGAATCAGGAGCATTGAAAGGGAGTGGACTGATAATTCTCAGGGGGAAAGGGGTGAGGGGTATACAGGGAGAGACTGGACAAAAATCATACATCTATGGATGAGGTCAACGGGAGGGAGGGAAGGGTGGGAACTGGGTGGAGGGGTGCTATGGAGGGGAAAAAAGAAAAACAAATGTAATAATCTGAATAATAAAGATTTAATTTTTAAAAAAAAACTATCAGAGATAAAGTAAGTCCTCAAAGCAAAGAGGTAAAATGTATTAACATGCTGAAATTAAAATTCCAGAGAATCAGATTGATAGACATCTCTCATTATCCACAATGCATATAAAAAAAGTAATAGAAAAACATCTTCAAAGGCCAGAGACAAAGTTGTATAACTTTGAACTAAAATTGGAAATACAAGCAAATTATCATCCAAAAGAGAAAGTGTGATAAAGACAGTCTTAGACATACAAAGGCCCTAAATTAATAACCACTGGCTCTCTATTTAACACACACACACACACACACACACACACACACACACACACACACTTAAATCTTTCAAAGTTTGACCATAAAAAATATTTTAATAATTTAGAACTAAATTTCCACATGATAGAAATGTGGGAGATGAAGCAGGGCAGAAAGAACTATAAAAAAAAACACTTATCTTTTGAATAGAGAATATAGATATTGATGATACTTATTTTTCTAACCAGTTAAAGTATGTTCTCTAAAGGTAACATACAGAATAGAACTCCTATCACCTGCATGATCTCCAACTCCTATTATAAATCTAAAAAGTATTAAGAAGCTAAGAGCTCTAGCTGGTTTGGCTCAATGATCAGCCTGGGGATCAAAGGGTCCCAGGTTCCATTCCTGTCAAGGGCACATGCCCAAGTTGTGGGCTTAATCCCCAGTAGGGGGCATGCAGGAGGCAGCCAATCAATGATTCTTATCATTGATGCTTCTATCTCTCTCCCTCTTCCTTCCTCTCTGAAATCAATAAAAATGTATTTAAAGCGATGAAAAAAATCAACACAGGGATGCTGTCAACAATATCCAAACTCTAGAAAACCCAGTTACCTTGACTCCTAGTATTGTACTCTTTGTATTAAGGGATTGTTCTTTAAGTAATGACCATGCTTTCTCCTGTATCCTTAACTAGGTCATTCAACCAACTTTGTGGTGACCATCCTTTTACCCTCCAAGAGGCCCAAAGATTATTGGATTTCCAAGGGCTCGGCTTTGCTCTGCCAGCTGAGTGAGTGAAAGGGTCCTCTCTGTGCTGAAAAGGAAGCAGGCCTGGGGTTCTTAAAGTGAAGAGTCTGTGTAATTTATATGTTAACAAAACAGCATTACTTCTGATCTGATTTAATGGTAGTAAGTGTGGCTTTTTATTTCTCTTATAATCTAAAATAAAGTGTTTGAGTTTTCTTTCTGTTGGTAATTCAGACTTTGATGTGAAAACGGTGTATTCAGCTCTCACCTCTTCAACCTGCTCCCCCTTCCCCAGATAAGATCCAGGAAACTTTCCCTTAGTGACCTGGGGGACCCCTCTTCCTGCCCCCAATGGGCAGCCAGAACTCAGCACTTCGTTACCTACACAGGCTCTCTTCCTTTTCACACAAACATGAAAGGCCTGGTATGCACTTCAGTCACATGGCCACGTGGCCTGGGGTGATGATGAAAACCAGGTTTCAAGGCCAGACAAAGGCTCAGAGCCTTCATCATGGGAGGTTGATGCTGTGATCATGACAACTGGTAGCAAATGAGCAGAAGGATAAGATCCTGGCCCATGGCACCAGTTCCCCCACTCCATGTGGCTATATCACAACCCTTGGAAGATCCTGTGCTTTCACCCAGTGCCCAGGAATTTTCCCCTTCTGCTTTAGGCTGAGCCTGTGAACACTGTCCAAGTGCCACCAGGTGGAAGAACTGGGTCAGTCATAGTGATCTTATATAGTCCTCCCATTTATCTCCTCTCATTCATGCCCAATCCTATCAAAGTGAAGAACAGACTCAACTCACAGAGCAGCAGGAAGTGCCACTTGTATTCCTCAGAGTCCAGTGCGGAAATCGGAAGCTACTTTTGGTATTTCAAGCAGGAACAGGTGCTCACTAAGCTTTGGGAATGGCTGCAGCTGCAGAAGTCAGGGGGTAGACACTAGGCACCCCAGCAACTGCAATCCAAGGTCAGAAAGCTGCAGGAAACCATGCAACTCACAAGTACGCCAGGCTCCTGAGCAGCTGACTAAACAGTGGGGTGTAGAGCTTGGTCCCCACACAAACTTGGCTCTGTTGGAACCTTAACTGCCACCACCACTGAAGAGAAAGGTTTTCTGCCCCCTCTGCCTTCCAGTCTCACATACATATATATTGCTATGAGAATCTTAGTTATGACAACAAGGAAATCTGGGAAAGTTTAGTCCTTCCCCTGCAATACAGGGGGTGCAGAGGTGGTAGACACGGATCCTAAGAGCCATCACACCATTCTCTTTTCCATGAGACCCTCAAAGATCTCTGGTCCCAGGAAATGACTGAATGAACCCACAAACAGGAGAGGCCACAGAGCTGAAAGCCCAGGCAATCAAGCTATCCTAAACCAGGTTAGGAACAATGGCATCTTCATATTGGCCCCACTCAACTTCTGGGAAGACCCTCTGGGTTGTGAACTACTAAGAGGCCCAGTAGGACCATCAGGAAACTGCCACAGGTAGGAGACCCTGGTCTGGACACATGGTGGGATCAGGGTGAGGGTGGGGCAAGAGAGACCTAGATCGTCTGGGCAGGGCTAAAAGTTCCGATTTTAGACTAAACTGGGGCAGTTCTACTCTTACTCATTTTATATAGACATTTCCGATATTTTATTTGTAAAAGACATAGACAAATAAAATACATATCGAGACAGAAAGGGGGCATTTGAAAACCCTTTCTTGCACCTAACAAAGTCTACCCATCTTCACACATCAGTGACACACACACATATTACACATAATGAAAGCCAGTGTCAGAGTGCAGGAAGCAGGCTGCTCACCAGACCAGGAATCAAGAAGAGCAGGACAAAGGCTCACAGCCTACTGACTCCCTACATCCAGACCAGGAAAAATAGAGAGAAGAGCAACAGGAAGAACAGGACAGAGGGTCAGGATCCAAAGTTGCAGGCAGGCCCAGGAGTAGGGCCCAGGAGTGAAGCAGAGGGTGTCAGCAAAAGGGTGGCTTCCCCAACATACACACATTACAGGGAAAAATCTACACACAAGAAAGGTATTTAATTATTTCCACATAATTCATTTACAACTAATTATTTTCAGGAAGCTCATTATGTTTCAAAACTGTACACCTGCACAAGCATTGTTGGATAAACCCAAAGTAATTAGCATCAACACTGGCTTTGATTCTGAACTCCTGGGCTGGGCCTATCAAGGCCAGACCAGAGCATGGAGGACGACAATGACTATTCTTCAAATCCAGGGGGCCAGGGTCTTTCTTGGCCTGGCTCCTCCAGTCATTACAGGTGAGGTGTCTCTGTTTGGAAAGCCATAACCAGCAGCTAAAACACCATAACCTCAAACTACTGAGGCCTGTCAGCCTTCTGATCTACATAAATGTGAGATAATAAATATGTGGTGTTGGATGTCACTAAGTTTTCCATTTTCCCAGGAAGGCAGAGGGGTGTGGCTGCCAGTTGCCCACACCTCTGACTTCCTAACACTGGCCTACCCCAGCACCCAGGGTTGGAGTAAGATAGTTCCCCATTTAGCAACCCTCCTGCCCCACCTACACCAGCCTGCCCCAGATTCAGGTTCCATATGATCAAATTCATCCTCGAGTGTGGTCACGTGGCACTGAGGATGGGAAGACAGATGGACATTATCCAGAATCACAGGAAAGCTGGCTGAGTGGAAATTCTACAACTAGAAAAAAATCAGGGGCTCACAGAGACTCAGAGGAGCTGCAAAGAGCTTAGATACAGAGACATGCATGTGGAGAGGATGGGCGGCAGAGGGCCTAGCTGGCTTCCTCTGGCAGGAGGGAGACGGAAACTCCTGACTGTACTAAACTCTACTTCTGACTGCACTGAACCCCACTGGACTGTTGTGAAAAGGGAGGAGTGCAGGGAAACTTAGGGGAGCCATGAAAGAAAGAGGTCTGGAGGGCTGATTGCTGATTGTGCCGCTGGCTTTCTCTAGCAGTAGGAAGACAGAACCTCCCAACTGCACTGAAATCCAGGTTGGACTGCACTGAACCCCAGTTTCAGGCAAGACCATGAGGATCCAGAATCATATGGGTCCCTGGAACTCACGAAAACTCAATAGAGCTGGAAAGGCAGAGATCTAGAGGTGCATGAGCGTGACTGTGCACAGAGAAGGCTGCAGCAATTACCAAGGGACACAAGACCCAGGGGCTGATGGGAAGCCAAGGCTGTCTGCTCAGCCCTGAGACTCCACCCCATCCAAGCCTAGCACAGAGGCTTTTGCAATCTTGCAAGTCTTAAGGTGGAGACCAGCACAGAAGTTCTCCCGGGGTTGACACAGCTGATCCTCACAACCAATTGGCTTGAAGTTCAATCCCCCCCAGTGATACCAACAACAATCAAGACTTAACTACAACAAGGCTGTACACACAGTCCACAAAGGGATGCATCAAAAGAGTCCCACCTCAGGTAACTGGGGAGGTGGAACCATATAGAACACCTAGCACACAAAGCTACTCTACCAACTCAGGGAAGCAAGGAAAATGTGGAGACAAAGAAACAGGTCACAAATGAAAAAATGGAGGAAAACAAACGACTGGATATAGAGTTCAAAACCACAGTTATAAGGTTTTTCAAGAATTTCCTAGAAAAGATGGATAAATTTAGCAAGACCCAAGAGGAGATGAAAAAGAACAAACTGGAAATTAAACATACACTGACTGGAATGAAAAATATTATACAGAGACTTAACAGCAGACTAGAGAAACTCAAGAATCAAGTCAAAGATCTGAAATACAAAGAAGCAGAAAACCCTCTACTGGAAACGAAAAAAGAAAAAAGAATCCAAAAATGTGAAGATAGTGTAAGAAGCCTCTGAGACAACTTCAAGCATACCAACATCAGAATTACGGGGGTGCCAGAAGAACAGAGAGAGCAAGATACTGAAAACCTATTTGAAGAAATAATGAATAAAAACTTCCCACATCTGGTAAAAGAAAAAAAGTCCAGGAAGCACAGAGAACCCCAAGCAAAAAGAATCCAAAGCGGACCACACCAAGACACATCGTAATTAAAATACCAAGAGCAAAAGACAAAGAGAGAATATTAAAAGCAGCAAGAGAAAAACATTTAATTACCTACAAGGGAGTACCCATACGATTGTCAGCTGATTTCTCAACAGAAACTATGCAGGCCAGATGGGAGTGGCAAGAAATATTCAAAGTGATGAAGATTAAGAACCTACAACCAGATGGGAGTGGCAAGAAATATTCAAAATGATGAATAGCAAGAACCTACAACCAAGATTACTCTACCAGCAAAGCTATTATTCAGAATTGAAGGTCAGATAAAGAGCTTCACAGATAAGAAAAAGCCAAAGGAGTTCATCACCATCGAACCAGTATTATATGAAATGCTGAAAGATACACTTTAAGAAGAGGAAGAAGAAAAGATAAAGATAAAAAGTATGAACAACAAATACATATATATCAACAAGTGAATCTGAAAATCAAGTGAATTGAAAATCTGATGAACAGAGTAAACTGGTCAATATAATAGAATCAGGGGCATAGAAAGGGAGTGGACTAACAATTCTCAGGGGGAAAGGGGTGAGGAGGGTGCAGGGGGAGACTGGACAAAAATCATACACCTATGGATGAGGACAGTGGGGTAGAGGTAAGGCCAGAGGGTGGGGTGGTAGCCGGGTGGAGGGGAGCTATTGGGGAAAAAAAAGAGGAACAATTGTAACGATCTAAGCAATAAAGATTTATTTAAAAAAAGAAAAAGAAAGTGCTTCTCTCCAAATCCCCATTTTACTGGTAAAACACACACACAACAACAACAACAACAACAAAGTGAGGTGACTTGTCCATGTTTAGGACACTATTGAAGAAATGTTAAGGAGGAAGCCTAGGTCATGGGTCAACAACTGCTCCTGCACACATCCAGGCTCTGGTATTTCTTTTCTTTTCTTTTTTAATTTAAATTTTTTTTTTGTTTAAATTATTACATGAGTCTCTTTTTTCCCTCATTGACCTCTCCGCAGCACATGCCCTCACCCCTACTGTCTGTATCCATTGGTTATGCTCATATGCATGCATACACGTTCTTGGTTGATCTCTTACCTCCTCTCCCCCTCTCCCCCCACCCCCGCCTTCCCTCAGAGGTTGGACAGTCTGTTCAATGCTTCTCAGCCTCTGGTATTTCTGACCGTAAGCCCAGAGTTTCCTTGAGAAGAGAATTATTTCTAAAAGCTCACAAAAGGCAATAATTTTCCCAGTCTGTCCGAATGTACACAGTTAGTAATAGTTAATGGTTAGTAATAGTTCATGTATCAGCCCCGGGCCTTATACTTAGGAGGTTCAGAGTCAGGTAGAGAGAGAAGACAGACACATTTTAGTGGAAGTTTTAAAAGTGAAAGGTGCCAGAAAGGAGCTGGGATTCAGCGCTGAGTTCGGAAGACAGAGGAATGCCTTCTAACAGGAAAATGTATCAGTAGCCCCTTGCGGTGAGAGTCATGGGTGACATTGCAGGTACCAGCCCAACCAGCAACATTTCGGCCACACTGCCCAATCAGCATGGCTGATTTTGCAACTGCAAAAAGTCCAAGCTGTCATCTCACTCCTCCCAGAGGCCACCTGAGCATTCCCTGCACTGGAGGCAGGCTCTAATCAGAGGTAACCAGCAACTCACCAGCTCCAAAGACAAAGAAAAAGCCTTTGTTGGGGAGCTCCTCCAAAAGGGCCTTCACCCGCTTCCCCACCCTCTCATTCCACTTGTAGATGAGCTCCTGAAGTAGCTGTCAATCTCCCAAGCAGTGATGAGTTCTTCAGGTAGCAGCATAGCATTAATATGATTAGGAACTTCCACCAAAATAAAAAGAAAAAAATCAAGGGAGTCCAGCTGGTGTGGCTCAGTGTTTGAGCATCCATGTATGAACCAGAAGGTCAGGTTCAATTCCTGGTCAGGGTACATGCCCAAGTTGAGGGCTCCATCCCCCATGGGGGGGGGCGTGCAGGAGGCAGCCGATCAATGATTCTCTCTCATCATTGATGTTTCTGTCTCTCCCTCTCCCTTCCTCCCTGAAATCAATGAGAATTTAAAAAAAAAATTTAAGGGCAACAGAGTTATGAATGAAGTTGCTTAATTTGAGCATCAAATCACAGAGCCAAGAAGGTCAAGATGTGGTCAAAGAGAAGGAGGAAGGGACACACCATTCTTGGAGTTTCCTGCCTGCTACTTTTCAAACTGCAATAGCATTCTATGAAACCCAAGTGATAGATATTACATACAGTGCACTGAAAGGCCTCATGGGCTATTTACAACTGTATTTCTACTGCATTTCAATGATTCTGTTTGATGCTATCTCTATATAAAAGAGCCTACACAACCATTATGACCAAATGACCAGAACAACCGGTAGACCAGTCGCTATGATGTGCACTGACAACCACCAGGAAGCAGACACTCAATGCAGAAGCTTCCCCCTGGTGGTCCATGCACTCCCATAGGCAGCCTCCCACAGCCTCTCCCGCCACCAGCCAATTTCGCACAGCCTCGCCCCCCGTGACAATCAGGGTGGTTCTTGCCACACAGGGGCTATTTGTGGGGCTCTCCTCAGCTCATTGGCTGTTGGCTTCCCAACCCTGGGCCTTTCTAGCCAGTTTAACCATTATCTTGGTCACACATAGACCCAGGTGTCTATGCTGCCTGCTTCACCTATCCCCAGCAGCCTCTCAGAGACCTCCCACAACCCCCAGATTCTATAGCACTGCCATCAGTTTCCATTTTATGAATAAAAGAACTATATCCGTTAGCCATTCCCTTAAAATGATATTCTTTTGTTTTCAAATCAAAAGCCTCATCTTCTCCTTTATCAGCTTCTTTTTAAGGATGTTGTTTATGTAAGATCCTTCTGTCCCATTCCCCAAATCTCTTCCCTTCAGCAGAACACTCCCTCTATACCAGCCACCACACACAGGCTCCAGTGACATCCACTGTCATTCTCTTCCACTTTCTTAATGCCTTACATGACCTGCAACCTGTACCATGCTGCCCTGGCCAGCCCTCACTCCCTAGTGGCAGACATACTCTCTACATCCCACACCACCCACAGGCCCTGAGTAGGGCAGAAATGAAGGAGTCCCAGGAAAGAAATGTCTTAGATATCTGTCCCCTAACTGCTCCATGAGCCTCACCATTTGCCTATATAACCTCCAAATCACCCACCCATGTTAACTTTTCTCTACTGCTTCCACTTTTAAGTTCCCAATTGACCTCAATCTTTCTCCCCACTTCCCCCATTTATCAGGAATGCACATGAGAATTATCACATCATAAACTCTGCTATTTCTTCGATAGTCAATTTCTGTTTTACCTTTTCTCTTGTGTGCTGTGCCTTGTGTGTCACACCTACCACTGTAGACTCTCTAGAAAGCTCATTATGTCTTTTGACACTTGTAGAGGTGTTGTTGGATTCCACCTTTCCTTTGTTTTCTCTCTCCCCAGTGCTGCCATGCCTTTTTCACCTCTTAGTTTGTGGGGATGGGGTCCCCAGATCTGGATAGCTTCACTCGCACCCACCAGCTACTTTCTGTCTTTTCCCAGTGTCCTCCTGTATGAGGTAGAGGCAACACACTCCCCTATTTCAGAAGCTTAGCTGGCACTTGCCACTTCCACATGACCTGAGGCGGAGGGGGTGGGGAGAACCATGGTTTGTCCCATGGAAAACTTGTTAATAAAAACATAATAAATATCCATCCACCTCCCTCCTGCAGGCAGGCTGTAGTCCTCTGAGCTCTGACCAACTGTGTCTTTCCCCTCGATGGCCCACAGATGGCACTGTGAACACACTGCACAGCTCAGTCAGGCCCTGCAATGCTGCAGGATGGGGTCCGAGACCCGGTGCTGGTAGCCTTCCCAGCTACTATGTCCACCCCTGTAGGAGCACCATGGACACTTCAGTTGCATCATGCTCACATGTTCCTGGAAGCTGCTAAAAGCTGCAAGAAAAGATTTGCTCTATCATTTCTCAAAAGTGTCAAGCCAGGCGGCTTTCAGACTTGGCTGCCTTCCCCTCCCGAGGTTGATTCATGCTGCCTGCTGCCTCAGCCACGAGGCCTGATGGGAATCATGGAAGCTGCATCCTTTGACTGGGATCCTGGAATTAACTTTAATAGCTGTCCATCTCAGTTAAATTTCATAAAGCATGTGCTTGCTAGCTGCAATGTCTCATTCAACATCTATCTCTAACCAATGTTATTTTCAGAGCCTGCTGTGACCTTAATCCTTTGTGCACAGGAAGTCCAGATGTCCACAGGTAGTGTCTTTATTCTTGTGTTTAGATACCTGTTGAGCTGGTCAGATGACAAGGGCCCTCGGCTGGGAGCTGTGATGGCTGAAGATGATGAAGCTGAGGTCCCCACAGTTACAGTTTGATGAGATCCTCCATGACGAAGAGATGTGAAGACTTCCCACTCTCAGGCTCTCCTGTTCAAAGCAGAAATGGCTTGGAAGAGAGTGGAGAAAGCACAGCTTCCTTTAAGTTCCCTGACAGCCATCTTCAACTACGGTCTCATTTCTTTGGTCTATGTTTGACAATAGCCTCACCTCTGTGATGCTGCTTTTTTTATTTTTTATTTTTATGCTGCTATCAGAGGCTAAGTGCATGAATTAGTGCATAGGGGAGTCCCTCAGCCTGACCTGAGGAATCAGGCCAAAACCAGCTCTCCAACGTCCCCAAAGGAGGTCCTGGATTGCAAGAGGGTGCAGGCCAGACTGAAGGCCCCACTGGTACATGATAGGGGCCAGAGAAGAATGTGGGAGGTTAGCCAGCCAGGGAGGGACCGAGGGCGGGCTCCAGAGCGTGTTCAGCCTCACAATCAGTCAAACCCCAGCAGCAAGCTAACCTACTGATTGGAGTATCTGCCCCCCTGTGGTCAGTGCACATCATAGCGAGTGGTTGAGTGGCCTTAGCATATCATTAGCATATTATGCTTTGGTTGGTTGAAGGGACTACCAGAAGACTGGATACTTAGCATATTAACGTTTTTATTATATAGAATTTTAAACAGGAACACAGATTCCTGGTTCATGTCCAAAGAAAAGGACAGTCCTGCCCAAGCCAGCCCCTATCAGATTACTCCTGGGGAAGTAGCTTAGGAGGGACAGAGACAACCTGAAACTCCTCTATAAGAGTGACTGAGAAGTGAGGAGACCAAAGAGCTAACCCATGAGGAATGGCTGAAGAAGCTGGGAGGAAGAGATGGAGGGGCTGAGGCACACACACTCATGAATGGGTTTCAGTTATATGAAGTACTGGATAAGAATATATACACAAGTCTTTTCTAACCATCAGTGTGGCATTTGCTGGCAAATGGATTCATTGGGTCCAAGGGATGTTAGTGAAAGTCACTATGTTAAGGGATATGAGAGCCAAACAAAATCAAGTAGGTTTTACCTACTTGTGGTTTCTCAGTCTTTGCTACACTAACGTGTGATATGTTTCTCCTCAAGGGGGAGAGAGGGTGTTGGGTTCCCAAACTTATTTGAGTAAACATCACAAAAGAAGGGTTCGCTGGAACATCTTGTGGGAAAAGCCCAAATTCAAGGAATTTTATAAAGCAGAAAATTCTCCGTGGTACTGGAGAGCTTGGTCAGATGCAGGGAGGGGAGATTCTGACCCCAGGTGGGAATTGGGGCTGGCCACCCTCTACTAGACTCTTGACAACACTGATGATGCTGTAGCATTTTCTCTCTCCAAAATGTTGTGCTAATTTGAACTCTCTGAACATGTTTCTGGACAAAAGGGGTCCATTTGCCTTCGCACATCAAAGCCAATAAGAAACCAATGGGAATTTGCAGCCAAGAAAGTAAGAGTTTATTTTCAGGAAGTGGCCCAGGCCAGACACAGGTTAGCTCCTGCATGAAGACCTGGCTCCACAATGGCTTCCTGGGATGGGTTCTAAGGGGGAAATCACTAATCATGGTGACTAAGGGAGTTGTGGTCATGGTCATCTACTGGTTGGTCTGTGCTAGGGTAGGGGGTAGTTGATCAGTGCACCTGGTTCTGATGTCAGCCAAGATGTGGTTTCAAGGTCTGATTTCACTGCTTTTCTGGGCCTGGAGCTGAAACACAATTGAAGCCTGGATGTTACCTCTGCTTTGACTGAAACTCTTGTCTCTGTGGTCAACTCAAGGCTTTGCTCCTAAGATTATTTGATGCTGATCAGAACCTCATTGTCCTGAGGCTTAATGCTTAAGGAAATGGCCATGCAAAAAGAAGAAGGCAGGTGGGTCAGGATGAGGAAGCCAGTTTGAATCAAAAGGAAAGATAGGAGGAAAGGGCCTATTAAAGAAATTAAGTTTCTATGCCCTTACACAAGAACCTTCACCAAGTCCAGGTGATTTAAATGTAAGTCCTAGAGTGAAAAAACTATCTAAAACAGTTATCACTGAATGTCTTTAAAACACTCCAAATGGAATACATGCCAGAAGGCCTGAAGGTTATGCAAGTGAAATAAATGGTCCAAGTGGAAGTTGAAATGGGAAGGCCTTGGTAGACACACCTTCGGACTCAAACATGGGTAGAAGGTTGTGTTAGCCCAGGCTGCTATAACACTATACCATGGCTTAAACAATAGACACTTATTTCCCACAGTTTTGAAGGGAGAAGTCCAAGATCAAAGTGCTGGCTAATTTCTGTTGAGGACACCCTTTCTGGCTTTAGACAGCCACCTTCTCATAAGGCAAAGAGAAAGAGGTAAGAGAGGGGCCAAAAACATTCATTCCCTAATGTAAATATTTCTCTCTTCTCCGCGTCCAACACGGCTAGAGAGTGGTCTGGTTCCTGAATATGGGGCTGCAGGGGATTGAGAAAATGAAAGAAACAGATAAAAGGAAAAAGCTGAAGCCAGGTGGGACCAGTGTCCTCTGAAAGGGACAGGGACAAGGACCCAGAGCCAGCACAGTGTGTTTATTTTATGCAGCCAAAAACAGGAAGTTTTACTAAAAGTCAAGACAAAGGAGTTTATTAGCATTCTTGGGTGGGTCTGGGTCATATTCATTCCTGGTGCTTGGCTGGATTTAAACAACAAAACCCACCCCCTGGCACCTGGGCTGAAGGTCAAGGTGACAACACTCCTGTCTTTTGGCAATGCCACTGGATTCAGCTGACAATAATTAATGAAATGCCCATGTGCCTTCGCAGGCACTCTCTACACCCTAACAAGGCATGAGATGCTGAGATTGAATATTCAGAGCTGATCTTGGATTCGGTCAGGATAGACTGCTTACTAGTCTTAAGAGACCAAGAAAACAATCAGGCACTCCCCACCACAGCATATGGTCAAGCATGAGGCCAAACTGAAGGGACTGGAGTAACTGTCAGCAGGCTGAGCTGGGAGCCAAAGGCAGGAGGATATCGGGCAGGACTGAGATCAGAGGCAGCGGTTGGGGTTGGCTGGTTTCCCTGACAGCTATGCTGAGGGAAGAGCTGTCTGCTAAAAAACATAGTCTTGGGGCCTGGATTGGCAAGGCTCGGTGGTTGAGTGTCGACCTATTGAACCGGGATGTTGTGGTTCAATTTCTGATCAGGGCACATGCCCAGGTTGCAGGCTCCCTCCCAGTGTGGAGTATGTAGGAGGCAGCAAATCAATGATTCTCTCTCATCATTGATGTTTCTAGCTTTCTCTCTCCCTCTCCCTTCCTCTTTGAAATCAATAAAAAATATATTGAAAACAAAAAAAGAATGTGATCCTAGGAAAAAGGGCTGGGAGGAACAGAAGTGTGACTCTATTTGGGGGCTCAACCCCCAAACCCTCCATCCAGAACTCCCATGTTGATCTCTTTGAGCTCAGGGCACCATCAGCATTGGCTTGTTTGCTGTATACAGGTTCTCTACAAATGCAGCATTTGATAGATATCCTAACCAATGCCCGATTTTCAGGAAGAAAATGAAGTCATTAGTAGAATTTCTAGATTCATGAAAGCCATTTTCTTACTACACTCATATGTCACCCACTTCTAGAATCTCACTTTCAGTTCCAACAGTTATTTTTAGGGTAGAGTTTCTAGGCATTCAGCAATAGTATCAAGCATAGACTCAAGAACTGGAAGGTTGGGAGGGAGGGAGTCAAAGAAAATGGATTAAGGGAAGAACATTTCTCACCGTCAACTGTTTTAAAAGCGATCATGGTGGCAATTTGTGAAACTGGCGGGAAAGGAGATTTTGACATCTACCAAGCAAAAACTGCCTGGTGATGAGAAGGGTGACAAAAGTCATACTTTTTCTATAACCAGAAGTGATCGGAGATGAGGAGACCACTTTTTGGGCCCATTCCTGACTTGTGTGTCTGGCACAGCTACTGGATTTTCATTCTGTTCTCTGTAACAACACTCCTCAAGTTTAATATGCAATGAACCATCTGGCAATTATTATACTGCAGACTAATTCAAGAGCTTGAGGGAAGAGCTGAGACTCTGCATGTCCAACAAGCTCCCAGGGATGCCTGCCGCTGGTCTTTGGGAAACTGGTCCATCAGGAGTAACAATGCCTTCTCCCATGCCACCGGTGTTACCTTGACCTGCTCCCAATCCTCCAAGGTGGGGGTGAGGGTGGTGGTGGCAGTTGAAGATATCAGGACCAACTCTACCTGATACCATAGTCTGGCCGGAGGCCACATGTCCTCCAACAGGTTAGACAGGACACTTACACCAGAATCCTGTTCGGGACACCAGCTGTTGGGTCCGAGCTCCTTCACTAGGGACGCTGTGCCCCTGCATACTTTTTATTCCTGCTCCACAGCCCCCACCTTCTCTCATTCCCTCTCTTTCTGTAGGTTACACCCAGGAGACTTCAGAAACTATCTCCAGTGGTGAGTAGTGAGGGACCTTCAGAAGCCCCCCATCCCACTGGGATGAAAGCCACAGTCCCTTGCCCACATCTCCAGGTCCATACTGCCTCTTCCCACTCTGCCAAGGCATCTACTTCATTTTCAGGGGCCGGGGAGGAGGGTCAGAGACACAGGCTAGAGAGTCATTGCAATGTGACTCAACTGTGAATCACCTCTGTGTTGTCAGCTGGTGTTGGGTCTGAGCTTCTTCGCTAGGGATGGGACCTCCTTGGACGCTGGGAATTGGAGAAAGACACAAGTTAACAGTCCATCAGGGAATGATCTCCCCGTCCAGCTCCCAAATGGCAACTGATCTATAGTTGTTGAAAGGAGGGATGTGTCATTATGGAGGCTAACTTTACTATTTCTGTCAGAGATCACTGAAGTTATCTGCACCATCATACCACAACCTTAGGAGCTATGCCGGGATCGGTCCCCTGGACTCTGCCGGCTTTGTTTTCCTCATTCTCTGAGTTCTTTCCGGCTGCCTGCCGTTGGTCTTTGGGAAACTGGTCCATCAGGAGTAACAATGCCTTCTCCCA
>JAAGEH010000041.1:15155439-15181357 GCA_011751065.1 Lasiurus cinereus | reverse complement strand
CCTGTTCGGGACACCAGCTGTTGGGTCCGAGCTCCTTCACTAGGGACACCGGGAATTGGGCAAAGACACAAGCAGCCACAGATAGATGGGGCATGCTTTATTGCAGACAAAGCAGCCAGCCACTGGCTGTTCAGTAGCACATTTTATACTACCTCAGACAAAAGAGGCTTCTTGCCAAGGAGTGACATTGGTGTTACATGAACTAGTCACATACTATAAAGGTGTGTCTGCACAGTGCGGACGGTACAGCTGCTGTGTTATTGCCTTTGCACATGTGTGTGGCAAGTGGGCCTTTAACATCTGCCGTGCTCTGGCCAGGGTTCCCACATCTGGATACATAGAAATGGCCCCTGGATGTTGTTTGGGTGGATGGGTAGAGGAAAATAAGTTAACAATTGAATTGTAATAAATAATAAGGTGAGGCTATAAACTATCTCCTTCAAAGCTACATAGCTTCCAAATTTTTCCCTCATTCACCTGGTGCATGTGATGGTCTAGTGTCCACTCTGTGATTTTGGAATGAGGCCACAGGACCATCAACCATCACTGTGTCTTCCCTGAGATAGCCACTGGGCTCAGGAGTATGGCCCCAGGCCCTGCCCCCTATTTCCACCCCAGGCCTGACTCCATGTGGACTCTCCTCTCCCTCTCCTGCTGCTGCCACAGGACCACCCCTGCCACTCTCCACCCTCAACTTCACCTCCATCAGTCTACACTTCATGCAGGACATGTTTCCTCCAGGCTTCTGGAAATTCAACACTGCTGAGAAGTTCTTACAGTGCCCAGTGGTCCAGTGGAAATGCATGAAGGTTATCCAAATGCAAACAAGCAAAGGCTATTTACCCAGAAATTGCTATGGGAAGGGAGACAGTTGCCATCACTTGATTACTTTGTTGCCAAAGCAGGCAGAGGAGTAGGAAAGTTTTAAAGGGAGAAAAGCAGAAGCTTCAGGTGTGCACTGGTGGGAGGCTGCAGGAATGGCGAGCCTATAGGTGGGCTCACTAAAAGCAGGGCACCTTTGTGATTGGTTATGGGTACCTACAAGCCCTAAATTAGAATCAAGGGAACAGAAATTTGAGAGACTGTCCATTCTCAAGCAAGTCCTGGCCATTTTGTGTCAGTTGCTACAGGAGTTTGTTGCCTTCCTGGAGTAGTTACTGCAGATAGTGGGTCGGAGTTCTGTTTTTAAAGATGGCCTGTCCATTGTCTGTTACTGCTAACCAAAATTAATTTTAGACTGTAATTAATAATTTTTTAAAAGCATTTATTTAGGCCCTAGCTGATTTGTCTCAGTGTATAGAGCATCGGCCTGGGGACTGAAGGTCCCAGGTTCAATTCCAGACAAGGGCACATGCCCAGGTTGTGGGCTCAGTCCCCAGTAGGGGGTGTGCAGAAGGCAGTCAATCAATGATTCCCTCTCATTGATGTTTCTATCTCTCCCTCTCCCTTACTCTCTGAAATCAATAAAAATATATATTTTTAAAAGCATTTATTTAAGAAAAAGGATCTGGAGGCCAGAGATACTAGTGGATTCAGGTAGCAACCTAAATTGTGGTCCAGAGGAGAACAAGGAAAGACAACGCTTATCAAGGCAAAAAGCACAACATGTAATTATTTCCTGCAAAAGAAGGATTGCTGGCTGGATAACAGAAGCCTTCTCAGTTTCAATATGAGAGGGGGTGAAAACTGCAAGGCCGGGCTTAGGTCCAGTGTCCAGGCAGCAGATGTGGTTCTAGATGTTTATGGCTGCAGACTGGAGTTGAGTTTAGCAACAGGTTAGCAACTTAATAGCAGTTCTGAGAACTGAGGCCTCCCAAATACCTCCCAACTTTATGTTACTCTGCCAGCAATGCCTGCTCCCTTTTGCTTTCTCTCTGAAACACTTTTTGAAGCCAATTTCTCAGTCCTGTTTGATTGGGCAGATGAATCCATCCTCCTGACTTGAATGTGGCGGGTCCCGAGGCAGAAGTTTTCCATAGCCAATGCCCCAGTCTCAACACTCAACAACCCCAGAGGCAGTCCTTCCTTTCCTCTCCTCTTCCTGTCTTCCTAAATGACTTAGTAAAATATTGGATCCAGGGGAAGAAAAAAGAATGCATTACGTAAGTATCTCAGCAGTCACTCCATCAGGGGGAGGGGACAATAAAAACAGAAGGCCAGCCTACTGGTTAACGTGACACTTCAACAGTTAAGGCAGGTTCTGGAAGAGAGCCCTCCGGGATGGCAACAGAAAAACCACCTGTGCTTGCCAAATGGGGTGATCCAATAAGATGGCACAGATGTGACTTACCTTGGTTTTTTTAGGTTTTCAAAAAATTCATGGATGGCCTGCTCATCAATGCATCTCTGGCTGTCGGTATGCTTGCTGGATGGGGGGCTCCCTGATGTTTCCAGTGCATGCCTGTCGTGCTTGCTATTCTTAGTCTACACAAGGAAAGAAAGGGGATGCTTAGTAGACTTAAGGTTCAATGGCAAAGATTAGAAAAATAATTACATCTAGAAGCCTAACAAGTTGCAACACAAGCTGTACTACCAAAAGTCAAGTGATCCTGTTGAAATTCTGCCTGCCCGCCCCCGCCCCCCCGCATTGTGCCTACTGCCTCATTGTAACCCATTAAGAAATAAGTGGAAGTTTTGGATATTAAAATTTTAATGACCCTAATTAACTTAAAAATTTACAACTTTATGCTTGAATGAAAACTGCTCCATCCATGTTGCACATAAATGTCACAACATTTGAAGAAAAAATAGCTATATGAAACAAGAAAGTGCATATAGTCAGTAAATTAATTACACACACACACACACACACACACACACACACACACAAAGAATTGCTAAATAGCTGAAAACGGTTTGACTCAGTGGATAGAGCGTCGGCCTGTGGACTGAAGCGTCCCAGGTTCGATTCCGGTCAAGGACATGTACCTTGGTTGCAGGCACATTCTCATTGGGGGGTGTGCAGGAGGCAGCTGATCGATGTTTCTCTCTCATCGATGGTTCTGGCTCTCTATCCCTTTCCCTTCCTCTCTGTAAAAAAATCAACAAAATATATTTTTAAAAAATAATTGCTAAATATTAAATTAATATAGCATAAATATACTATTTTTGTCTAATAGTCATAAATACGTTTGTTTGATTACTAGATTGCTAGGCACAAAACTTTGTTTGTAAAAGCAGGAAGGCCAGCCTACTGGTTATCAAAGATCATGTTGGCTAGAAAAATGAGGATTAAGTCATCCTGGAGAAGTGTAGAAGTGCTGGTTTTGGCAACATTTTAGAAAAAGAATGAATGTTATATAAGGAAGAGGTGCAGCCACAGGAATATATGGCTCACCAGTAAAAAGTATTTGCACAGTCATAGAAATGTAACATGGATTCTGACTCAATAAAACTGTGCTATATGTTGAAGGAGTAAAGACCAAGGTGGAGTGAGAAAGCTAAGTTTTCACCTGCTAGACAGGAAGTCAATAGACAGTGCTGAAAATCAAGTTAGCTTTTATACTTTTGTTAAAAAATAAAATATAAAAATTAAGGAAAAACACGTTAAGGTAGATCTTTATATCATAACCATTTTATTGAAATTTAACCTGAGTGTCAAAAAACTTTTTAAAATGAGCCTTACTAAGCCAAAGACATTCCTGAAGTATGTGTGTGTGTGTGTGTGTGTGTGTGTGTGTGTGTGTATTTCAGACAGGAAGAGAGAGGGAAAGATGGAAACATCAATGATGAGAGAGAATCCTTGATTTAATCAAGTCAGTCATTGCTTGGTTTGATCCCTGAAACCCAGTCAAGTGCTCTGACTAGGAATTAAACTGAGACATTCTGGTTCACAGATCAATGCTCCTCTGTCCAGGGCATTCTTGGCTTTAAATGAAAATCACCAGAACAAACTCATTGAAATATATCAACTTGTTTATCTATTAAAGTCATACTTTTTCATGACTTCCACTTTTATTCTTATTCATTATAATGAATTCCTAGGATTGAGAGGTAGATGTTGCTTCTGAGTTGTGTACAATAATTTTGAATGGAAATCATCAAAACTGGAGTAAGTTAAGATGGGACTACTTCATGGAGAAACCATAAACTATGAGCTGCATTCTAGAGAGTTATGCAAGCACCACAGCAACTGAATTTGGCATGCTTTTCACCTACACTTCAGCCTCTTCTAGCAGTAGCTGAGTTACATAGTCATTTCATCAACAGTGTAGGGGGAGTATACATGGGCCTCATTTGTAATTAGAAGGGTCAAATGATATACACATTAAAGTGAGTTGTAAATCTTAAAGAATTTCATAAAGGACCTATTTTGGTCTCTACCACTATTATCTACTAACTAGGGGCCAGTGCATGAAATTCACACAAGAGTAAGCCTTCCTTTCCCCGGCTGCCAGCACCAGCTTCTCTCTGGCACCCAGGATCCAGGCTTCCCTCTAGATGCCAGTAGGCACCTGGAACCGAAGCTTCCCTCACAGCCCCAGATTAATCTGGAAGGTTGTCTGGAAGGATGTCTGGTCTAATTAGCATATTATGCTTTTATTATTATAGACTAGATGCCTGATGCATGAAGATTCGTGCAAGAATGACCTTCCTTACCCTGGCTGCTGGCACCACCTTTGCTCCAGCCCAGAGCTGCCTTTCAGCCTTCCCACGCTGCCCAGAGGCCTGACACTCTGGTAGCTCAACACATGTGTATGCACATTAACCTGCCCTCTTTGATGGGTTAATTTGCATACTTACTCCTGATTGGCTGGTAGGTGTCACAAAGATATGCTCAATTTGCATCTTTCTCTTTTATTAGTATAGATTATTATAGATATTACCCATCTATTCACAGGCTTACCATAGAGCAACAAGCAGAGCATAAGTTTTTACACATAACATTTGCTTTTTGTGTAAAGCTACAATTCATTAATTCACATAATTTGCTCATTTTTTGTACAATATTTGAATATTGTGAAAAAAGAGTTCTTCCCAATTACAAAGCCATGTTCACCATCTGGGTAAATCTATAGCTCTTAATATAAGTTTTAATACAATTAAGAGCTTAATAAAATTAAATTGTAAATAAAATAAAAACTATAGGACATTTCATCTATGAAATAATAAAATATGGCTTTTTTTTTCAAAAAAATTTCTGTTGAGAGAGAGAGAGAGAGAGAAACATCCATCAGCTGCCTCCAGCACACTGCTTACTGGATGGAGTCTGCAACCCAGGCATGTTGCCTTAATTAGGAATTGAAGCAGTGACCTCTCAGTGCACCCAACGATGCTCAACCAACTGAGTCACACAGGCTAGCGCTAATCTGGCATTTAAATGAAACCAATGGACAAATGGGGTTTTAACATCTTTATCATAGAATGTTTTCTACTTCAAAGATCACAGTGTTCTTTAGACACATTGTTACCCAGAATTACTTTAAATCAACCATTTGTCTCTTTTCCCTCTCTCCTCCCTCTTTCCTGTCCTGCCTTCCCTTCCCCCCATCATTTCAGTCCTTAGAACTTTCACCTCAACAGTTTGAAGGTTGAACAGGATTCTATTGGCAGGAGGGAAGAAGGCACAGGGAGCCACGGAGACAAGCATTCTTGTGCAGGATCTGGCATCTTAACGCCCAAAACTTTATATTACAAATTATATTCGTTCTTCTTTAATTGTTTTAAACTGGTAACCAACAAACAGTCTCATGAATCACCAACCTCTCCTTTAGAAGAGGGAAGACTGTTAAGTCACTAAATTAGGACAGCCATTTGTGTAAAAGTGGTGGTTTTGAAGTAATCAGAACACCATGGGTTCTCCTTTGGGTAAAAATATTAACAAACAAAAACTATTCTCTGCAGCAGCTGGCAGTAACAGTTCACACTGTTCACTTATTGTATGTTTTTCTCCCCACAATTTTCTTTCCTTCTGTGTTCAAATTATAGTTGGAAGAAATAAGGCAGCTTCTATCCAGGAAACTGAAAATAGCTCACTTAACACCTAATAACTGTCCCATGTCTGTCTCTATTTTGAATTCAAAGAACAAATCCAAAATTTTTGCAAGTGAAATATCCTGAGTATCAACTACGTTAACAAGTGGGAGCAAGGGTACCAACTAGTTCCTTCACGCAGTACCATTGGAATAGGTAAGAATGGATAAATAAAATGGATATTCAATGTTAGGGTATTAAAGTTTTCATTGAGAAAGGAAGAAACTACACCCAAAAGTCTTTGGAAAGTCTTGTGAAAACTAACTAGAGCTCTAAACAAGAAAGGCTGAGGACTGGGGTGTCTCACACAGGTTTGAAAAATTAAAATAGGGAAAGACCTGGGCATTCACGTAGTACAGAAAGAAAGACCCAGGCTAGATGCCATGGGGAAATAATAAGGCTTGTGAGTGCCAGGCACAGCCAGCCTTAGTTCCTGCTGTCCAGCCCTAAAAATGTCAGCTCTAGGCAAGGAGGAGCATGAGGCTCTAGATCTCTCCAGGGGACCAGGGGGGACAAGAAAATTCAGAGGTCCACCTGAGAGTGGACAGCACCTATCGCCTCCTTACCTTTAGGCATCTTTGGTTCAATGATGTGCTATAGGCCTTGTAGCTCACTGCCTCCCCCATCCAACTCAGTTGATGGTGCTCCTGTCACCATGTTTCCAGTTGTCTCCTCAGAAACTTCAGGCTTGTAGTCTGGCTCTGTTGGTCCTGAGCTCCAGCCCAGCTTGGGGCTGGGAATGGGAATGAGGCCAGAGCTCAATGTGTTCCCCATGGTGTGCCTCCACCTCTCTTTTCTGTCACCACATTTACTTGTCCCCCAACTACCCCAATTACAGCAGTCCAGCCCTTCAAACAATGACAGGGCTGGTGGGAGTAGCCCTGGGGCTGCACCCTTCAAGCAAGCTCAAACTGGGTCCCTGAATTCCCTAGATGCTGGGCACAGGGCCCCAGAAGGGTCAGGGCCCCCTTCCCCTGCAAACCTCCCTCTGCTGCCCTGCTACTGCTTTGAGTTGACTAGTTTGTGAGGGTGGCAAACACCCAAACTTATATAAAAGTTGGGGAAAGACCAGCGCTGAGAACTCCAACCACTTCAGGAAAAGATCACTGCCAAAGCTGCTCCTGCTTCTGCAGCCACCTTTGAACCGAAGGCCATTCTGCTGCTGGGCGCCACCAACTAGAACATATTCCCTGGTCACCTAGTTACCAAGGAACAATCATGCAGAATTCTATGTGCCCACCTGACAGAAAAACCATATGATTTACAATGCCTGTCCCTGCCCCAGCCCAGACCACCACTGTCCTTCACCCGACCAGTAGATGTGCCCCAGACCCAGGTCTCCATGCATTATGAGCTGTCTGGCGTTCTACAGTTGTGTGAAAAGTGCAGTGTGCATTTGTTAATGCAAGCAAGCAGTTTTCATTAGCAACACAGTTTCAGGGTGTCTCACAGCTGGCTGGTTTGAATCATTGCTCACCAAACTTAATGACACCCTAACTGTTTATCATTTTCCTAATTAAATGCTCTTCTCTTTGCCCTCCAAAAACCGTTAATTTTCACCTGCATCTTGACCAGAGCAATCCCTGGAGCCCTAATCCTACTCTCAATAGAGTCCCTAAAATGAGACTCAGATATACCTTACCCCTTTACTTCCTCCTTGGTAAAATGGGACCCAAACTCCTCTCTCCCAGCTCAGAAATGCAGGGATTCACCGATTTGTATTTCTTGCTCTGTTTTTCCCTACTAAAACAGAATTTTTGGACTGGAACCCGGATTCTTTGTCTGCCGGAGTTGAAGAATGAATCCACGAACAGAAGATGGTATAGCAAAGGTGGAAATTTATTAAAGAACAAGTACAGACTCCCGTGTGGAGAGGGAAAAAGAGTTCCACAGAACAGACTCCCACATAGGGAGGGGGAAGGGTCCCACAGAATTCCTTTTCCCTATGGCTTATAAAAGTTGCACATGTTGGTGCTTGATATCCCTTCTGATTGGTCACTATTCCCTTCAAATTGTTACAATAGTAACTCCTGGGCTCAAAAGTTGAACCTCCTTCCTTATTGTTTTTCTATTCCCTTTGGGCTTTCTTCTTCTTCTTCTAGATCAGTGGTTCTCAACCTGTGGGTCGAGACTTCTTTGGGGGTCGAACGACCCTGACCCTTTCACAGGGGTCGCCTAAGACTATTGGAAAACACCTATTTCCCATGGTCTTAGGAACCAACACACCGCTCCTTGGTGTAGCAAAATGTAGCAATGTAGTTTACGGTTGTTATATGAAGACTGTTGCCCCTGCTACACCATGATTCAAGACAAAATTTCATTTATTTGTAATTAGAAATAAATATTTCACAATATATAATTACATATTGTTTTTGTGATTAATCCCTATGCTTTAATTATGTTCAATTTGTAACAATGAAAATACATCCTGCATATCAGATATTTACATTACAGTTCATAACAGTAGCAAAATTACAGTTATGAAGTAGCAACGAAAATAATTTTATGGTTGGGGGTCACCACAACATGAGGAATTGTATTAAAGGGTCGCAGCATTAGAAAGGTTGAGAACCACTGTTCTAGATGAAGGGCTTCTTTCCCTTTATTTTGTAAATATAGACCTTTTGCTGTTCCCAATTCCCTCATTCTATAGACATATACCTTCTATCACTCTGCAGCCCCGTGCTTCCTCCATGGTCCCCTTGATTTCTAAAATTCCTAAAATTTTCTAAAACCTGTCTTTTTCCACCCATAAAAATTCCCATTTCACTACCACAAAAGGAGCTTTCAGATTTTTCTCCATTCTGCCAATAATAAAGCTTAACGTACAATTTTCTGATGTAAAATTGAGAAACACAAAGTGGGGAAACACTATCCTGATCTGATGAAGATGATGATAGTGATAGTCACATTTGGCAAGCACTTACTATGCCCCAATCTTGTTTCAAGTGAGGTATTTCTTTAACCACCCAAAACAATTCTCATTTTCCAGACTTTACGGAAGAAATTTAGACATAGAAGTAAATTAATGCTTCTGAATCATGTGATTGTTTAGGGTTGGGGCCAGAATTTGATTCCAGATAATGTGGAAGGTAAGTGTTATATCACAAATCAGCGAGCTGGATAAGATGTCTTAATGAGCCAGTTAGTTAGGAGTCATCTTTATTGCATGCAGGCTCAGAGCAGATTACTTCTGTCAAATTCTGCACACCCAAAGGAGGAAGCATTCTTTTTTATATCTTTTTAGGTCCTTATGTAAGTTATTTTTACAGACAATTTGTAACCTTGAGTATCATATCTATATAAGTACCTGGTATCAATATCAGTATATCAGGTAGATGGCTAGCTTGCAAGGTTAGACAATTAAGTTTATCTTTTCTATTCAAGCAAAAAACAAAGTTATTTTACAGTCTACAAATAACAGAGTTGACCTACAGAATAGAAGACTGACTAAGAATAGCAGAGTAGTTCAAACAGCAGTTTCAAACAGCAGTTTTCCAAAGGAGAGATTACTATGCTTCATAAAGACCTTATATCAATTTTTTTAATTTTTTAAAATCTTTACTATTAAGAGTATTACAGACGTCCCACTATTTTCCCTCTATTACCCCCTTCCACCCAGTTTCCGCTTCCTACCCCACCCCAGGCCTTCAACACCCTACTGTCTGTGTCCATTGGTAAAAAACTTTGGTTAATCTCTTTCCACCCCCTCTCTCCTTTCCCTCTGAAATTAGTCAGTCTGCTCCATGCTTCTGTGCCTCTGATTCTGTTTTATTCTGGGTTGTTCATTAAATTTCTTATTTGTTTATTTTTATTTTTTAGATTCAATTGTTAATACATGTATTTATTGCCATTTTATTGTTTATATTTTTAGTGTTTCTCTTCTTCTTCTTCTTCTTCTTCTTCTTCTTCTTCTTCTTCTTCTTCTTCTTCTTCTCCTTCTTCTTCTTCTTCTTCAACAATATCTTTTAACATTTCATATAATACTGGTTTTCTGGCAATGAACACCTTTAGCTTTTTCTTGTCTGTGAAGCTCTTTCTGTGACCCTCAATTCTAAATGATAGCTTTGCTGGATAAAAATTATCTTGATTGTAGGTAATTACTATTCATCACTTTGAACATTTCTTGCCACTCCCTTCTGGCCTGAATAATTTCTGTTGAGAAATCAGCTGATAGTCATATGGGCACTCCCTTGTATGTAAATAACTGCTTTTCTCTTGCAGCTTTTAAGATCCTCTCTTTGTCATTTGCTCTTGGCATTATTATAATGTGTCTTGGTGTGGGCCTCTTTGGGTTCCTCTTGTTTGGGACTCTCTGAGCTTCCTAGACTTGTAAGTCTATTTCTTTCACCAGGTGGGCAAGTTTTCAGTCATTATTTCTTTTTTTTTTTCCAGTTTATTCACTTTTATTTTTTTATTTTTTTATTAATTTTGTATACATATCTCCCCATTGCCCCCTCTCCCTCCCAGGCATACCCCAACCCCCCAGTGTCTATGTTCATTGGTTATGATTATATGCATAGATACAAGTCCTTTGATTGATCTCTTATCTACCTCACCTAACTTTAATCTTCCTGCTGTAATTTCACAGTCTGTTTGAAGCTTTACTGTCTCTGTATCTATCCTTTTGTTCATCAGTTTATAATGTTCTTTATTATGCCCCAATGAGTGCGATCATGTGATGCTTCTCCTTCATTGACTGGCTTATTTCGCTAAGCATAAGGCTCTCCAGTTCCAACCAGGTTGCTGCAAATGGTAAGAATTCCTTCTTTTTAATGGCAGCATAAAATTCCATTGTGCAGATGTACCACAGTTTTCTGATCCACTCATCTGCTGACAGGCACCTAGGCTGTTTCCAAATTGTGGCTATTGTAAATTGTGCTGCTATGAACATAGGGGTGCATAAATCCTTTCTGATTGGTGGTTGTAATTTCTTAGGATAAATTCCTAAGAGTGGGATTACAGGGTCAAATGGGAGATCCATTTTTAGTTTTTTGAGGAAACTCCATACTGTTCTCCACAGTGGCTGCACCAGTCTGCATTCCCACCAACAGTGCACAAGGGTTCCTTTTTCTCCGCATCCTCGCCAACACTTGTCGTTTGTTGATTTGTTGATGATTGCCATTCTGACAGGTGTAAGATGGTATCGCATTGTCATTTTGATTTGCATCTCTCGGATGATTAATGACTTTGAACATGTTTTCATGTGTCTCTTGGCTTTCCTTCTGTCGTCTTTTGAAAAGGTTCTATTTAGGTCCATTGCCCATTTTTTTTATGGGATCCTTCATCTTCCTTTTATTAAGTTGTATAAGTTGGTTGTAGATTTTGGAGATTAAACCTTTATCAGTGATACCATTTGCAAATATGTTCTCCCATACATTGATCTTTCTTGTTGTTTTGTTGATGGTTTCTTTTGCTGTGCAAAAGCTTTTTATTTTGATGTAGTCCCATTTGTTTATTTTTTCTTTAGCTTCCATTGCCTTTGGAGCAGTATCAGTGAAGAAGTTCTTTCGGCATATATCTGAGATTGTGCTGCCTGTGGATTCCTCTAGTATTTTTATGGTTTCCCTTCTAATGTTTAGGTCCTGTATCCATTTTGAGTTTATTTTTGTATTTGGTGTAAGTTGGTGGTCCAGTTTCAATTTTTTGCGTGTATCTGTCCAATTTCCCCAACACCATTTATTTAAGAGGCTATCTTGGTTCCATTGAATGTTCATGCCTCCTTTGTCAAATATTAATTGAGCATAGTGGTTTGGGTGGATATCTGGGTTCTCTATTCTATTCGATTGGTCTATATGTCTGTTCTTGTGCCAGTACCAGGCTGTTTTGAGAATAGTTGCTTTGTAGTATAGCTTGAAGTCTGGTATTGAGATCCCACCTACTTTATTCTTTTTTTCTCAGAATTGCTGTAGCTATCCGTGGTCTTTTTTATTCCAGATGAATCTATGAAGAATTCTTTGTAGGTCTGTGAAATATGTCGTTGGTATTTTAATGGGTAGTGTGTTGAATCTGTAGATTGCTTTGGGTAGTATGGACATTTTAATGATGTTGATTCTCCCAATCCATGAGCATGGTATGCTCTTCCATCTGTTAACATCTTCCTCTACCTCTTTTTTCAGTGTCCTGTAGTTTTCTGCATAAAGGTCTTTTACCTCTTTAGTTAGGTTTATTCCTAGGTATCTTAATTTTTTTGGTGCGATGGTAAATGGGATTGCTTTTTTAGTTTCTCTTTCTATAATTTCACTACTAGTGTATAGAAATGCCACAGACTTCTTAGCATTAATTTTGTATCCTGCTACATTGCCGAATTCATTAATTAAGTCAATTAGTTTTGGAATGGAGTCCTTTGGGTTTTTTATGTACAATATCATGTCATCTGCAAATAAGGACAGCTTTACTTCTTCTTTTCCAATTTGGATGCCTTTTATTTCTTCTTGTTGTCTAATTGCAATGGCTAATACTTCCAGTACTATGTCAAACAGGAGAGGTGAGAGTGGGCATCCCTGTCTTGTTCCTGTTCTTAGGGGAAATGGTTTTAGTTTTTGCCCATTGAGTATGATGTTAGCTGTGGGTTTATCATATATGGCTTTTATGATGTTGAGGTATGATCCTTCTATTCCCACTTTGCTGAGAGTTTTTATCAAGAAAGGATGTTGGATTTTGTCAAATGCTTTTTCTGCATCAATTGAGATAACTATGTGATTTTTGTTTCTCAATTTGTTTATGTGATGTATCACATTTATTGATTTGCGGATATTGAACCATCCCTGCATTCTTGGGATGAATCCTGCTTGGTCATGGTGTATGATCTTTCTGATGTACTGCTGGATCCGGTTTGCTAGAATTTTGTTGAGGATTTTGGCATCTATGTTCATGAGAGATATTGGCCTATAATTCTCTTTCATTGTGTTGTCTTTATCTGGTTTTGGTATTAGGGTGATGCTGGCTTCATAGAAGGTGTTTGGTAGTATTCCTTCTTCTTGAATGTTTTTGAATAGTGTGAGGAGGATAGGTTTTAATTCTTCCTTGAATGTTTGGTAAAACTCTCCTGTGTAGCCATCTGGACCCGGGCTTTTATTTGCTGGAAGCTTTTTGATTACTGATTCAATTTCTTCCATAGTTATTGGACTATTGAGATGTTTGGCTTCCTCCTCATTGAGTTTTGGGAGGTTATATTTTTCTAGGAAAATGTCCATTTCTTGCAGGTTGTCCAATTTGTTGGAATAGAGTTGTTCATAGTATTTTTTAACAATCCTTTGTATTTCCACAGGGTCTGTTGTTATTTCTCCTCTTTCATTTCTGATTTTGTTTATTTGGGTCTTCTCTCTTTGCTTCTTGGTGAGCCTGGCTAGGGGTCCATCAATCTTGTTTATCCTTTCAAAGAACCAGCTCTTTGTTTTGTTGATCTTTTGAATTGTTTCTTTGGTCTCCAAGTTGTTTATCTCCGCTCTGATCTTCACTATTTCCTTCCTTCTGAGTACACTGGGCTTTTCTTGTTGCTCACGTTCTAGCTCTTTGAGTTGTAGGTTTAGGTGATTTATTACCATTGTTTCCTGTTTTTTGCAGTAGGCTTGTAGGGCTATGAACTTCCCTCTCAAGACTGCTTTCACTGTGTCCCATAAATTTTGTATTGTTGTGTTGTCATTGTCATTTGTTGCCATGATGTTTTTTATTTCTTCCTTGATCTCTCTGGTTACCCAGTCGTTATTTAATAGCATGCTGTTTAGTCTCCATGTGTTTGATTTCTTTCTATTGTTTTTATTATAGTTGATTTCCAGTTTTATGCCACTGTGGTCTGAGAAAATGCTTGATATGATTTCTATCTTCTTGAATTTGAAGAGACTTTTCTTATGATCCAACATATGATCTATCTTTGAAAATGACCCATGTTCACTGGAGAAGAATGTGTATTCTGTGGCTTTGGGGTGAAATGTTCTGAAGATGTCAATTAATTCCATCTGATCTAGTGAGACATTTAGGATTGATGTTTCTTTGCTGATTTTTTGTTTAGAGGATTTGTTCAATGGTGACAGTGGGGTATTAAAGTCTCCTACTATGATTGTATTGCTGTCAATCTCTCCCTTAATATCCTCCAAGAGTTTTTTTTATGTATTTAGGTGCTCCTATATTGGGTGCATATATGTTTACTAGAGTTATTTCTTCTTGTTGGATTGTTCCCTTTAGTATTATGAAGTGGCCTTCTTTATCTCTTGTTATGTCCTTCACTTTGAGATCTAATTTGTCAGATATAAGTATTGCAACCCCAGCTTTTTTTTCATTTCCATTTGCCTGAAATACCATGTTTCATCCCTTCACTCTCAGTCTGTGTGCTGCAGACAGCAGATACATGGATCATGTTTTCTTATCCAATCGGTTACCCTATGTCTTTTGATTGGAGCATTTAATCCATTTACATTTAAAGTTATTATTGATAAGTACTTATCTGTTGCCATTTTTAGTCCTTACCCCCGAGTTCCTTCTTCGCTTCCTCTTTCTTTTTATTACAGCAGACCTTTTAACATTTCTTGCATTGCTGGTTTGGTGGTAATATATTCCCTTAGTCCTTTTTTGTCTGTGAAGCTTTTGATTTCACCTTCAATTTTGATTGAGAGTCTTGCAGGGTACAGTATTCTTGGATTCAGACCCTTCCTTTGCATGACTTTGTATATTTCATTCCATTCCCTTCTGACCTGACGAGTTTCTGTTGAGAAGTCAGTAGCTAGTCTTATGGGGGTTCCTTTGTAGGTAACTTTCTGTTTCTCTCTGGCTGCTTTTAAGATTCTTACTTTGTCGTCGGTGTTTGCCAATTTAATTATAATGTGCCTCGGTGTCGGTTTGTTGGGGTTCATTTTGCTTGGGACTCTGTGAGCTTCTTGGATTTGTGTGGGTTTTTTCTTTTCTATATTGGGGAAATTTTCTGTCATTATTTCTTCAAACACATTCTCTAATCTTTGTTCAGTTTCCACTCTTTCTGGAACCCCAATTATGCGGATGTTGTTTTGTTTCATGTTATCCCAAAGTTCCCTTAGACTCTCCTCTTGCTTTTTAACTTTTTTTTCTAGAAGCTGCTGTACTTGGGTATTTTTTTCCTACCGTGTCTTCTAGCTCACTGATGTGGTCCTCTGCTTCTTCTAGTCTACTTTTCATGCTTTCTATTGAGTTCTTTATAGCAGTGATGTCATTTTTCATTTCTTCTTGATTATTCTGCACCTCCTCTAGGTTCTTCTGCATTTCTTCTTCCTGCTTCTTCATCTCCTCTTGCATCTTCTTCATTTCCTCTTGGCTCTTACTCATATTGTCAAATTTGTCTTCCATTCTTTTCAACCACATTATGATCATTTCTCTGAACTCTTTCTCTGGTAGGCTTATTTCTGGTTCTATTTCGTTTACTTCCTTTTCTGATGAAACCTGCCTTTCTGTCTTACGTAGGCTGTTTCTTTTTCTGCCCATGGTCTTTCTTCTCCAGGTGTCTGGTTATGTAGTTCTCTCTCCTACGTTGATTGAAAGGCACAAACTACAACACGACCAGGTACAGCACACAAGGCACTGAGTAGAAATGTATTCAAGATGTTAATAATCACAAATAAGGTGACCACCAATGAAGGACAAATTAGGGGTAAATAGAGAAAGAAGAAGAGGAAAATGAGGAAAAAAGAAAAGAAAGAAATGCCAAAATCAAATTGGGAGAGTGAGAAAAAAAAAAGATAAATACATGAACAATAAAATAAGAAAATAAAAAGGAGAAGAAGGAGAAGGAAAGAGGAAGAGAAAAAAGTCAGAAAGAAAAGGAAGTGTATAAGAGAGAAAAGAGGAACAAAATATAGATGTCAGGAGACAACTCCAATAGAACAGTCACTAATCCCAATAAAGGCCAGCAACCAGTACCTAGAGATTAAGGCAAATTGCAAATAGCAACTGGTATCGAGGGAGGTGAGGGAAAAGAGAGGTAGAAAACAAAGCAAGCAAAAAGCAAAATAAAACAAGTAGAATAAACTAAAACAATCTCACAAAAAATTTTCAAAAAATCGATATAATCACTTTTCAGGCAAATAGCAACAAAAGGAGATAGAGAAAAAACAACTTTTTGGCTAGTGAAGACAAGAAGAGAGAGGTTTGTGTGGACTTGTAGTAGGGGATTTGAAATTAGATATATAAATGGGGTGAAATTTTAACGAGGTAAAGAGAAAAATAGGGAGAATCTAAAGTTGGAAAAGGGAAAGAGAAACAAGACAACAAAATGGGGAGTTAGGAGGAAGGTGTTGGCATAAAGGTAGAGTTGAGTTGGAGTAAAATTATGCTAAAGGAAAGATGAAAATAGAATGTAGAACTCTAATCCCGAAATAAAATAAAGAGAAAACAAAATGACACTTGTGGGTTTTTTTCCAAAACGGTTAAGTACTAGTAGTAATTAATACTAGTTTAAAACAAAAATGTAATAATTATAAAGGTAAAATCAATTGAGGCGGAAAGAAAAAAAATATTCTTTTAATTAAAATATGTGAAAATGAAAAATAAAAAATTAAACATTAAAAAAAAAGAAAAAAGGAAAAATAAAAAAAAGAAGAAAAATAGAATGGTCCTTCACTTCCACTATTATTCTGCTTGGCACTCCTGTTTCCCAGTAGGGAAGGTATTGCAGTTCCCTGTGTTCCCCTCTTGGTGTTTTAATCTCTATTCTTTTGTAGTTATGCGAGAGTCAATTTGTGTGTCATCCACTGGGTGGCAGTGTTTCGGAATTGATCTCTGAGACAAAGCACAGGACCTCTCTAGGCTGTGCTCAGATCCTGCTACTCTGTGGTTCTCAAAGCCAGTTTGTGGGGGTTTTGCAGCCAGGACACTGTAATAACTCCCAGGCTGTCCCTCTGCCCCAGAAAAAAAAAAAAGAACGAGTCGTTTTCCAGAGCTCTCCTCTGTCAACAGCTCAGAGGGTTTGCCTTCACACTCAGGGATCACGCCCTGACCACCTCTGCGGACCTCTCCAGAGGCAGCTTTCCCACAGCCCAGCTCCCACAGTGTGCGCATCTTTGTTGTGCAGGGGTAGGAGACCTCACCCTGACCCAGGCGAAATCTGACCCTTCTGCGCACCGCGTGGATCTCCGAATGTGCTGCCGGCGCGTCCGTGCCGCCTGGGAAGCCGTGCTCTGGGTCCCCGGCTGCTCTGTGGGTGCCTCCGTCAGCCGCATCTTTCAGACCTCGGCAGACATCCACCTCCCCCTTAACTCAGGCACAATCTGACCTTTCTGTGTGCTCTGTGGATCTCTGATTCTGCCGCGTGTCTGCACCGATTGGAGAGCAGAGTTCTGGGTCCCCGGTCCCTGGCTGCTCGATGGGTGCCCAGCCGAAGGCTTCAGACAGCCGCAGACATCCACCTCCCACTGCAAGATGGCTCGGGCTCCGTGTTCGCGCTGGTGGCTCTGGCCGACAAAAACCCCATGGCAGTGGGGCTGCCTGGCCGGGAGAGCCCCTTCCAGCAGTTCTCCGCCTTCTCCTGTTGTGCCCAGAGTTCGGGGTCCCCAATAATCCACCACTAAGGAGCCTTTTCTGATGCAAAAGCAAAGAGTCTTTATTCAAACCCGGGTTTGGCTCTCAGCCTCTTTCTGGCGCAGCAGCGAGGCGAGAGCTGAACCAATATTTTTAACAAATCCTCTGATAACTTCCTCATCATCTTGGAAAGAGGTGATTACATTAAACTAAATTGTGTGTGTGTGTGTGTGTGTGTGTGTGTGCACGCGCGCATTTGTGAGTTTAATTGTTTCTTAGAAATTGACATTTAAAAAATATCAAATAGCCAGGCCGGCACAGCTCAGTGGTTGAGCATCAACTAGGAACCAGAAGATCAGATTTTGATTCCCTATCAGGGCACACACGTGGGTTGTTTGGGGGATCCATTCCCAGTAGGGGCAGGAAGCCAACCGATGATTCTCTCTCATTGTTGATGTTTCTATCTCTTTCTCTCTCTCTTCTCTGAAATCAATAAAAATTTATATTTAAGAAAAATAAATAAATTATTTTAAATAAAAAATAAAATATACCAAAGGGCACTGGCTGGTGTAGCTCAGTTGGTTGAGTCATGTCCCATGCACCAAAAGATTGCCAGTTTGATTCCCTGTTAGGGCACACACCCAGTTTCAGTTTTATCCTGATCGTGGTACTTTATTTTCTCTATCTCTTCCTCTCCCTTCCTTTCTCTCTAAAAATCAATAAAAACAGTTCAGCCAGTGTTGCTCAGTGGTTGAGCATTGACATATACTGATAATCCAAGAGGTTATGGTTCAATTCTTGGTCAGGGCACATGCACTGGTTGTAGGTTTGATGCCCAATATGGGATGTGCAGGAGGCAGCTGATCAAAGATCCTCATCATTGATGTTTCTACCTCTTTCTCCCTCTTCATCCTCTCTAAATTCAGTAAAAACATATATTTTTAAAATAAACATCAATAAACACATATTAAGGGGTGGGGGGAGAAATGGTGGTGGAATAGACGGACGTGTCCCAAGTCTTGTCCCTGAGAAGACAGAGAGAACAGCCAAAGGGCATACTGTGAGTGTTTATTGGCAAGTTAAGGGACAGTTAATCTCCAGGATAAGGTGGGGGACTACTGGATGGGGTTCCCCTGACTGGGTAGCCCCCACTGCTACTGGGTTCCCTGCCTGAGCCACCAGGTCAGACTCGGAGACCGCATGATGTTAAAGGGGAAAGTGGATGTTTACAGAAGCCAGAAAAGCTACAGCAGCAGCACCCACCGAACAGCAGTGAGCCCCAGAACACCGGTCCCCAATTGGTGCAAACACTAGAATTCAGAGGAGCTCCACAAGCCACACAGAAAGGAGAGAGAGAGAACTACATAACCAGACACCTAGAGAAGAGAGACCATGGGCAGACAAAGAAACAGCTCACATATGAAAGAAAAGAAGGCATCACCAGAAAAGAAAGTAAAGGAAATGGAGGCAAGCAACCTGCCAGAGGAAGAATTCAGAGAAATGGTCATAAGGAGGCTGAAAAGAATAGAAGACAAATTTGACAATATGAGTAAAAACCAAAAGGAAATGAAGAAAAACCAAAAAGAAATGAAAATGATATCAGTGCTGTAAAGAACTCAATAGGAAGGATCAAAAGTAGACTAGAAGAAGCAGAGGACCATGTCAGTTAGCTAGTAGAGAAGGTAGGAAAAAATACCCAAGTAGAGCAGCCTCTAGAAAAAAAATTAAAAAGCAAGAGAAGAGCCTAAGGGAACTTTGGGACAACATGAAACAAAACAACATCCAAAAAAGGGTTTCTAGAAAGAGAGGAAACTGAGCAAGGAATAGAAAACCTGTTTGAAGAAATAATGACAGAAAATTTGCCTGATGAAGGGAAGAAAAAAGTCCACACAAATTCAAGAAGATCACAGAGTCCCAAGCAAAATATACCCCAAAAGACCGACATGAAGGCACATTATAATTAAATTGGCAAACACCAACAGCAAAGTAAGAATCTTAAAAGTGGCCAGAGAAAGACAGAAAGTTACCTACAAAGGAACCCCCATCAGACTAGTGACTGATTTCTCAACAGAAACTCATCAGGCCAGAAGGGAATAGAAGGAAATATATAAAGTCATGCAAAGGAAGGGTCTGAATCCAAGAATACTGTACTTAGCAAGGCTATCAATCCAAATTGAAGGTGAAATCAGGAGCTCCACAGACAAAAAAAGACTAGGGGAATTTATTACCATCAAATCAGCAATGCAAGAAACGCTAAAGGGTCTGATGTTAAAAAAAAAAAGAAAAGAAAAAGAAAGAAAAGAAAAGAAAAGAAATAGGAAGAGAAAAAAAGAAACACAAGGGTAAAGAATAAAAATGGCAACAAATAAGTACTTATCAATAATAACTTTAAATGTAAATGAATTAAATGCTCCAGTCAAAAGACATAGGGTAATGGATTGGATAAGAGAACATGACCCATATATCTGCTGTCTATAAGAAACACACCTCAGAAAAAAGGACGCATACAGACTGAGGGTGAAAGGATGGAAAACGGGTTTTTCAGACAAATGGAAATGAAAAAAAGCTGGAGTAGCAATACTTATATCTGACAAATTAGATCTCAAAGTGAAGGACATAATAAGAGATAAGGAAGGCCACTTCATAATACTAAAGGGAGCAATCCAACTAGAAGAAATAATTCTGGTAAATATATACGCACCCAATACAGGAGCACCCAAATACAAAAAAAAAAAAACTCCTGGAGGATATCAAGGGAGATATTAACAGCAATACAATCATAGTAGAAGATTTTAATACCCCACTATCACCATTGGACAAACCCTCTAAACAAAAAATCAGCAAAGAAACATCAATCCTAAATGACTCACTAGACCAGATGGAATTAATTGACATCTTCAGAACATTTCACCCCAAAGCCACAGAATATACATTCTTCTCCAGTGAACATGGGTCATTTTCAAAGATAGATCATATGTTGGATCATAAGAAAAGTCTCTTCAAATTCAAGAAGATAGAAATCATATCAAGCATCTTCTCAGATCACAGTAGAATAAAACTGGAAATCAACTACAATAAAAACAATCCAAAGAAATCAAACACATGGAGACTAGACAGCATGCTATTAAACAATGACTGGGTAACCAGAGAGATCAAGGAAGAAATTAAAAACATCATGGCAACAAATGACAATGAAAACACAACAATCCAAAATCTATGGGACACACTGAAAGCAGTCTTGAGAGGGAAGTTCATAGCTCTCCAAGCCTACTGCAAAATATAAAAATAAAAATAAATAAAAAATAAAAAACAAGAAACAATGGTAATAAATTACCTAACATTACAACTCAAAGATGTAGAAAGAGAGCAACAAGAAAATCCCAGTTTAAGCAGAAGGAAGAAAATAGTGAAGATTAGAGCGGAGATAAACAAAATAGAGACCAAATAAAGAATACAAAAGATGAACAAAACCAATGGTTCTTCGAAAATATGAGTAAGATTAATGAACCTCTAGCTAAGCTCACCAAGAAGCAAAGAGAGAGGATTCAAATAAAATCAGAAATGAAAGAGGAGAAATAACAATAGACCTTGCTGAAATACAAAGGATTGTTTAAAAAGAAAAATACGATGAACCACTCTATTCCAACAACCTGGAGGAAATGGACATATCCCTAGAAAAATATAACCTTCCAAAACTCAATCAGGAAGAATCTAAACATCTCAATTGGCAAATAACTATGGAAGAAATTGAAGCAGTCATCAAAAGGCTTCCAGCAAACAAAAGCCCAGGGCCAGATGGCTACACGGGGGAGTTTTACCAAACATTCAAGGAAGAATTAAAACCTATCCTCCTCAGACTATCCCAAAAAATTCAAGAGGAAGAAGCCAGCATCACCCTAATACCGAAACCAGATAAGGATAACACAATGAAAGAGAATTACAGACCAATATACCTCATGAACATAGATGCTAAAATCCTCAACAAAATTCTAGCAAATCAGATCAAGCAGTACATTAGAAAGATCATACACCAAGTAGGATTCATCACAGGAATGCAAGTTTGGTACAATATCTGCAAATCAATAAACGTGATACATCACATAAACAAATTGAGAGATAAAAATCACATAGTCATATCAATTGATGCAGAAAAAGCATTTGACAAAATCCAACACCTTTTCTTGATAAAAACTCTCAACAAGGTGGGAATAGAAGGATCATACCTCAACATCACAAAAGCCATATATGATAAACCCACAGCTAACATCATACTCAATGGGCAAAAACTAAAACCATTTCCCCTAAGAACAGGAACAAGACAGGGATGCCCACTCTCACCTCTCCTGTTTGACATAGTATTGGAAGTATTAGCTATTGCAAGAAGAAATAAAAGGCATCCAATTGGAAAAGAAGTAAAACTGTCCTTATTTGAAAATGACATGATACTGTACATGAAAAACCTGAAAGACTCCAACAAAAAACTAATGGACTTAATAAATGAATTCAGCAATGTAGCAGGATACAAAATTAACACCAAGAAATCTATGGCATTTCTATACACTAATAGTGAATTACAGAGAGACTAAAAAAGCAATTCCATTTACCATCACACCAAAAATATTAAGATACCTAGGAATAAATTTAACTAAGGAGGTAAAAGATCTATACAGAGAAAACTACAAGACACTGAAAAAAAGAGATAGAGGAAGATGTAAACAGATGGAAGAGCATACCATGCTCATGGATTGGGAGAATCAACATCATTAAAATGTCTATACTATCCAAAGCAATCTATAGATTCAATGCCCTCTCCATTAAAATAGCAACTTCATATTTTATATTTCTAGAAATAACTCTCCAAAGATTCATCTGGAACAAAAAAAGATCCCGAATAGCTGCAACAATACTGAGAAAGAAGAATAAAGTAGGTGGGATCTCAATACCAGATTTCAAGCTGTATTACAAAGCCACTTTTCTCAACACAGCCTGGTACTGGCATAAGAACAGACATATAGACCAATGGAATAGACTAGAGATCCAGATATCGACCCAAACCACTTCACTCAATTAATATTTGACAAAGGAGGCATGAACATACAATGGAGTCAAGACAGTCTCTTCAATAAATGGTGGTGGGAAAATTGGACAGATACATGCAAAAAAATGAAATTAGACCACCAACTTACACCATACACAAAAATAAACTCAAAATGGATACAGGACTTAAACATAAGACAGGAAACCATAAAAATGCTAAAGGAATCTACAGGCAGCAATATCTCAGACATATGCCAAGGAACTTCTTCACTAATACTACTCCTAGAGCAATGGAAGCTAAAGAGAAAATAAACAAATGGGACTGCATCAAAATAAAAAGCTCTTACACAGCAAAAGAAACCATGAACAAAACAAGAAAACCCACTGTATGGGAGAACATATTTGCAAATTTTATCACTGATAAAGGTTTAATCTTCAACATCTACAGGGAACTTATACAACTTAACAAAAGGAAGATAAATGATCCAATAAAAAAAAATGGGCAATGGACTTAAATAGAATCTTTTCAAAAGAAGACAGAAGGAAGGCCAAGAGATACATTGAAACATCCTCAAAGTCACTAATTATCTGAGAGATGCAAATCAAAATGACAATGCGACACCATCTCACACCTGTCAGAATGGCAATCATCAACAAATCAACAAACGACAAGTATTGGCGAGGATGCAGAGAAAAAGGAACCCTTGTGCACTACTAGTGGGAATGCAGACTGGTGCAGCCACTGTGGAGAACAGTATGGAGTTTCCTCAAAAAACTAAAAATGGAACTCGCATTTGACCCAGTAATCCCACTCCTAGGAATATATCCTAAGAAACTAAAAACACCAATCAGAAAAGATATATGCAATGTTCATAGCAGCACAATTTACAATAGCTAAGATTTGGAAATAGCCTAGATGCCTGTCAGCAGATGACTGGATCAGACAACTATGGTACATCTACACAATGTAATACTCTGCTGCCATAAAAATGAAGGAATTCTTGCCATCTGCAGCAACCTGGATGAAACTGGAAAGCATTATGCTAAGTGAAATAAGCCAGTCAATGAAAGAAAAATACCACATGATCTCACTCATTTATGGATAATAAAGAACATTATAGGAGGAACCAAGCTGAAGATATAAGGTATACACCTGTACATGCTGCCTCTCACAACCACACCAAAACTCAACTAAAAGATAAAATGACTATCCCCCAGAACCACGGGAAAGTTTGCAGAGTGGAGGTTCTACAACCAGAAGAAAAGTAAAAAGTGTACTGATATGATGTGCAGAGGCTCAGAAAGGCAGAGGGAGACGGAGCCCATTGAAGATGGCAGCTGGCAGGATGGAGGTGAGGGAGAGGAAGTGAGTGAGTGGACAAAAGGAGAGTGTGTGGGTGTGTGTGGTGGGTGTGTGATTGAGTGAGGGACAGTTGAATCTTGCGGAGTAGTGGGGGCTGTCAGTACAGGCTCTCTTGGACAAGGAGAGACTGCCATGGCGGCTGGCACTCCCCGGACTGTGGGACTCGGGTGCGGAGCCCACGCCATCTTGAAGTGGAAAACGGCCTTTCTTTGGTTCTCGTCAACACTGCCAGACAGACAGGCCTTGGAGCTGCCCTGCAACCCAACAGCCACTCCAGCCAGAGTCCTGCTGCCACAGCTGCAGATCCACAGACCCTGGGACCTTCGCTTCCAAAGGAGTGAGTGCAACCTCTTCCTCCTTGGCGACATCGGCGCAGCTGCAGTGCACACTGGTCCCGGCTTGCAGAACTCCAGGGTCACCGCGTTTGCACGCACCACCACGGTTTCCCAGTCTATGGCGTGCCCTTGCACCAGTTTGCAGAGCACCCTAACCCTTGTTTTTGCAAGTCCTGGTCGCCCCATCTGTGGTGTGCCCTCCTATCTGGTTTGTGGAGCTCCCTGGTCACTGCATTTGCTGTGCTGCCACCCATTGCGGGTTTTCAGCAGCATGTTCTGGCAATCTACTCCCTAAGCAGTGCCTGGGAGCCACTAGGAGCCCCTGTGTGTGTGATTTTGTAACTCTGGGCACCACAGTCACGCCTCTCCAAGGTGTAGGCCCCCTGAAACAATCATTCTGACAGATGGGTCCTTGGTGCCACTGTGTATTCCCGCTGGGCACACGTGATCTCAATTAAAGGTGCAAAACAGGAGAATCCAAGATGGCGGAATAGGTAAACACCTACACTGCTGCCTCGCACAACAATTTCAAAACTACAACTAAAAGAATGGACATCAGCCAGAACCACAGGAAAGCTGGCTGAGTGGAAGTTCTACAGCTAGAAGGAAAGAGAGGGGCTCACAGAAACCCAGAGGAGCTGCAAAAAGCTGAGGTACGGAGACTCCCGCGAGGAGAGAGCGGGTGCCCGAGTACCTGGCTGGCTTTCTCTGGCGGGAGGGAAATAGAGACTCCCAACGGCATTGAACCCCTTATCTTACGACACTAAACCCCAGATCCAGCCAAAACTCATACGGGGTGAGTTTGGACTGTGAAAAGGGAGAGGTGTACGGAAATTTAGGGGAGTCGCAAAAGATCTGAGGTCTGGTCGCGCACGGCGCTGCATGAGGGACAGACTGCTGATTGTGCCGCTGGCTTTGGCGAGTGGGCGGGAGACAGACCCTCCCAACTATTCCACTTCTGAGTCCACTGGGCCCCTGTTTTGGACAAAACCCTGGAGACCTAGACTCGTTTGGTCCTGGCATGCAGGGGAGCTGGAAAGGCAGCGGTCTAGAAGCACTGTGGGCGCGCGTGCCCAAGGACCATTCCAGCGATGACCCAGTCACATGAGACTCAGGGGCCGTGGAGGGCAGGGCCGACTGGAAGGCAAGGTGGTCCCTTAAGCCCTAAGACTCCACCCCTCCCAAGCTCAACAGCGGCTTCTGTGGCTTTGCAAGTCTGGTTTCACAAGGCTGAATTCAACACAGAAGTTTCCCCGACATAGTGAAAATGCCGAGACAAGGGAAGGGATCACAAACAAAAGAAATGGAGGGAAAAAAACGACTGGATATAGAGTTCAAAACCACGCTTATAAGGTTTTTCAAGAATATGCTAGAAAACTTGGATAAATTTAGCGAGAGCCAAGAGGAGATGAAAAAGGACCAACTAGAGATGGAAAAGGTCCAACTAAAGATGATAAAAGACCAACTAGAAATTAAACATACACTGACTGAAATAAAAAATATTATACAGAGTCCTAACAGCAGACTAGAGAAAGGCAAGAATCAAGTCAAAAATTTGAAATATAAAGAAGCAGAAAACACTCAACTGGAAAAGCAAGAAGAGAAAAGAATCCAAAAATGTGAACATAATGTAAGGAGACTCTGGGACAGCTTCAAGCGTACCAACATCAGAATTGTGGGGGTGCCAGAAGAAGAGAGAGAGCAAGATACTGAAAACCTATTTAAAGAA
>JAAGEH010000041.1:15142962-15155429 GCA_011751065.1 Lasiurus cinereus | reverse complement strand
TGCCAGAAGAAGAGAGAGAGCAAGATACTGAAAACCTATTTAAAGAAATAATGACTGAAAACTTCCCACATCTGGTAAAAGAAATAGACTTACAAGTCCAGGAAGCACACAGAACTCCATATAAAAGGAATCCAAACAGGACCACACCGAGACACATCACAATTAAAATACCAAGAGCAAAAGACAAAGAGAGAATATATTAAAAGCAGCAAGAGAAAAACAGTTCATTACCTACAAGGGAGCACCCATACGACTGTCAGCTGATTTCTCAACAGAAACGATGCAGGCCAGACAGGAGGGGCAAGAAATATTCAACGTGATGAATAGCAAGAACCTACAACCAAGAATAATCTATCCAGCAAAGCTAACATTCAGAATTGAAGGGTAGATAAAAAGCTTCACAGATAAGAAAAAGCTAAAGGAGTTCATCAACTCTAAACCAGTATTATATGAAATGCTGAAAGGTACTCTTTTAGAAGAGGAAGAAGAAAAAGGTAAAAGACAAAAAAATATGAACAACAAATACATATCTATCAATAAGTGAATCTAAAAATTAGTGAATTAAAAATTTGATGAACAGAATAAACGTGAATAGAATAGGATCAGGAGCACAGAAAGGGAATGGACTGATAATTCTCAGGGGGGAAGTGGTGAGGGGTGTACAGGGAGAGACTGGACAAAAATCATACACCTATGGATGAGATCAATGGGAGGGAGCTAAGGGCAGAGGGAGGGGTGGGAGCTGGGTGGAGGGGTGCTATGGAGGGGAAAAAAGAGAAACAAATATAATAATCTGAATAATAAAGATTTAATTTAAAAAAAAAACTAAAGGTGCAAAACAGCAAAAATAGGGACACTCCTCTTCACGGCTGCCGACTTCTAGACATCACAGTTGTCCTGCTCAAGCTTGCAGATCTACATCAAGAGAACCCAAATAGCTCAAGTAGGGAACTACAATAGATTAATAAGCACAGGAAAACTGAGAGAATTCACCAGTAGCACCATCCCCCAAAAAACTTGGGTAGAAAAGCAATTGGATCTACAATTACAACATTACAGGAAAACTTGGGAAGACATAAAAGCAATCCCCAAAGGAAAGAAAAAAAGGAATCACCAGAAAGGGATTTAGATGAAATTGAAGCCAGAGCCTTTCAGAGAAAGAATTCAGAGTAATGGTTTTAAGGATGTTTAAATGGATGAAAGACAAATGCACACAACTCAATGAGAACTATAAAAAGCTGAATGAGAGTGTCATCAACGTGAAACAAAACCAAGATAAGATGAAGAATGACATAGCTGCAATAAGGAACACAATGGAAGGCTTAAACAGTAGACTAGAAAAGGCTGAGGACTGCATCAGCAAATTAGAAGACAAGTTAGGAAAAAACACACAAACACAGCAGCAACTGGAAAGAAGACTTAAAAAACAAGAAGAGAGCCTAAGGGAACTTTGGGACAACACAAAATGAAACAACATCCACTTAATTGTGATACCAGGAGGAGTGGAAGAGAAGCAAGGAATAGAAAACCCATTTGAAAAAATAATGACAGAAAATTTCTCTGATATTGGCAAGAAAAAAAATATGCAAGTCCAAGAAGTACACAGAGTCACAAAAAAGCTGAACCCCAAAAGACTGACACCAAGACACATCATAATTAAATTGGCGAACACTAACAACAAAGTAAGAATCTTAAAGGCTGCCAGAGAGACAGAAAGTTACCTACAAGGGATCTCCTATTAGAATATCAACTGATTTTTCAACAGAAACACACCAGGCCAGAAGGGAATGGAATGAAATATATAAAGTGATGGAAAACAAGGGTCTGAACCCAAAAATACTATACCCAGCATGGCTATCATTCAAAATTGAAGGTGGAATCAGGAGCTTTACAGACAAGAAAGGGCTAAGAAAGCTTATCACTACCAAGCCAACAATGCAAAAAATGCTAAAGGGACTGCTATAAAAGAAGAAAGAGAAAGGCAAGAAAAAAACACAAACACTAAGGAAAAATATGACAACAAACATGAATTTGTCAATAATATCATTAAACGTAAATGGGTTAAATGCACCAATCAAAAGACCTAGGGTAGCTGAATGGTTAAGAAAACATGACTCATACATTTGCTGTCTACAAGAGACCCACCTCAGAGCAAAGGATTCCCACAGATTGAGAGTGAAGGGAAGGAAAAACATTTTTCAGGCAAATAGAAATGAGAAAAAAGCTGGGTTGGTGATACTTATATCTGGTAAAATAGACCTCAAAGTAAAGGCTAAAACAAGAAATAAGGAAGGTCACTACATAATACTAAAAGGAGCAATTCATCAAGAAGATAGAACTCTGGTAAACATATATGCACCTAATACAGGAGCCCCTAAATACATAAAAATAAAAAACTCCTAGAAGATATCAAGGGAGAGATCAACAACATAATACAATCATAGTAGGGAATTTTAATACACCACTGACATCTCTGGACAAATCCTCTAGACAAAAAATCAGAAAAGAAACAGCAATTCTAATTAACTCACTAGATCAGATGGACCTAATTGACATCTTCAAAGCATTTCACTCCAAAGCCACAGAATATACATTCTTCTCAAGTGTACACAGGACATTTTCAAAAATAGACCACATATTGGGTCACAAGCAATGTCTCCCCAAATTCAAAAAGATTGAAATCATATCAAGCATTTTCTCAGACCACAATGGCATAAGATTAGAAATAACCTACAATAAAAACATTCCAAAAAATTCAAACACTTGGAAATTGAATAGCATGTTACTAAACAATGATTGGGTTATAAATGAGATCAAAGAAGAAATTAAAAATATTCTGGAGACTAATGACAATAAAAACACAACAACGCAAATGCTATGGGACATAATGAAAGCAGTGCTGAGAGGGAAGTTTATAGCTCTACAGGCCTACCTCAAAAATAACAGGAAAAAATGGTAATGAATTACCTAACTCAAGAACTAGAAAGAGAGCAACAAGAAAAGCCCACTGTGAGCAGAAGAAAAGAAATAGTAAAGAGCAGAGCAGAAATGAATGACATAGAGACCAAAAAAAAAAAAAAAAACCAAAAAAATCAACAAAACCAAGAACTGGTTCTTCGAAAGAATAAACAAGATTGATGAACCTCTAGCCAGGCTCACCAAGAAGCAAAGAGAGATGACCCAAATAAACAAAATCAGAAATGAGAGAGGTGAAATAACTACAGACCCCAAAGAAATACAAAGGATTGCTAAATATATTATGAACAACTCTATTCTAACAAGTTACACAACCTAGAGGAAATGGATACATTCCTAGAAAAACACAACTTTCCAAAACTCACACAGGAAGATTCTAAAAATCTCAACATACTGATATCTATGGAAGAAATGGAAGTCATTAAAAAGCTTCCAGCAAACAAAGCCCAGGGCCAGATGGCTTCACAGGGGAATTTTACCAAACATTCATAGAAGAACTAAAACCCATCCTTCTCAGACTATTCCAGAAAATTCAAGAGGAAGGAACACTTCCAAACTCCTTCTATGAAACCAGCATCACCCTAATACCAAAACCAGATAAAGATAATACAATGAAAGAGAATTACAGACCAATATCCCTCATGAACATAGATGCCAAAATCCTCAACAAAATTCTAGCAAATCGAATCCAGCAGTATTTCAGAAAAATCATACACCATGACCAAGTAGGATTTATCCGCAAATCAATAAATGTGATACTTCACATAAACAAATTGAGAGATAAAAATCACATAGTGATATCAATTGATGCAGAAAAAGCATTTGACAAAATCCAACACCCTTTCTTGATAAAAACTCTCAGCAAGGTGGGAATAGAAGGATCATACCTCAACATAATAAAAGCCATATATGACAAACCTACAGCCAACATCATACTCAATGGGCAAAAACTAAAACCACTTCCCCTAAAATCAGGAATAAGACAGGGATGCCCACTCTCACCACTCCTATTTAACATAGTGCTGGAAGTACTAGCCATTGCTATCAGACAAGAAAACAAAATAAAAGGCATCCAAATAGGAAAAGAAGAAGTGAAACTGTCCTTATTTGCAGATGACATAATGCTGTACATAGAAAACACTAAAGACTCCATCAAAAAATTATTAAATGTGATAAATGAATTCAGCAATGTAGCAGGATACAAAATTAAGACCAAGAAATCTATGGCATTTTTATAAAGCAATAATGAACCTACAGAAAGCGAGACTAAAACACCAATCCCATTTACCATCGCACCAAAACAATTAAGATACCTAGGAATAAAGTTAACTAAGGAGGTAAAAGACCTATACACATAAAACTACATGACACTAAAAAAAGAGATAGAGGAAGACATAAACAGATGGAAGAACATACCATGTTCATGAATTGGGAGAATATCATCAAAATGTCCATTCTATCCAAAGCAACCTATAAATTCAATACAAACCCCATGAAAATACCAAAGGTGTACTTCACAGGCCTAGAACGAACTTTTCAAAAATTCATCTGGAATAAAAAAAAGACCCTGAAAAGCTGCAGCAATCCTTAGAAAGAAGAACAAAGTAGGTGGGATCTCAATACCAGATTTCAAGCTGTATTACAAAGTCACTGTTCTCAAAATTGCCTGGTACTGGTGCAAGAACACACACATAGATCAATAGAATAGGATAAAGAACCTAGAAATCAACCCAAACCACTACACTCAATTAATATTTGACAAAGGAGGCATGAACATACTATGGAGTCAAGACAGTCTCTTCAACAAATGGTGTTGGGAAAATTTGACAGAAACATGCAAACAAATGAAACTAGACCACCAACTTACTCCATACACAAAAGTAAACTCAAAATGGATAAAGGACTTAAACATAAGATGGGAAACCATAAAAATACTAGAGGAATCTACAGGCAGCAAAATCTCGGACATATGCTGAAGGAACTTCTTCACCTACACAGCTCCTCGGGCAATGGAAAGTAAAGAAAAAATAAACAAATGGCACTACTTCAAAATAAAAGGCTTTTGCACAGCAAAGGAAACCATCAACAGAACCACAAGAAAGCCCACTGCATGAGAGAACATATTTGCCTATGATATCAAGGATAAGGGTTTAATCTCCAACATTTACAGAGAACTCATACAACTTCACAAAAAGAAGATAAACAACCCAATTAAAAAATGGGCAACTGGAGGAGAATCCAAGATGGCAGCATAGGTAAACACCTACACTGCTCCCTCGTACAACAATTTCAAAACTACAGCTAAAAGACAGAATGGACATCATCCAGAACCACAGAAAAGCTGGCTGAGTGTAAGTTCTACAGCTAGAAGGAAAGAGAGGGGCTCACAGAAACCCAGAGGAGCTGCAAAAAGCTGAGGTACAGAGACGAGTGCGCTGAGAGAGCAGGTGCCCGAGTACCTGGCTGGCTTTCTCTGGCGGGAGGGAAACGGAGACTCCCAACGGCATTGAACCCCTTATCTTACAACACTAAACCCCAGATCCAGCCGAAACTCATACGAGGGGAGTTTGGACTGTGAAAAGGGAGAGGTATACGGAAATTTAGGGGAGTCGCAAAAGATCAGAGGTCTGATGGTGGCGCGCATGGCACTGCCCAGAGGACAGATTGCTGATTGTGCCGCTGGCTTTCACGAGTGGGCGGGAGACAGACCCTCCCAACTGTGCCACTTCTGACTCCACTATAAGCCCCTGTTTCGGGCGAAACCCTGGAGATCTAGACTCGTGTGGTCCTGGTGCGCAGGGGAGCCGGAAAGGCAGCAGTCTAGAGGCACTGCAGGTGGGCGCAAACAAGGACCGCTCCAGCGATTACCCAGTCACATGAGACTCAGGGGCCGTGGAGGGCGGGGCCGACTGGAAGGCAAGGCGGTCCCTTAAGCCCTGAGACTCCACCCCTCCCAAGCTCAACAGAGGCTTCTTCGGTTTTGCAAGTCTGGTATCATAAGGCTGAATTCAACACAGAAGTTTCCCCAGCATAGTGAAAATGCAGAGACAAGGGAAGGGATCGCAAACAAAAGAAATGGAGGGAAAAAAATGACTGGATATAGAGTTCAAAACCACGCTTATAAGGTTTTTCAAGAATATGCTAAAAAACTTGGATAAACTTAGTAAGAGCCAAGAGGAGATGAAAAAGGACCAACTAGTGATGCAAAAGAGCCAACTAGAGATGATAAAGGTCCAACTAAAGATGAAAAAGGACCAACTAGAAATTAAACATACACTGACTGAAATAAAAAAATATTATACAGAGTCCTAACAGCAGACTAGAGAAAGGCAAGAATCAAGTCAAAAATTTGAAATATAAAGAAGCAGAAAGCACTCAACTGGAAAAGCAAGAAAAGAATCCAAAAATGTGAACATAATGTAAGGAGACTCTGGGACAGCTTCAAGCGTACCAACATCAGAATTGTGGGGGTGCCAGAAGAAGAGAGAGAGCAAGATACTGAAAACCTGTTTAAAGAAATAATGACTGAAAACTTCCCACATCTGGTAAAAGAAATAGACTTACAAGTCCAGGAAGCACACAGAACCCCATATAAAAGGAATCCAAAGAAGACCACACCAAGACACATCATAATTAAAATACCAAGAGTAAAAGACAAAGAGAGAATATTAAAAGCAACAAGAGAAAAACAGTTCATTACCTACAAGGGAGCACCCATACGACTGTCAGCTGATTTCTCAACAGAAACGATGCAGGCCAGACAGGAGGGGCAAGAAATATTCAACGTGATGAATAGCAAGAACCTACAACCAAGAATAATCTATCCAGCAAAGCTAACATTCAGAATTGAAGGGCAGATAAAGAGCTTCACAGATAAGAAAAAGCTAAAGGAGTTCATCAACTCCAAACCAGTATTATATGAAATGCTGAAAGGTACTCTTTTAGAAGAGGAAGAAGAAAAAGGTAAAAGCCAAAAAATTATGAACAACAAATACATGTCTATCATCAAGTGAATCTAAAAATTAAGTGAATTAAAAATTTGATGAACAGAATAAACTGGTGAATATAATAGAATCAGGAGCACAGAAAGGGAGTGGATTGATAATTCTCAGGGGGAAAGGGCTGAGGGGTGTACAGGGAGAGACTGGACAAAAATCATACACCTATGGATGAGATCAATGGGAGGAAGCTAAGGGCAGAGGAAAGGGTGGGAGCTGGGTGGAGGGGTGCTATGGAGAGGAAAAAAGAGAAACAAATGTAATAATCTGAATAATAAAGATTTAATTTTAAAAAATGGGCAACTGATCTAAATAGGCACTTCTCGAAAGAAGACAGAAGGAAGGCCAAGAGACATATGAAAACCTGCTCAAAGTCACTAATCATCTCAGAGATGAAAATCAAAATGACAATGCGGTACCATCTCACACTGTCAGAATGGCTATCATCAACAAATCAATAAACGACAAATGTTGGTGTGGATATGGAGAAAAGGGAACCCTCGGGCACTGCTGGTTGGAATGCAGACTGGTGCAGCCGCTGTGGAGAACAGTATGGAGTTTCCTCAAAAAACTAAAAATGGAACTCCCATTTGATCCAGTGACCCCACTTCTAGGAATATACCCAAAAAAATTAGAAACTCCAATCAGAAAAAATATATGCACCCCTATTTTCATAGCAGCACAATTCACCATAGCTAAGATTTGGAAACAGCCTAAATGCCCATCAGCAGATGATTGGATTAAAAATTGTGATACATCTACACAATGGAATACTACCCTGCAGTAAAAAAGGAGCTCCTACCATTTGCAACAACATGGATAGAGGTGGAAAGCATTATGCTTAGTGAAATAAGCCAGGCAGAGAAAGATAAATATCACATGATCTCACTCATCTTGACATAGACTGGTGGTCAAGATCAGATCCAGAGAATGAGAAACGTTGATCAAAAGATCAAATCTCGGGGAAGGTGGGGGTTGGTGGGAATAAGGGGGAGAGATCAACAGAGGGACTTTCGTACATGCATATGAGCATAATCATTGGGCACAGACAATGGGGAGGATGGGGCATGAGAGGGAAAGGGGGGAAGGTAATGGGAGAATAAGGACACAAGTAAAAATTTTAATTAAATTTAAAAAATTATTATTATAATAAAATATTAAATCTAATCCATACTGTGATCACCATAACCTTAAGAGAAATTGTTTCATGAGACAAAGATTTTTAAATGAAACTGTAACATGAAAATCATTTTGGAAGGAAATAAAGAGAAGTTTCCTTCAAATGTCATAAGGATTGTAATTGAAACTCAATATATTTGGCCTCTTGAGCTAAGGTAAGTAATCTGTGTTTTTGCCTCCCTGAAAAAGTTTATATAAAGTTACAAAAAAAAAAATTGACAGCCAGTTTGAAATTGAATTGCCATAGCCTAGAGCAAAGAATATCTTTACATGATATTACTCTACAGTGTCATTTAATTTTTGATATTTCACAACAGCATATTGTACAACTATCCCAAACAAAATTACAAACTAATTCTTTGAATGTTTAGCAGCAATTTAAAAAAAAAGACATGAAAGAATTTAATTCATTTTAGAAGGAATTAAGACCCTGGGAAGGCACTTGAGCATTCTATACTGGCCCCTCTTGCCTCTTTTGCCAAGAGGGACCCTCTTCTCACAATCCAATGGCCCTCAGTTGTAGCCTGAGCTCTCTATTCACGCTGAGGTTGAAGCCTCGAGGTGGCTGGTATAATGAATCTGTCTCTTGCCAAATGGTGTGAGCTGGGCCCTCCCTGGAGAAGGAACCTGAATTCCCTGAGATAAGTGATCAGTGCTGGGGCCCCCACCAGCAGGAGAGGGTATCCCCAAGGCAGGTGCTGGGCGTGGAGGTCATAAGGGCATAGGCTACCATGGAGACAGAACTGAACCTCACAGCACCCTGCTTGGCCCCGGAGGATGACTGGTTAGCCAGAGACGGGTAAGATTCCTCAAGGAAGGAACAACCTAAGACAGGCACAGTCGCCGAGGGGCCATCAGGAGAGAACTTGTGGGTCAACAGAACTAGGACACAGACCTTCACCCCCCCCCCAACCTTACAGGGGTCTGAACCCTCACCCCTTCTGAGGGAGGTCTCCTGCCCCCATGGCTACTTCACTTCCCATGCTCAGTACAGATCAGGACCCAGATAACAGACAGAAACATGCTGACAGCAGCTGCCCTATATCTAAATTCAGCCTAGCACTAGGAATGCTCAGTGCCTACTCAAGAATGCAAATAAACCTTTCCACTAATATTTACAGAGTAATCTAAGATTGTTGGTAGAGTATTAAATTTGATAGTAAAAGAGGTATCAAGCTTTCAGATTAATTTAAATTGGTGAATTGAAATAAGTAAACACCCAAGAAAATTTAAGTATACTGGACAAAAAGCTGTTTCTAAAGTATTAATTAAAATTTCTATTGATAGCTCATCTTATGATAAAATTGCTTAACATGCAATGAACATAAAACAGGCATATTTGTGTGCAAAAAAATTAAAATTTAAAGTTACCAAGATTGCATTAAAACCAATATTTAAATTCTCCATTGATCAAAAAAAGGGGGAGAGTAGGATACTATCATGCAAGGAAAATATCTGGTAAGTAAATTACATCTAGAAAATTTTCACGTTAGAAAATTAATTTTAATTTGTAATACTAACAGCAAGACACCCATGAAAAAAACACATGGTGTCAAAATAAGCCAAAGGAAAAGTGGGTAGGCAAAAATAAAAAGGACCCCAAGTCAATTTTATAGAAAAAATTCCTTTATTAACTTTTGGTCAAGAATATGTTTATATACTTTCAGAAAACGACTCCAAGACCAAGTGGACTCCTGCAACAGAGAGGAACTGACATGTCTGCTCCAACCACAAAGACAAGAGGAAAAACAGTCCAGAGATGGAAGACGCTAACAATGCCTTGCCATGTGAACAGTCAGCAGGTATGTGTTGCTATGGGATGCCTAGGACCAAACTAGAGAGAGTCAGACCAGCATTGCCACCATTTGTCCACTATCCAGATACCATTGATGACGTGTACACATAAGGAACTGCTTCACATTGAAACTAGGACTCAAAATAATTGGACATTGAAATTAGGGCTCAAACATTCTTTTTGCTCGTATAAGTTTATTTCTAGCTTACAAAGGCAAGATGTTTTTAAAGACAAGAATGGGGGTGGAGGAAACAGATACAGAGGCAAAGAAGCAATGAACAGACTGTCATACTACAATGGGAAGGTAGAGGAAGTTGTGGTAAGAGGGGCCTGTAAGACATCAACTGAAAAACTTGTATGCATGTATGTAAGCATAGCCAATGGATACAGGGCATTGGGAGGGGCATGGAGGAGACAGGTGAGGGCATGTACTGGGGGCTGGGGAAGGCCAAGGGAGGGCAATAGGGAAAAGAAAAAATAAATTAATTAATTAAAGAAAGGAAGGAAGGAAGGAAAGGAAAGGAAAGGAAAGGAAAGGAAAGGGAAGGAAGGAAGGAAGGAAGGAAGGAAGGAAGGAAGGAAGGGAGGAAGGAAGGAAGGGAAGGTAGGAAGGAAAGGAAGGAAGGAAGAAAGAAAGAAAGAAAGAAAGAAAGAAAGAAAGAAAGAAAGAAAGAAAGAAAGAAAGAAAAGAAAGGCAGAGAGAGGTATGGAGATGTGTGCAAATAGGGCTGGCATGCACTGTTGTTGTTTTTTTCAATTGGGAGGGAGTTACAAGTTCCTCACTCTCTGAACTCCAATTTCCGGTGAGATTCTGGGGACCCAGACTCATACAGGAAGAAACTGGACTGTCTACCATTGGGTCAGAAACAGAGGGTGGCCTTCACCCAGAGGTGTACACAGGAATCATTTGTTTACTGCACTGGGGCGCGAGACATAGGAAACGGAACAGAACGCGGCAGAGAGGGCTGACTGGCAGCCATCACTGTTTGCCATGCTCTAGCCTAGAGATTCCATAAGACCCCACTCCATCCAGTTTACAAACCCACCCAGCTGTGCGCAGCAGCTTTTGCATATGAATGGCCTGCCCTTTGGCACCTTAATCTAACCAATTGCAACTGGGCCAGACAACTCCAAAACTTCAAAACTCCAAGCAAAGAGGAGAAATCTGCAGGTCTCCCTGTAGTTCCTACTGGGTAGCCTCAGACAGTAGCTGACTTGCACCTCCTTGGAGATCCAGAAACCAGTGTACTTAGAAGTCAGTGTGAGACAACATCAGATTTCAACTCCTTACATCCATAAGTGACACACTCAAGAGGCAGACTCGGTGAGCACCAAAGCCCTACTGAAGCAAGTCCTGCCCATAGAAGTATCTCCAGCACAGGAGTTCTTCCAAAAATAGACACAGCTAATCCTCACAGTCAATTGGCCTGGATATCAGTTTCTTCCAGTGTACCAATAGCAATCAAGGCTTAACTATAACAATAATGTGTACCCAGCCCACAAAGGGTGCACCAAGAGTGTCCACCTTGGGTGATTAGGGAAGCAGAGCTACTGGGCCATAAAGGACAACTAGCACACAAAGCCACTCCATCAACACAGGGGAACAGCCAAAATGCGGAGACAAAGAAACATGTCATGAGTGAAAGAAATGGAGGAAAGCAAACTACTGGACAGAGAGTTCAAAACCACATTTATAAGGTTACTCAAGAATCTTCTACAAACCACCAAGAGACTTAGTGAGACCTCTGAGAAATAGTGAGGCCTTCAAGGATCTTAATGAAAAGACCAAAAAAAAAAAAGGAAAAGGACCAATCAGAAATTAAGCATACACTGTCTGAAATAAAGAATAATATACAGAAATCCAATAGCAGACTAGAGGACCCTAAGAATCAAACCAAAGATCTGAAATATAAGGAAGCAAAAAACAAAAAGACAAAAGAGTCCAAAAATGTGAAGATAGTGTAAGGAGCCTCTGGGACAACTTCAAGCATACCAACATCAGAATTATGGAGGTGCCAGAAGAAGAGAAAGAACAAAATACTAAAAACCTATTAGAAAAAATAATGACTGAAAACTTTCCCTTCCTGGTGAAAGAAATGGACTTACAAATCCAGGTAGTGCAGAGAACCTCAAACAAAAGGAATCCAAAGAGGACCACACTGAAAGGTAAACACCTACACTGCTGCCTTGCACAACAATTTCAAAACTACAACTAAAAAACAGAATGGACATCATACAGAACAACAGGAAAGCTGGCTGAGTGGAAACTCTACAACTAGAAGAAAAGAGAGGGGGTCACAGAGACCCAGAGGAGCTGCAAAAAGCTGAGATACAGAGACACGTGCGTGGAGAGAGCGGGTGCCTGAGTACCTGGCTGGTTTTCTCTGGTGGGAGAAAGATGAAGACTCCCAACTGCATTGAACGCCTTATCTTACAGCAGTGAACCCCAGGTCCAGCCGAAACCCATACAGGGGGAGTTAGGACTGTGAAAAGGGAGAAGTGCACAGAAATTTAGGGGA
>JAAGEH010000041.1:15072962-15137962 GCA_011751065.1 Lasiurus cinereus | reverse complement strand
TGAGATTGAAGTGGTAGAGGAGGGAAGGCAAGTGGCCATTTTAGTTTTCACTCCCCATGCTTCTGTTTCGGATGTTTTTATAACAAGCACGTTTATAATTTCTTTCAATGTAATGATTTTTTTTAACCTAATGCCTCCTAAGCACATACTCTGTGGCTTGTCCAGTTGGGAGTATGCCTTGCATTTAAAACCTACCAATCTACTCATGTTCCCACCCACTACAAAGCTCTCCATGTGGCTCTATTTGCCCCTTTTTCTGATCATAAATAATGCCTCTGGGCATGGTGCAATGAAAAAAGCTAGAGCTGCAGAAACATTGGGATTATCCTTCCTGTTATTCCGATTTGTTTGTCAGGAGCAGTGGTCTGAGTCCTGCAGCTGCAGGCCTGGCTGGTTCCTCCAAGAGGTACAACGTGAGCCAACACCCCAAGCCACCCTCTCTCCTCAGTCTGTCTGTTGTGACCCACATCTGGCCCGGAGGCCCCACCAGCCTTTGGAATGCTGCCCGGGCATCTAGCAGTTGATCCTTTTATAAAAGAGGGAGGCTCTTCTGTTCTTGCTTCTTTCATTCTGGGCCAGAGGTCCGTTGTTTCTCAGAACAGCAGGTTCTCTTTGCCCCACGAATGGCCATCACTATGGGGCCTGGCCTCACCAACTAACGTCAGTGCCTTAGTGAAAAGGAATCTCTGCCCAAATCCCTTCCCATGTGCCGGCCATAAGGCCTCTAGGCCAGGGATCCTGAGGTCCTGCTCTCCTTCCTGCAGAAGCTGTGGGACTTCCCTGTGGCCTAGCATTTTTCAAGCAGCAGCTCCTCTTCAAGTGTGCATGGCGCGCTTACTCCGAGGACAGCTCTGTGTCTACAGAGAAAAGAGGTTTCACAGTCTCCTAGAAATGGGGCAGCGGTAAAATTACTTTTCCCAGTTGGTTCTTGTATACATACATGTACAACTTTTTAAAAATATATATATTGTATTGGTTTCAGAGGGGAAGGGAAAGGGAGAGAGAGAGAAACATCAATGATGAGAGAGAATCATCCATCAGCTGCCTCCTGCAAGCTCCCTACTGCCAGCAACTCAGGCATGTACCCTGACTGGGAATTGAACTGTGCCCTCCTGGTTCATAGGTCAATGCTCAACCACTGAGCCATGCTGGTGGGGCAAAATGTAGCTTTCTTTATCCCTCTGGCAGTCCCTGTGAGCCCACACCAGCAGATGGGGAGTGGGTGAGCCCATCCAAGGTAACTCAGTCTCTCCCTGCGTGAAGCAGTCTCCTCCAGTTTCATGGGTTTCATGCAGCTCCTCCCTTCACCCCACTTGAAGAAATGCTCAGTCTTTGGGGGTTCCTTCTCTTTCCCTCCTCCCAAGGAGGGACAAGGCCCGGAATGCACCTGCATCGGAAGCATCTGCTCCTCTAACCTGGGGTCTCTTTCCTTGGCTGACTTCCTGACTTTGCAGCTTACCTGAGATCTATGGCCACTTTTCTTAAATCACTGAGTCCTCTTCACAGGGCCCATTGACCCCTGCAGTGGTGACACCCTCAGCCCTGCAAGCTTATCATCCAACCCCTCAGGCCATTTCCATATCTCCTCCTGGGGCCCAGAGGGATTCCTGGACACTGAGAGGAGATCAGGCTGCCTGATCTCTGTGGTGGATCTGAGTGTCAAATTGACTAGGCTGTAATCCCTAACTGCTTATGAAATATGTACCTTTGTCAGGGGGTATGATAAATATTATGAAACAATGGTCAAGCTGGGTGAGGCTCCGGATACATAGGGAGAGACATTAGCTTAGTGCCTAGCACATTGTGTTAGCTATTTCAGTTAATGTCACTATGTCACCCAAGCCAACTGAGGCCTCTTTCTGTCACCCACTGCATTCCACCCATACTTTCTATGGTGACTAACTTTCAACCTTCAGCCTCTTCTCCCCACTGCCACTCTGTGAGTCTACCTTCATTATCACTTACCTAAATCACAGAGGCATCTCCTAACTAACCCTGTACCCATCAAATCCATAGATAACACGGTAGCAGAAGCACGTACATAGCCTTCACTATGTGCTGTTCTAGTATGAAGCCATAGGAAGTGCTTCCTATTGCTGTCATCACCATTTTACAGACAAGGACACTGAGGCACAGAGGGGCTGCGTGCAGGTCACCCTCTGCCATCCCTCTTTGCTTCCTTCCTTCCCTGTTCCTCCAAACCTCACTTCTGTAGAAATTTGTAACTATATAGTTTCAATTCCCAACTCCTTCACCTAGAACCATAAACCCTGGACCAGTTCCTGCAGTTCTTAGTTAGCTTGGACTGTATAGCAAAGCACCACAGGCATTTACCTCTCACTGTTTTAGAGGCTGGGAAATTCAGGTTCAGTTCTGGATGAGGGCCCTCTTTCTGGCTTGTAGACAGGCGCCTTCTCACTATGCTCACATGGTCTTTCTTGTGTGTGTGTGTGTGTGTGTGTGTGTGTGTGTGTGTGTGTCTGCACGCATGCTTGTGGGAAGAGAGAGATCTCTTCCTCTTATAAGGACACTAATCCTATCATGAGAGCTCCAGCCACCATCTAATAGCATCACATTGGGAGTTAGGGCTTCAACAGGTGTTTTTCAGAGACATAAACATTCAGTTCATACCAAGCTCCCTAGGCCCTTGTTTCCACAGCAGGAAGTGGAACTGATATACTTCCTCTCAGGGTTGTCCTAAGAGCCCAACAACCTAGTAGTAGTTGTGGTTATTGAGATAGCACAAGTAAAACATGTAAGACCTGCCCTGGTTGGAGTGTCTTCCCATACACCAAAGGCCACTGGTTCAATTCCTGGTCAGGGCACATACCCAGGTTGCAGGTTCGATCCCAGTTGGAGTGTGTACTGGAAGGAACCCATTGATGCTTCTCTCTCTCTCTCTCTCTCTCTCTCTCTCTCTCTCTCTCTCTCTCTCTCTCTCTCTCTCTCTCTCTCTCTCTCTCTCTCTCTCTCTCTCTCTCTCTCTCTTGCTCTCCCTCCTTTCCTTTATCTCTAAAACCATATCCCACAGGTGAGGAATAAAAGAAAAAAAAAATTTTTAATGTAACACCAAGCTTGGCTCACAGTAAATATCGTACAGTCGGCTATGGTTACTAGTGGCATCACACATTCCTAAAGATTCAGCTCAATGTCCACAGCCTTGTGAATCAGTCGCACACCACCAAATCGGGTGCAGGCTCACGCTGCTATACTCATCACCTGCCATGAAGTCTATTTATTTAACTGTCTGTTTTCCATTACAGACCATGACCATCTCAAGGTCCAAGATGCCATGGAATCCCCTGCCCCTGGCCTAGTACCCAGCGTCCAATAGGCTTCCAGGAAACACTTGTTGAATAAATACATGAGCCAATGGGAGAATAGGCCATGTCAGGTGAAGCTCAGACTCCCAGGTGAGTGTTCCCTGGTTTACTCAACCGGTTACAATATTCATTGTTAAGTGCTCAGGGGGAAAGAATGCATCTGTTTGCACCAGTTCACAGAGGGCTGGGAGTCATAGTTCCTGTTCTGCACCAAACTCAGTGCCTGCACTGTCATCTGATTTACATATTGGTGGGTAATATGAGCTGAATTGTGACACCCCCCCCCCAAAAAAAAAAAACCCATGTGTTAAAGTCATATCCCGTACTTCAAATGTAACTGTATTTGGACATAAGGCCTTGAAAGAGGTGATTAAGTTCAAATGAAGCTGTTGGAATGGGGCCATACTGTAGTCTGGTTGCTGTCCTTATAAGAAGAAATTAGGCCACAGGGAGACATCAGGGAGGTGGATACATAGAGGGACAAGCATGTGAGAATGGAGCAGCAAGGCAGCCATCTGCAAGCCAAGTGGGGAGAGAGACATCTGAAGAAACCACACCTGCCAACACCTTGATTTTGGACTTCTAACATCCAGACTGGGAGGAAATAAATGTCTGTTGTTTAATCCAACTAGTCTCTGGTATTTTGCTATGCAACCCGAGCTAAATAATAATACCAAGAGCAAGGCCCAGTCCTGCCACTACCATATCTGGAAGCTTCCCTTAACTTCCTGGCAAGCTTTCACCATTCAGTTCCAAATATCATCTGATCTTTTTTACTTTTTGGTATTTTTATTGATTTCAGAGAGAAAGGGAGAAGGAGAGAGAGATAGAAACATCAATGATGAGAGAGAATCATTGATCGGCTGCCTCCTGCATGCCCCATGCTGGGGATGGAGCCCACAACCTCGGCATGTGCCCCTGACTGGAATCGAACCCTTCAGTCCACGGGACACGCTATTCACTGAGCCAAACCAGTTAGGGCCAAATATCATCTGATCTTAATTTCAGGATCATTTTCCTGCACCCTCATCACTACATTGTTCCAACAACTCTGTCCTGTAACATTGCCAGAAACCTCTTTTGAAACATTAACGTGAAGTTCAGGAGCATTTGCTGGGTGACACGCGGTGATAACAATAGAACAATACTGGCTTAGAAATCATGACAGTGGAATATTAGCATACTGCAGGGCAATTATAAAAATAAACCCAAGGAGTGAACTTGCATAATACACCTACAAAATGCTTTCAGATACTTATCTCACTGATCCTCATGGCAGCTCAATCATTATCCTTACTTCCTAGATGAAGTTGAAGCTCAGAGAAGTGAAGTGCAGCTCAGGGCCCAGAGCTGTAGGTAGTGGTGCCAGCACGTGGTCCCAGGTCCCCTGACCCCATGGGCCACCCAAGTCATTACTATGACTACACTTTCATCACAAAAGAGGGTTTCTCCAAGAGCACACAGTTAGCACCAGACTCCTTCCTGGAGATGCAGGGATAATAAGTAAAACCCTTTTTCTACTTGGCTGTTGTAAATTAATACTTTCTCCCCAGTGAACTGCTGATTGTCTTTCATAAGGTTTAATTTGAGGGAAGCCTAGAAATTTGGCTCTAAGCCAGAGAACAACATATTGTATAAAAGAGACAAAAATACTATGAATACTGAAATGAGCAAATTAACTAAAAAGAACATAGCAATTTTGCTTGTTCTTTAAGGAGGAGGATTAAAAAGAAAATGTAGTGTGCAGAATGAGCCATTTAATTTTATGCAAATTAAATAGAAGTCAGAAATGAATGAAAATTGGTAAAGACTACAGAAACAAAATTAGAAACAGTGAGGACATACTCTACACAGACACTTGCTCAGGTTTTGTTTGTTTGTTTTCCCTCGTTTGCGGCACTGTTTGTAGAGGACCCTTCTGTAGACCCAAGCAAGAGAGGCTGGTACTCTGGGGGCCTCCTTCCACACACAAGCTCCATGCAAGCCCTGGGCACACACTCCCTCTGCTCTTTATCTTGAGAGCTAAGGGTGATTGCACCTCAATGCCAGAGAGGCCTCTGGGCTGCCCCACTGCCCGCACAAACAGTAATAATATGCTCCTGTGTTTCAGAATGGTTGGAGGGATGAAAGCACTTAGCTGGATGCTTTTGTAACTCAAAGCTTTTCTCTCATAGATTCTTGCACAACCAGGACCCCCAATAATATCAAGTAAGTGCCCATGTTCTTGCTGGATTTTATCAAATGCTTTTTCTGCATTTTTTTAAATATATTTTATTGATTTTTTTACAAATAGAAGGGAGAGGAATAGAGAGCTGCCTCCTGCACACCCCCCACTAGGCATGTGTCCGCAACCGAGGTATATCTCCTTGACCAGAATTGAACCCGAGACCCTTCTGTCCAAAGGCCAACGCTCTATCCACTGAGCCAAACCAGTTAGGGCTCCTTTTTCTGCATCTTATTGATATGATCATGTGGTTTTTATCCTTCATTTTGTTTATGTGCATATCACGTTTATTGATTTGTGGATATTGTACCAACCTTGCATCCCCAGAATAAATCCCAATGCATCATGGCATATGATCTTTTTAATGTATTGCTGTATCTGGTTTACTAATATTTTGTTGAGCATTTTAGCATCTATGTTCATCAGGGATATTGGCCTGTAATGTTCTTTCTTCGTAGTGTCTTTATCTGGTTTTGGAGTTAGGATAATGCTGGCCTTGTAAAATGAGCTTAAGAGTTTTACTCCTCCTTGAATATTTTGGAATGTTTACTAAAAGTCACCTGTGACGTCATCCAGGACTTTTATCTGTTGGGAGGTTTTTTTCAATATTTTTTTATTGATTTCAGGGAAAGGAAAGGAGAGGGAGAGAGAGAAACTCCAGCAGGCAGTTTTTTATTACTGCTTCAATTTCTCTAGTTGATATATATCTATTCAGATTTTCTTATTCTTCCTGATTGAATTATGGAAGATTGTATGTTTTTATGAATTTATCAGTTTCTTCCAGATTATCCAATTTGTTAGTATGTAGTTGTTCATAATATTTTTTTTAAATCATTTGTATTCAGGCCCAGCATGGCTCAATGGTTGAACACAACCTATGACCCGGAAGGTTATGGTTTGATTCCTAGTCAGGGCACATGCTCCAGGTTGCAGGCTCAATTCCCAATGTGGAGTGTGCAGGAGGGAGCCCATCAATGATTCTCTCTCATCATTGCTGTTTCTATCTCCCTCTCCCTTCCTCTCTGAAATCAATAAAAATATATTTTAAAAAATCATTTGTATTTTTTGGTGTCAGTTATTACTTCTCTTTTGTTTCTGATTTCATTTATTCAGATTCTCTATCTTCTTTCTTGGTGAGTCTGTTAAAAGTTTGTCAATCTTGTTTATCTTTTCAAACCTCTTGCTTTCATTGATCTTCTGTATTGTTTCATTTTTGTTACTCTATTGCATTTGTTTCTGGTCTGATCTTTATTATTTCCTTTCTTCTGCTCACTTTGGGCTTTGTTGTTCTTTCTCTAGCTCATTTAAGCATAAGGTTAGATTATTTATTTAAGACTTTTCTTGTGTCTTGAGGAAGACCTATAATGTTATGAATTTCCCTCTTAGGACTGCTTTCACTGTGTTTCACAGATTTTAGATTGTTTGTGTTCTCATTTTCATTTGTTTCAAGGTATTTTTTTAATTTCTTCCTTGATTTTTATTGTTAACCTATTGTTTTGTAACATGTCATTTGGCCTTCATGTCTTTGTGTGTGTTTCAGTTTTCTTCTAGTGACCATAATAGTTTCATATCATTATGGTCAGAGAAGATGGTTGATATGATTTCAATCTTCTTAAATGTATTGAGACTTGTTTTGTGTCTTAACATGTGAGTTATCCTAGGAAATATTCCATATGCATTTGAAAAGAATGTATATCCTGCTCCTTCAGGATAGAATGCTCCAAAGATATCAGTGAAATCCATCCGATCTAGGGTATTATTTAAGTCTGTTGTTTCCTGGTTGGTTTCCTGTCTGGAAGATCTATCCATTGATGTCAAGGGAGTGTTAAAATTGCCAAATATGACTCTGTTACTGTCAATCTCTCCCTTTATATCTATCAAGATTTGTTTTATATATTGAGGTGTTCTTATGTTGAGTGCATACATGTTAGACTGCTCCCTGTATCATTATGTAGTATCCTTCTTTGTCTCTTCATTTTAAAGTCTATTTTGTCAGATATAAGTATTGCTACCCCAGCTATTTTGTCCTTTTCATTTACATAAAATATCTTTTTCTATCCCTTTACATTTATTTAGTCTGTGTATATCTTTCATTTTGATGTGTGTGTTATAGACAGCCCATATATGTATTTTGTTTTCTTGTCCATTCAACTATTTTAAGTCTTTTGATTAGAGCATTTAAGACATTTACATTTAAAGTGATTATTGATAGATACTTATTTCTTGCCATTTTATTTTTTAACTATGTTTCTAGGTTCTCCTCTTCCTTCTTCTTCTTCTTAAAGAAGGCCCTTTAACATTTCTTATAATAATAGTTTGGTGGTCCTTTAGCTTTTTCTTCTTTGGAAAGCTCTTATTCCTCATTAGGTTTCAAATGATAGCCTTGCTGATAGAGTAGTCTCGATTGTAGTTCCTTGCTTTTCATCATTTTGAATATTTCATGCCAATCCCTTCTGGCCTGAAATTTTCCTGTCAACAAGTCATCTGGCAGTCTTATGGGCACTCCCTTTTAGGTAACTAACTGTCTTTCTCTTGAAAGAAAGGTGGGAATAATAAAGATCAGACCAGAAACAAATGAAATAGAGTAACAAAAATGAAACAATACAGAAGATCAATGAAAGTAAGAGGTTTGAAAAGATAAACAAGAATCTCCCCATTTTTAAGATTCTCTGTCTTTAACCTTTGCGATTTTAATTATGTGTCTTGGTGTGGGCCTTTTTGCGTTCATCTTGTTTATTTCCTGGACTGGAGTGTCTTTTTCCTACACCAGGTTAGGGAATATTTTGGTCATTATTTCTCCAAATAGGTTCTCAATCCCTTATTCTCTTTCTGGAACCCTATGATGCTGATGTTATTACTCTTCATGTTATTCCAAAGTGCCTTAAAATATTCTCTTCTTTATTTTAATTCTTTTTTTTTTCTTTTTGCTTCCCTGAATGGGTGATTTTTTTATACTTTGTCTTACAAATCTCTGATTCAATCATATGCTTCATGAAGCCTAATGTTGATTCTTCCCAGTGTATTCTTCATTCCAGATATTGTATTCTTCATTTCTGACTGATTCTATTTTATGGTTTTTATGACCTTTTTCATGCTATTGAGCATCCTTATAACCATTGCTTTGAATTCTATAACTGATATATTGTTTGCCTCCATTTCACTTAGCTTATTTTTTTGTTTGTTTGTTTTTATTTTTTTTTAGATTTCTCCAATTTTTTTCATTTGGGGCTTGTTTCTCTGTCTCCCCATTTGCTACCTCTTTCTGGTTGTAGCTATGTATTATATAGATTGTTATGACTCCCCATCTTGGTAGGGTGGTCTTATGTAGTAGGTGTCCTGTGGGTCTGGTGGTACAGTCTCTTTGATCACCTGAGCTGGGTGCTTCAGGAATGTCCTCTTGTGTGGGTTATGTGGGCCCACCTGCTGTTACTGATTCCTGATTGCTACTGGCCTATTTGTACATGGAATCAATCCTCAGGCTGGCTAAGTTTGAGGCTCAACTATGAGCACTACGTGTGAGCTGCTGTGCAGATGCTGACCACATGGAGGGTCTGGTGCCTGCTGAGATTCTCTTCTGTATATGTTGCTTGTGTAGTTTATTGGTTCTTGCTCTGATGTTGTTTGAAGCTGGCCACTGGGTTTATTGGTGCTGGGCCTCTTGGTGCAGGTTACTTTGGTGCAGGCCAATGTCAGATACTGCCTGTGACTGGCCCTGGGCAAAATATTTGGAGCTACAAGTGATCCACAGTTCATGACTGCCTCTGCTAGGCCTGGGTGCATGTGGGAAGGGCCAAGCTATGTACCAAGGTGAGCTTTTACCAGAGCCCAGGGGCAGATCAGCAAAAGTCCTAAGGCACCCTGATGAAATCTGCCTCTTCCTGCCTCTGCCTCCTTGGCTTCCTGCTAGGCTCAGTCACTGAAAAGCCTCTGGAAGTATTCAGGTTGCATGAGATAACTTCCCAGTGAGTCACTAGGTAAGGGTGCATGGTGTTCACCAGATTGATATAGGTTCAGACTCAGTGTTGGTGTGGGTCTGAGGCCACTTGCAAATACCCCAGTTATACCAAGTCTAGCTGTCACCCACTGGGTGTTTGCACACATTTGTGTTGGGGCTGGGTCTCAGGAGTTCGTCAGGGTGAGGCCAGCAGAGTTTATCAGGCTCAAACAGAGCTAATATTTAGCCATGTGAAGGGAGTGTCCAGCTCTAGCAGGCATGTGGAGGAAAAATGACCCCTATCCTGGAGCCACACAAATCTGTCCCAGATTATGCCCCAGGGAGACAGAGCTCAGCAGGGTGTGGCTTCCAGGAATACGGAGTGTGGGGCCAGTAGATCTTCCATAAAGGGAAAGTGCCAGTCAGGTTTTTGGGAAGGTGGGAGTATGGCCCGCACCAGAGAGCCACACAATTCAGTCTGTTCCAAATTTTGTCCTGACCTCAGCAGATGGGGCCACTAGCAGTCAGGTGGAGCCCAGAGGGTGTGACTAGCAGATCTCCTGTGAAGGGGAAGCACCATCAAGTTCATAGGAAAGTGGGGGAATGGTCCCCACCCCAAAGCCATACAATTCAATCACTGACCTGCCTGAGTCTGCCCAGACTTCTAAAATCTGACCAAGGCAGCTGACTCGACAGCAGGGCATTAAGCTCTGCAGGGTGGGGTGAGAAGGAGACCTTAGGGTGGGCTATTGCCTTCCCTCAGACTGATGCCACATGAAGGGGAGTACTCTACCCAAGAAAGATGGCCTCTGCTGTATGGGAAAATAACTCAGCACAGGGATTCTTGTGGATGATTCTTCAGCTCTCTCCCCAGAGCCATAAATCCTAGACTCTCCTCACATGGCTCTAGTCCTCTCTGCTTTCCCTCCGCAGGAGCCCAGGGTTAGTAGCTGCAAATGAGACTTTGTGCATTGGCCCTTTAAGAGGGTGCCTGGCACCCTGATCAGTCTGGTTCAGTTGGCTGACCATCATCCCATGCACTGAAGGATCACTGGTTTGATTCCTGGTCAGGGCACATGCTCAGGTTGCTAGTTTGATCTCCAGTTGGGCACATATGGAAGGCAATGAATGGATGTTTCTCTCTTGCATTGATGTTTCTCTCTCCCTTTCTCTCTCTCTAAAATGAATTTTAAAACTGTAAGAGAGCTCCTGTCTATCATCAATAAATCAATGAACAAGTGTTAGAAGCAAACATGTACGGTTGGTGGGACTGCAGATTGGTGCAGCCCTGTGGAAAGCATTATGGAGTTACCTCAAAAAAATTAAAAATAATTCAAAAGAATATATGCATCTCTATATTCATTGCAGCATTATTTATAATATCCATGATTTGGAAGCAGCCCAGATGCCCATCAATAGATGAGTTGATAGCCGAAACCGGTTTGGCTCAGTGGATAGAGCATCGGTCTGCAGACTAAAGGGTCCCAGGTTCGATTTCGGTTGAGGGCATATACCTTGGTTGTGGGCACATCCTCAGTAGGGGGCGTGCAGGAGGCAGCTGATCGATGTCTCTCTCTCATAGATGTTTCTAACTCTCTATCCCTCTCCCTTCCTCTCTGTAAAAAAATCAACAAAATATATATTTTTTTTTAAATAGATGAGTGGTTAAAAAAAGCTGTGGTACATTTGCACAACAGATTACTACTCGGCTTTAAAAAGAATGAAATCTTACCCTTTTCAACAACATGGATGGAAACATTATGCTTAGTGAAATAAGCCAATCAGAGAAAAATAAATACCATATGGCTTCACTGATATGTGTAATCTAATGAACAAAATAAACTAACAAACAAAATAGACTCGTAGATATAGAGAAAAGACTGACAACTGTCAGAGGGAAGGCAGTTGTGGGGCTGATGAAAAAGGTGAAAGGATTAAGAGGGGTAAAAGCTCATTGATACTGACAACAGTATAGTGATTACCAGAAGGCAAGGAAAATGGGGGGAGATAGAAGAGGGTAAAGGGGAACAAACGGTGATGAAAGGAGACTTGACTTGGGGTGGTGAGCACACACATACAGATGATGTATTATAGAGTTATACACCTGAAACCTATATTATTTTATTAACCAATGTCACTCCACTAAATTCAATACAAAATAAATAAGTTTTTAAAAAGAAAAATTCTATAATCAAATTTTGTACACTTTAAATACAATTACAATTTGTTTTTTAATTGTTTAGATCATTACTATCTAAACATGTTTTGTGAAAATGTTGATAACATAATTAGTAATTATGCTTAAGTGAAAGCAAGAAAATAATTTCTAAAATACACTTCTAATTTATGAATCAAAGAACCAAGATGGCGGCATAGGTAAACACCTACACTGCTGCCTCGCACAATTTCAAAACTACAACTAAAAGACAGAACGGACATCATCCAGAACCACAGGAAAGCTGGCTGAGTGGAAATTCTACAACTAGAAGGAAAGAGAGGGGCTCACAGAGACCCAGAGGAGCTGCAAAAAGCTGAGGTACGGAGACATGTGTGTGGAGAGAGTGGGTGCCGGAGTACTTGGCTGGCTTTCTCTGGCAGGAGGGAGATGGAGACTCTCAACGTCATTGAACCCCTTATCCTACGACACTAAGCCCCAGATCCAGCCGAAACTCATACGGGGGGAGTTTGGACTGTGAAAAGGGAGAAGTGCACGGAAATTTAGGGGAGTCGCAAAAGGGCAGAAGGAAATTGGGCGGCGCGCACAGCACTGAGCACAGAAGACCGACTGCTGATTGTGCCACTGGCTTTCACAAGAGGACGAGAGACAAAGCATCCCAACTGCGTCACTTCTAATTCCACTAAACCCCAGATTCAGGCGAAACCCTGGGGACCCAGATTCATATGGTCCTGGAGTGCAGGGAGCCAGAGGGGCAGCAGTCTAGAGGCACTGCAAGAGCTCATGAGCACTCACAGGGACCGCTCCAACGATTACCCAGTCACATGAGACTTGGGGGCCGTGGAAAGCAGAACTGATTGGAAAGCAAAGCGGTCCATTAAGCCATGAGACTCCACCCATCCCAAGCTCAACAGAGAGGCTTTTGCAGTTTTGCAAGTCTTGTATCATAAGGCTGAATCCACAGAAGCTCTCCCGGCATAGTGAAAATGCCGAGACAAGGGAAGAGATCACAAACAAAAGAAATGGAGAAAAACAAAGGACTGGATATAGAGTTTAAAACCGCGCTTATAAGGTTTTCAAGAATCTCCTAGAAAAGTTGGATAAAGTTAGCGAGTCCTAAGAGGAGATGAAAAAGAACCAACTAGAGATGGAAAAGAACCAACTAGAAATTAAACATACACTGACTGAAATAAAAAATATTATACAGAGACCTAACAGCAGACTAGAAGAAGGCAAGAATCAAGTCAAAAATTTGAAATATAAGAAGCAGAAAACACTCAACTGGAAAAGCAAGAAGAGAAAAGAATCCAAAAATGTGAACATAATGTAAGGAGACTCTGGGACAGCTTCAAGCGTACCAACATCAGAATTGTGGGGGTGCCAGAAGAAGAGAGAGAGCAAGATACTGAAAACCTATTTAAAGAAATAATGACTGAAAACTTCCCACATCTGGTAAAAGAAATAGACTTACAAGTCCAGGAAGCACACAGAACTCCATATAAAAGGAATCCAAAGAGGACTACACAAGACACATCATAATTAAAATACCAAGAGCAAAAGACAAAGAGAGAATATTAAAAGCAGCAAGAGAAAAACAGTTCATTACCTACAAGGGAGCACTCGTACGACTGTCAGCTGATTTGTCAACAGAAACGATGCAGGCCAGATGGGAGTGGCAAGAAATAGTCAACGTGATGAATAGCAAGAACCTACAACCAAGAATACTCTATTCAGCAAAGCTATCATTCAGAATTGAAGGGCAGATAAACAGCTTCACAGATAAGAAAAAGCTAAAGGAGTTCATCAACTCCAAACCAGTTTTATATGAAATGCTGAAAGGTACTCTTTTAGAAGAGGAAGAAGAAAAGGGTAAAAGAAAAAAAATTATGAACAACAAATACATATCTATCAACAAGTAAATCTAAAAATTAAGTGAATTAAAAATTTGATCAACAGAATAAACTGGTGAATATAATAAAATCAGGAGCACAGAAAGGGAGTGGACTGATAATTCTCAGGGGGAAAGGCAGGATGGATATACAGAGAGAGTGGACAAAAATCATACACCTATGGATTAGGTCAACGGGAGGGAGGTAAGGGAAGAGGGAGGGTTGGGAGCTGGGTGGAGGGGAGCTATGGAGGGGGAAAAAAGAGAAATAAATGTAATAATCTGAATAATAAAGATTTAATTTAAAGAAATAAATAATCATTTATGAATCATGTACATCTTTATTTTGTCATTCTTTCAAACATTTCCAGTCCATCAATAGAACACCTAAGACTGCATAATACTTACCAAATACAGTCATCTGTGATATTTTGCCTACTTTCACTTACACAAAATCATTTTTTTCACATTTTTAAATGCATTATGAAATTATATTTGTTATGCAGGAGAATAGAATATATTTTGTTTAACAGTATGCTAGCTGGTTTTATGACATTAAGTGTTTAGACATGTGTTATGTGAGTCTTCATTGGTACTCTTGTCCTCGCCCTGCAAACCCAGAAGGGTAAAATTTAGGAGGAAGAGTTTGTAGTAGCAAACTAAATGTAGATCAATACAGCATTGATTAAATAACATTTGATACATCTCTATAATAGAATCATATGCAGCCTTTAATAAGCAAAAGCCAACTGGCTTAAAGCCAAATGGCTAAGTTTCAAATCCTGTCTCTTCTACCTACTAGATGTGTGACCTTAGTTATTTAACCTCTCTGTGCCTCAATATCTTCATCCATAAATAGGGAAGTACTAGTACTTTGCTCATAAGACTGCTGTGAGATTTAAGAGTCAATATGTGTAAGGTGCTTAGAACAGTGGTGCACATGTAGTAATTATACATAATAATCAGTATTATTATGTTCATTATTTATACTGATATGATACAATCTTCAAGATATAGTAAGAAAAAAGTACAGTGCAGAGTGTAATAATATGCTATCATTTGTAAAAATGAACTTTTAAAATATATATATGTGTTTCTATATATATATTATGTGTGTGTATATGTGTATATATGTATATATATATACATATATATATACCTCATATATGCTTTCACGCACATATACTTGAAAGACTGCACAAGCAATTGGTAAAAAGTGATTGCTTCCAGGGAGAGAATGGAGAAAAAGGACTAGGAGAGAGATTTTTCACTGTATGTTCCAGTTACTCTGCTTAGAAAAATCACCCCAGAACACTTAGTGGCTTAAAACAACAATCATGTATAAGATTCATGGTTTCTGTGGGCTGAGAAATCTGACAAGAGTGCCAGAGAAATGGCTCATCCACTCCAGATGTCTGTGGTCTTGACTCTCTCATTGCTCTTGCTTCATTCAGCCACGATTTTAAGTTGATTTTCCAGGTCTTTGTCCCCCACCAGGTTGTAGGATCCTTTAGAATAGGAACCAAAGCTTATTCATCTCTGTATCCCTAACAGGCATAGCATGGGCACTCAGAAAAATCTTAGTGAAGGATTGAAGAATAAAGATTACCTGTACTACCTGGCTGGTGTGGCTCAGGTTTCAGGCTCAGTCCCCAGTAGGGGATGTGCAGTGATTTTATCTCTCCCTTTCCCTTAGTCTCTCTGAAATCAATTTAAAAAAATTTTTTTTAATAATACATGATCTCATTTTCCCTAGAATCTTTTTGTTATTCATTTCCTAATTCCAGATATGCCCCCACCTCTTCATCAGCCAAGAGCATGCCACAGAGACTGAAATTGCAAAATTCTAGAAACAATGCTTTGTTTTTAGGTGGACATATCTTGTATCAGAGTGACTTTGCAAATAATTTTATCAACTTAGAGCATTAGTCCTACAAACTGAATGTTTGTGTCCCCCCAGATTCATGTGGTGAGATCCTGACCCTGAAGGAGATGATACTAGGAGGTGGGACCTTTGGGAGATGACTAGGTCATAAGGATGGAGCCCCTCAGGAATGGGATTGGTGCCTTATAAAAGAAACCCTAGAGAGTTCCCCAGCCCTTCTACCAGGTGAGGAGATGGCCATCTATGAATCAAGGAGCAGGTGTGCCCCAGGCAGCTTATCTTAGACTTTCCAGCCCCTGGAGCCAGGAGAACTAAAATTCTGTTTGCAAACCACTTTGCCTACAGCATTCTTTATAGTAGCCCAAACAGTCGAAAGGAACTAGAGTAGACAATAAAGGATTGAAGCACATTGTCAAGCGTGGTTCAGAGAGCAGGCTTCACACACAGATGAGGGACAGGCAAAGTCTAAGACCTCAGTACTTTCTGTTGAGATACATACAAGCATGGAAGAGGGGAAAATATTCATTTGAAAAAATATTCCATTAACATTTAAATGAAAGAAAAGCACAGAAGATGACTACCCTGTCCAAAGACACAAGTAGTAGTATTTCGACAGCTAACATTAAAATCCACTGAGGACAGAATTCTCTCTCTGGGGAAACAGCTATGTGGCTTATAGTAGAAAGGGAAACCTGAAAACCTGCTATCAGCAGAAACCAGGGTAGCAAAAACAAAACAAAACAACAACAGAAATACAAGTGCATTGTTCTGCAGGAGAGAAAGAGGAGAGTTGGTAATTCTCAAAGGGAAGAATGAAATGAGGAAGGAGGGGATCAGAACAAGAAGGGAATGGATAGTGAAGTAGTGTGAGTATGGGGCATCCTAGAAGCATGGAGGGGAGATCACCCAAGGCACTAAAAGAGTTTTTAAAATCAAGGATGTGTCATTAAAAACATAGGTTTTCCCACCCTGGCCGGTGTGGCTCAGTTGGTTGGGCATCACCCCCCATGCACTAAAGGCTGCTAGTTTGAGTCCCATTTAGGGCACATGCCTGGATTGTGGGCTCTGTCCCCGGTAGGGAGCGTGCAGGAGGCAGACAAACGATGTTTCCCTCTCATATGGATGTTTCTCTCTCTCTCTCTCTCTCTAAAAATCTTTATATATATATATAAATTTATATATATATATAAAGATTAAGGAGGGGAAAACATATATATATACAGGACCAGGTTTCATGTAGGAATCAAAGACACTCATGTCACAGAGAAATATATATATATTCCCCTCCTTAATCCATAAGCCTTTGGTAAAAGTGTGCTGCACACACCAGCTTTACATTGATAATTGCTTTGAAGGAAAAAGTCAAGACCAAGGGCTATCTATGTTAGGATATGCATTAATATGAAGACAAAAATTCAGAAAGACTAGATATAACTATAATAACAGAATATTCCTGAAAATTCAGAGAAACCATGGGACTGCATCAAATAGGAGTTGTAATCATTCTTATCTAGATCTTTGTCAGACCCCAGAACACATCTAGGTTACACACAAAGTTTCAGAAACATCTGTCTTGTGGCAGTGAAAGGTGAATTTAGAAGTTAAAGGTATGATTTCTGAATAACAGATGTTAAGCCACTCCAGCAGTGTTTGAACTATTGGCCACAACCACTTTAGTAGTTCATAAAAGCAAATTGGAAAGGCACAATCAGTGTTTTTTTGTTTTAATGGATTTTTAAGGAGAAATGTCACTGAGAAACATCAACATCAATCCTCCTGCACACCCCTGCTGGGACCAAGCCCACAGCCCAGGCATGTGCCCTTCCCCCCACCGGAATCAAACAGTAACCTCTTGGTGCATGGATCAATGCTCAACCACTGAGCCACACTAGCCGGATGCAGTGTTTTCAATTAAATAATAAAATGGAAAAGAATAATTCAACACTGCTAGTCATTAGGAAAATTAATTTAAAACCTTGATGAGATATAATTCCATGCCTGTTATAACAGCTAAAATTAAAAATAGTGATAATACCAAATATTGGTAAGGATGCTAAGAAACTGGATCTCTTACACATTGCCAGTGGGAATATAAAATGGCACAGCCACTCTAAAAACCTGTATGGCAGTTATTTATAAAATAAACATAAACTTACCATATGACCCAGCAATCACTCTCCTGGACATTTATCCCAGAGGAATAAAAATGTATGTCCACAAACACACACACACACACACACAAAGTGTATAAATGTTCACAGAAGCATTATTTTTTTAACAACTAAAAGCCAAAAACAGTCAAAATGACCTTCTATAGGTGGTACATTCATACCATGGAAATACTCAGAAATTAAAATTGAAAAACCAAGATGGTGGCATAGGTAAACACCTAAATTGCTGCTTTGCACAATTTCAAAACTACAGCTAAAAGACAGAACAGACATCATTCAGAACCACAGAAAAGCTGGCTGAGTGGAAATTCTGCAACTAGAGAAAAGACGGGTTCACAGAGACTCAGAGGAGCTGCAAAAAGCTGAGGTAGAGAGACACGCGCATGGAGAGGACGGGCAGCGGAGTGCCTGGCTGGCTTCCTCTAGCAGAGGGAGACAGAAACCGCACCCCAGTTCTGGGCAAGACTCATATGGAGGGAGTGGCGGGGGTGTCCTGGACTGTCAGAAAAAGGGAGGAGTGCACAGAAACTTAGGGGAGCCACAAAAAGCAGAGTCTGGAGGCACCCACAATGAACGCAGAGAGGACTGACTGCTGATTGTGCTGCTGGCTTTCTCTAGTGGGAAGAAGACGGAACTTGCCAACTGTGCTGAAATCCAGTTCCAACTGCAATGAACCCGTTTTGGGCAAGACCCTGGGGACCCAGACTCATACGGGTCCCCGGAGTGCACAGAAACTCAGGGGAGCCAAAAAAGGCAGAGTGCTGGAGGTGTGCACGCACACATGCACACTACTATGTGCAGAGAGGACTACAGTGACTACCAAGGGACACAGACCCAAGAGCCTCATTGGGCAGAGCTGACGGAAGTCAAGGCTGTCTGCTCAGCCCTGAGACTCTGCCCCATCCAAGCTGAGCACAGAGGCTTTTGCAATTTTGCAAGTCTTGTCTCATAAGGCTGACTCCAGCACAGAAGTTCTCCTGGCATAAACACAGCTGATTCTCATAGCCAATTGGCCTGAAGGTCAATTCCCCAGTGATACCAACAACAATCAAGACTTAACTACAACAAGACCCGTACACACAGTCCACAAAGAGGTACACCAAGAGAGTCCACCTCAGGTAATGGGGGAGGCATAGCTACTGGGTCATTTAGCACACCTACCATACAAAGCTACTCTACCAACTCAGGGAAGCAGCAAAAATGCAAAGACAAAGAAACAAGTCACAAATGAAAGAAATGGAGGAAAGCAAACAACTGGATATAGAGTTCAAAAACATGGTTATAAGGTTTTTCAAGAATTTCCTAGAAAAGGCCGATAAATTTAATAAGACCCCCCAAGGACATGAAAAAGAACTAACTAGAAATTAAACATACACTGACTGAAATTAAAAATATTATACAGAGACCTAACAGCAGACTAGAGGAACACAAGAATCAAGTCAAAAATTTGAAATACAAAGGAGCAGAAAACACTCACCCAGAAAAACAAAAAGTAAAAAAAATCCAAAAATGTGAAGATAGTGTAAGGAGCTCGGGACAACTTCAAGCGTACCAACATCAGAATTATAGGGGTGCCAGAGAGAAAGAGCAAGATACTGAAACCTACTTGAAAAACTTCCCCACATCTGGAGAAAGAAATAGACTTACAAGGCCAGGAAGTGCACAGTACCCCAAACAAAAGGAATCCAAAGAGGACCACACCAAGACATATCATAATTAAAATGCCAAGAACAAAAGACAAAAAGAGAATATTAAAAGCAGCAAGAGAAAAACAGTCAATTACCTGCAAGGGAGCACCCATACAATTGTCAGCTGATTTCTCAACAGAAACTATGCAGGCCAGACGGGAGTGGCAAGAAATATTCAAAGAGATGAATAGCAAGAACCTACAACCAAGATTACTCTACCCAGCAAAGCTATCATTCAGAATTGAAGGTCAGATAAAGAGCTTCACAGACAAGAAAAAGCTAAAGGAGTTCATCACCACCAAACCAGTATTGTGTGAAATGCTGAAAGATACTCTTTAAGAAGAGGAAGAAGAAGAAAAAGGTAAAGATAAAAATTATGTACAACAAATACATATCTATCAACAAGTAAATCTAAAAATCAAGTGAATTAAAAATCTAATGAACAGAATAAACTGGTAAATATAATAGAATCAGGGGCATAGAAAGGGAGTGGACTGACAATTCTCAGGGAGGGAAGGGGTGAGGGGGGTGCAGGAAGAACTGGACAAAAATCATACACCTATGAATGAGGACAATAGAGAGGAGGTAAGGGCAGAGGGTGGGGTGGAAACCAGGTGGAGGGGTGCTATGATGGGAAAAATGAGGAACAATTTTAAAAATCTGAACAATAAAGATTTATTAAATTAAAAAATAATAAAAAAATAAAATTGATACACTCATTAACTTGAACAGATATCAAGGATATTATGCTGAATGGGAAAAACTAACTATTTTTAATATATATTTTTATTGATTTCAGAGGGGGAGAGAGAGATAGGAATATTAGTGATGAGAGGGAGTCATTGATCAGCTGCCTTCTGCAAGCCCTGTGCTAGGGATTGAGCCACAATCCAGGTAAGTGCCCTGACTGGGAGTTGAACCATGACCTCCTGGTTCATAGGTCAATGCTCAACCACTGAGCCATGCCGGCTGGACAGAAAACCCAAATTTAGACAAAATTTTAGAGATGGAAAACAGAATGGTGGTTGCCAGGGTTTCTGGGTTAGGGTGAGGTGAGACACTGAAGGGTTAGCATGAGATATTTTCTTTGTGGTGATAGAACAGGACTGTATTTGGATTGTGGTGGTTGTACAACTTTGTACATGTGATAAACTTGTCCAGAACCACACACACACACACACACAAGTATATATGATAATTGGTGAAATCTGGAAACAGTTTATGGATTGCACCAATGTCTGTCTCCTGGCTTTGACACTGCATTATAATTATGTAAAATGTCACCATTTAGTACAAAGGGGACCTGAGTGTACTTTCTTTGCTACGTCTTAGGAGTCCATAATTATTTCAAAAAAAAATCTTTTAAAATTTAAAATGAATGGAATAGAACAAAGAAGGTTTGAGTACATCTCTCAGAGTAAGAGCATTGTTCTGGTGAAACTTTTGTTTCATTTGTGTATCCGCCTGTAAGCACTAGATCACAATGTAGAATGTATCTCATACACTTCTTCAGGGGGAGGGGTGGTTGTCAAGGTTAAAAACATTTGAAAACCACTGATTTATAGCAAGCTGGAATAGTCCCATCATCTCTCTCTCTCTCTCTCTCTCTCTCTCTCTCTCTCTCTCTCTCTCTCCCCTTCCATATCCAGACCACTAACAGATACTATGTGGACATTTGATAAACGTTTATTGACTGAGTCTATGTGTGACTATGAAATATATTTAGGAACAATCCTGAGACCCTGGCACCACTAAGTGTTGATTTTTCCATCTCATGGTATAACATGATGTTTTGCTACCTAACAAAACATCCCAAAAGCTTAGTGACTCAATGTTGACTTTGCTCCTGAATCTGCAATGTGGCCAGGGACAGTTTTGTGTCTGCTCCACTCAGCATGAACTGGGAGGAGTGAAGTTTCTGAGGCTCACCTGCTTAGTGGCTGATGCTGGTTGTCGGCTCAGACCTCAGCGGAGGCTGTGGCTAGAAGGCCTAGAGGTGGTCTTTCCATATAAGTGGTTGGCTTCCTCAGACCGTGGAGGAACCCAGAGAGAGAGAGTCAGGTAGAGCCCTGTAACCTTTTACGACCTACCCTCATAAGCAAAAAGCATAACTGGTTTGACTCAGTGGATAGAGCGTCGGCCTGTGGACTGAAGGGTCCCAGGTTTCATTCTGGTCAAAGGCATGTACCTTGGTTGCAGGCACATACCCAGTACGGAGTGTGCAGGAGGCAGCTAATGGATGTTTCTCTCTCATCAATGTTTCTAATTCTCTATCCCTCTCTCTTACTCTCTGTAAAAAAAAAAAAAAATCAATAAAATATTTTTTTCAAAAAGCATAGCTTCTGTTACATTGAATTCACTAGAACAAAGTCATGATGAACAGCCTGTACTCCAGAAATGGTGGGAGATAAGAAAAAAGAAAGAAAAAGAAATGATGGAAGAAGTGTCAAAGAACATTTTAAAACCACTAATAATTGAGACTGATGGTTATTAGTGGATGAAACTAGTAACTTGACCATTGTTCTTTTTGTTATTATTGAGCTATCATTGACATATAACATTCTATTAGTTTCAGGTGTACAACTTACTGATTCGATGTTTGCATATGATGAAAACTGTTACCACAATAAGTCTAGTTAATATGCATCACCACACATAATTACAACGTGTCTTTTCTGTTCTATGACCATTGTTCTGAAGCAGCAAATGCTAAAGAGGCTGCCAGCCTGCTTTCTTAGCCACAGAGCTGCTCTGAGAATAAAATGTGTGCAAGTCCACTTAAAGCTCCTTTAGGAATCCGGCGTGGTTGGTGTGGTTGAAATGTGTTTCTCCATAGCTGTATCCAGAAGAAATAGATTCCTCTTTCCCCCATAAAAGGAAGCTGGAATTGGAGTTCATATTAGAACAATTAAATATTTCCACGCTCAAGCAAAGGTGGTGCCCAGGAAAGTAACACCTAAATAATGTATGGCCTGGCATCTGAAGAGGAACCAGGGCCAGCAAGACCCTCCACAGAGCCAATGTCTCTGGCTGTCTGGCTAGTTTCCTGCTAGAATGCAGTGCATCAAGCTTCTAGTAGTTGAGTAAAGTGTGAGTGTGGCCTTCTGGCAGTGCTTCCACTTAGGCCTGTTCTTGTACCAAAGCTATTTTACAGATGAAGAAACTAAGGTTCAGGAAAAGACTTGCCATAGGTCATTTGTATACCAAACACATAAGCCTAAATTTATTTCCTTCTGCTCCAAGCACAAGGAGGGAACGAGGAAAAGCAGATAAAACCAGGAAGGGACCAGACAGAATTTAGGATGTTTCCATCAAATGCCACTTTAAAAGAGCTTGGCAATACTCCTTGTCACTTGACAAAAGGAAAATTCAGGACGAATAAAACCATGACCAGCTTCACACACACACACACCCCACCTTCAGGTTGTAAATGTATGGAATTTAGTACCTAAAGATGTGGCAAGGGCTGAAAATACAACTTTTCTGAGAACGATTTGAATAATAATTGCCTTACACCACTCCGAAAATGGGTTAACAAGAAAAACAAGACTGTTGTAGGGTAATCTTCAACGTTAAATGCAAGGAGGAAAACCGCACCCCCAGACACGGTGTTCCCAGCAGCCTCCAGAAGGGACCCCGTGAGCGAGCCCTGAGGACAGCCCGCTCCCATGACCGCCCTTCGGCGCGGGCAACAAGCCTGTGAGAAGCCCTCGCCGCCAACCTGCAGGCGCCACCCTGGGAGGTGGGGGGAGAAAGAGACGACGAGACGACCACCGGCCCCCAACCTGAGCAAAGGGCAGCACAGCATTATCTGTCTCGCCCCCCTCCCAAGCCTCTTCACCTCCAGGACCCGCGGCTCGGATTCCTTTAGCGCGAGAGCACGCAGGGGCTCGGCCTCTCGGAGGAGACAGCAAGGGCGAGGGGATTTGGCGGGGCAGAGGCTAGAGACGGGCTGCACCAGGCTGGGGTGGTGTCTCCTGCGGGCAGGAAATGCGGCGGAGCGCTCCAGCACGTCCGCACGCGCGCGCGCACACACACTCACACACCTACACGCGCACCCATCCCTGCCGGCCCCCCACAACCGTTCTGCAGCCGATTTCCCGAGAGGGTCGGTCGTGCAGCCCCAAAAGAACCGCGGACCCAGCGACAACCCTGGCGGCACCGGCGGCCTCCATGCGGGGGTGCGGGTTTCGAGGTGCAGGGGGCGTGAGGGGTTCGAGGCACGAGGGCTGCAAGGGCCGGAAGAGCCGCGCCCAGCCCGGCGGGCAGCCCGCGGAGGGCGCGGCGGGAAGCGAGAGCCCGCGCGGCGCCCGCCCCGCCTGCACCGCCCCCGCTGCGGCGGGCGAGGGGCGGGGCGGGCGCGGAGTATATAAAGCGAGGGGCGGGCGCCGCTCTTTTGTCTCTTGCTGCAGCGACGCGAGTGGGAGCCGGGGACCCCGTCTGGGAGCGAAGGCCTAGGTGAGCGCCTCACGGAGCGGAGACCCTTCGAGGTGGGGTCCGAGCCGGGCCCCTGGCCCTGCGCCGTCGCCCAGGCGCCCTTCCCCGACGGGACTCCGGCCGGCCGGCCACGCCCTGGGGCTGCAGAGAGGGCGCGGGGTGCGCCGGCTCTCCGGCCTCGGGGCTGCGGGGAGCGCCTGGCCGGGGCGCCACGTCGCGGGGCGCGGGCGGGGGACGCGGAGGGCAGCTCCGGCTCGGCCCGGGCTGACCTACCCTTGCTTGCCCACCAGGATTGTTTCAAGAAAATGGCAGACAAGCCAGACATGGGGGAAGTCGCCAGCTTCGATAAGGCCAAGCTGAAGAAGACGGAGACGCAGGAGAAGAACACCCTGCCGACCAAAGAGAGTGAGTGCCCCCCGCCCCGGCTCGCGGGCGCCTCCTCCCAGGCGGCCCCGTCCCCTCCCATTAACAAAGCGCTGTCGCCCCAGCCCCTTCCTAACCCCACACCTCGTGGTCCCCGCCCTCACCAGGTTGGGGGGGGTTGCAAGCTGTCCGTCCTCAGCCGCTAGAGCCCGCTCTCTGCTCTCCACAGCCATTGAGCAGGAGAAGCGGAGTGAGATGTCCTAAGAACCCGAGGATTCCCACCCCCGGCGTCTTCGGGGCCCCCCTTGCGATGTGGAGAAAGGCCACCTGCAAGGACAAACGAGCCACAAACTGCACTGTGAACCCGGACACTCCGCGCCCATGCCATCGACCTGTGGGCCCCTCAGGGGACCCCTCCCTCCCCCCATCGGACTGCCAAATTCTCCGGTTTACCCTGGGATATTGTAGAACGTCATTTGTATGATGAATGAAATAAAACACACCTCGTGGCACGGCTGGCGTGGTCTGAGTCTGGGTTGGGGGTGTGTGGGCAGTGCCGCGGGAGGAAGTCGCGGTTCCTGCCGCGGGGAGGGGTTCGCAAGTGGGCTGGCTTGGTGGCCGCTTTTTAATTTTTACTTCACCTGTTTCTGCATATGATTTCATAAGTACTACCTGCTTAGCTTTTGCTTCTACTGCAACCCATGTAAAATTGGACTCCACTTTATCATTCCTGGGAGCTGTTTTGGAAAGTGCTTTTCAGAAAAGCAAAGGTTTGCTGTGTTTTTTTGTGTGTGTGGTTTTTTTAATCGTTTAAAGTATTACAAATAGTAGTACATATATCTCCTTTAACACCCCCCCCCATTACCTTCTTCTGGCCTCCCCTATTCACAGGCACATGCCCTCACCCACCCCACCCCAGTGTCTTGCGTCCATTCAGTTTGCTTTTTGCAGCCCCACTGCTTCCCTCTGCCCCCTCCAAGCTGATTGACATCAAAGAGAGCAGTGATTTGAAGTCTGAGAAGAAAGGGGGGCTAAATCTGGGATGCTGGAATAGGGCAAAGTCACAAAGTCTCCCAGAGACTTTCTCTTGGAACCTAAAGAGGAGACATTAGAACAAAAAGGCGGGGGGAACAAGAGCAGAAACATCACGGCTAGAGGAACCAATTCCAGAAAACCGGGAGCCTAGCGTTACTCCGTCTCAGACCCTTTAACAAAAGGGTTAGCCTTCAGAGGAAGTGCTGGCTGAGCCACGTCTTATGCTGTGATCAGCAGGAAGGATGGAAATGTGGAGGGTGGGGCCAGCGGGGAAGGGCGGGGCAAGCCCTGCGAGGTCACCCTCTGGACCTAAGGGAAGAGGAGACCACCCCAAAGGGGCCTGGCTGAGGGAAGGGGTAGTGCCTGGGAACGCAAGGCATACTGGAGCAGAACAAACAGGCTTGAGATTACTGAGGGGGGGTTTCTTTTTAAGGAGGGAGCAACGGACAAATTACTTAGTGATTTGTCACACATTTTTTTCTGACTGTAAGAGGCTGGACACTGGGTAAAGTTAATTCAAAAGAAGTGCAGCCTAAAATCCAGTGGATGAGACAGGTGGCCACTGATGTCTGGGGACACAAGACTGAGGGAGGCACTGCCTATTTTGCATAAAGTAATTTGACAGTGTTTTGGCAGGCCTGGGGAGAGAAATAAAGAACAGAAACACATTAGGATGCCACTGTAGGAGGGACACTAACCTTTCCTGAGCATCTGCGGTTGGCCAGGCACTGTGCTAGGAGCCTTGCTTCTCAGAAACTATTAAAGCAGTATGGCTATTATCCCATTTTGTAGATGGGGAAACTAAGGTTCAAAGAGATTAGGGATTTGCCCAGCCGGTGTGGCTCAATGGTTGAGCATCAACCTATGAAACAGGAGGTCTCAGTTCGATTCCCACTCAGGGCACGTGAGGGCTTTATCCCCAGTGTGGGGGGTGCAGAAGGCAGCCAACCCATGATTATCTTTCATCATGGATGTTTGTCTCCCTCCCTAAAGTCAATAAAAATATATATTTAAAAAAGAGAGACTAGGCATTTGCTAAAGTCACACAACTAGTGAATAGTGAAGCCAGAATTTGGGCCAAATGTGTGCTTTTGGGGATCCTATAGCTCAATGTTGGGAACATCTGTTATGTCAAAACTACTTCAAGCATATTTATAATTGACCCTATTGGGAGTCTATAGTTGGGAGGTTAAAGAAAAGGAAACAAGAAATCACTACTGCCTTCAAACAGAAGAGCTTTGGAAGAAGATAAAGATGAGTAAGGGGCTTGCAATAGAATAAAATAATAAGACTCTATCTGGTTTGGCCTGCAGACTCTAGGATCCTGGGTTTGATTCCAGTCAAGGTCACATACCGGTTGCAACTTGATCCCCAGCCTGGTCAGGGTGCATGCAGGAGGCAACCAATCAATGTGTCTCCCTCACATTGATGTTTCTCTCATCTCTCCTCTTCCTTTCCACTCTCTTAAAAATCAATGGAAAAATATCCTCAGGTGAGAATTAACAACAACAAAAGAATAAAGTAATCCATCTCTAACTTCACCTTGCTCAAGCCTGCCCAGTTTCCATAATGTTGGTTAGCAATTTCTGCTTAGTCCTGCACATAGATATTCTAAACATTAAAGGAATCTAACCTGCAGCATAGGAATTACTGAAACAACCTCTCTGCTCAAAACTATTTCCCCAAGGAGATAAGGAAGTTACATACAAAAATCATGACTGTTTGTAAAAATATGTATTTAGGAACCTAGTAACTGGGACCATGGCAACCGTGGTTTGTTGACCAGAAGCTAAGAAATTTCACCATTGTCCCCAGATCCTTGCTGACATCCAGGTGTCTGTGATCATCAATCACCTGCTGATCTCAAACCCCTCTCATTTCTCCCTTCCCCTGACATAAAAAAAAGCCTGCATTCTGTACTTTCTCAAGATGGTTCTACCATCTTCTTGGCTTGCTGGCTTTCCAAATAAAGTCGCTTTTCTTGCCCCAACTCAGCACTCGAGTTAGTGGCTATGGACTTAGTGGCTGTTGTGGGACAAGCAATTGGAGTTTTCACTGATTACAGGCTAAGAGTGGAGAGGGATTGGGAATGCTGCTATAATTTTCAATCAGACGGGTCATGAAAGATGGTCAAGAAAGTGTGTGTGGGGGGGGGAGGGACGTGGAACAAAGACCTAAAGAATGTGACAAGACCTTACAAGGTAAGAAAGAATGTGCTGAAGACCTCAGGAAGAACAAGAAGCTGGAGTGGAGTTAGCAAGAAGTAGGGAGATGAGTTGTGAGAGGTCAAGAGATGGAGAAGACAAATCTTGAAGTCTTAAAACTGCTATAAGGTTGGTTGCTGATGGGGTCCTCCTCCCCTTCTCCAACTCCATAGGTGCCCTTCATGGTCCCTAAGTGTCCTAACTGGGCACACCACATCCAAGGCCTCTTCTGGACCCAACTCCTCTCCAGGCTCCATCTGGGATGTAAATCCCAGTCCCTCTTCCCTCTGATCTCACAGGCTCCCCACTGGCAATGGGCTCACAGCAGAGAGCAGCTCCAGAGCCCCAGCTCTTGGAACTCCTGTTGCTTCAGAAGATTCCCATGACTTTCTCACCCTCTCTCCAGAAAATCCTCTCTATTCTGATGAGAGCCTTGCTCTTCCTAAGAATTTAAGAAAATGTTCACTTTTCCCCTCTAAGACAATGAACCAATTGGAAGATGCCAGGACAGGTTGGGAAAGGAGATGTGGATAGGCAAGGGTTGCCTTATTTTAGAAATCTTATCACACCACATTGATAGCACTGTTCTTCCCCAAACCATCCGGGCTCCAGAGCTATATGCAGGTGTGCACTTCTAGACATGTTAGCCCCCCAGAAGATAGGCCCAGAAGGCCAAGCATTGGCCAAGAGAGCTACCTTCCTAGGCCCAAACTGTGATTGATCTCAAGGGACCACATGGGAATCACAGTGGAGACAGCACCAGAGCCTGGAGTTGGAGCGTCAGAGAGTGCTGAAGCGCCCTAGGCCCACTTTTTTTTTCCCTCCTAGTCTCTGCCCTTCCCCCACCACCCGCCTATGTACCATATGCTGGGAAAACAGACAGAGGACATCTCAAGGAACACATAATGTACAGTAAAAGGAAGACCCAATCTCTCTTCCCAATACTTCCAATCCCCCACATTGCTCTCTCACCCTTCTCTTACCTCCAGGAAAACGCTTCCAGTCCTCAGACAATATCAAGTGCTTCAATTCCCAGCCTTTCCCCACCTTCTCCTATAAATTCTCCTGAATAGGAACAACATGCCGGGTTTTTCCTATCTACCCTTACTTCATTCCTCATACCAGATGTACAGGAAAAACTCTTCTGTTTCTCTTTTACCACAACACTCTACACACAGAATACTCTATCAAATGTGGGCTTTCCATACCAAGCAATTCTCTGGTTCTCCAGACACCAGCTGAGGTCCCCCGATTCAGTTCAGTTCTGATAATATACACCTCTAGTTAGCATCAGATCACACAGGTTAAGAGTTCAGTCCTGAAAGACTGACCCTTCCCCCTAGTTGAAACACCAATTGAAAGTATGCATTTATGAAAGCTAACAATGACCTAGCAATGCCATGACCAGATATAAGTACTTGTGTCCACTAAAGGACATGTTTGAGAATGTTCTAAGCAGCCCAGCTGGCATGGGTCAGTGGTTGAGCATTGATCTATGAACCATGAAGTCACAGTTCAATTCCCATTCAAGGCATATGCCTGGGTTGCAGGTTCAATCCCCAGTGTGGGGCATGTAGGAGGCAGCCAATCAGTGGTTCTCTCTCATCATTGATGTTTCTATCTCTCTCTCCCTTTGGCTCTGAATCCAAAGAAGGAGAAGGAGGGGAAGGAGGAGAAGGAGAAGGAAGAGGAGGAGGAAACTTTATGTACCATATTTTCTAATGTATAAGACGACTGGGCGTATAAGATGACCCCCAACTTTTCCAGTTAAAATATAGAGTTTGGAATATACCTGCCCTATAAGATGACATCAGGCATATAAGATGACCCCCAACTTTTGAGAAGATTTTCCTGCGTTAAAAAGTCGTCTTTATATGCTGGAAAATATGGTATATTAGCCAAAGAGAAAAACAACTCAAATATCCATCAACAGAATTGATAGACAAATTAATTTGATATATTCACACAATTGATCAAGTTGATCAACAATAAAAAGGAACCAAGTACCAATGTTTAAAATTGTATGCTTCCATGTACATGAAATTCTAGAAAAGGTAAAAATACTTCTGATAAAAAAAAGTAAACAAAATCTCTGGGGGTGATGGAAATGTTGTCTACTTTGATCAGAGTGGTAGTTACATGGGTATGGGCATGTGTAAAAAACTTGACAGGCACACCACAGTTAGAACTCACATGGACTTCACTTTTCTCAGAGAGGTATTTTAATCCTATGAAGAGCTAAGTATTCCCACATTATTATTTTTATTATCATTATTATTATTGATTTGAGAGAGAGAAGAATGGAGAGGGAGAGAAACATCCCCATAAGCACTCCAATTAGGGACCAAACCTGAAACTTGGGCATGTGCCCTGACCAGGAACAGACTGGTGATCTTTTGGTCCATGGGATAACACTAAACCAACTAAGCCACACCAGCCAGGGCAGGATTCCTACCTTTAGGGATGCATACTGTTAACTCAAAGTGGAAGATTATCTAAAAAGAGGCCATATTTGGTTCCAAAGGGCAATGTGAAACCACAAAAATTCTCTGGCTCTTTCCTTCCTTCTTCCCTGCCTTTGAATATTTTCCTCACTTTGAATGACCCTCCATCTCTTTTCCAGTTAGTTAAATATTAGCCATCCTACAAGGCCATATCATTCACCATCTTCTCCAATTATCCCTCCTGGGTTTCCAGCTAAAGACATTCTCTCTCACCTCTCAGCACCTATCTGCATCTCCCTACAATACCTAGACTAGCGGTTTCCAACATGAAGCATATGCCTCACAGGAAGGCAATTTGATTTTTGTGACATATATAATGTGACATATATATGCATTTCAGTTCCCTATTATATTTTTTGAAACTTCATCTATTATTTTTTTTCATATAACTTTGCCAGGGCTGACCAGAAGACCCTAAGCAGTGAATGAATGATTACTCTGACACATGTGTCTGTGAAAGAGAGTGCTAAGGGACTGCTTGGCTATAGGAACCAAAGAGCCTCGTTCACCAGCCTCTTTAGGCTTTTATTGTAACAGCAGTTTGAGATAAAGTTTAACTTTTAAATACAATTTGTAGGTAGGTATTCTTGGGAGGACACATGTCTGTAGTGTCCTTTAAGCAAGGACACCTAAAGATTAAGCATAAAGATTCTGTTAAACACCCAAGGATCTGCACATACACAGACTTGTTTGGAAAGGTCAAGGTACGATTAGAGGCTGCTGCCTTCAGCCATCTTCCCTTTTTGGAATTTCCTCCTTACAAACTTTCCAACCAAGTCTCCTGTGCTCCCCCATATCACTTAATAATATTATTTTTTAAAACAATTTCTTTTTATTTCTTCCTCAGCATTTCAACTGTCCTTTTGTTCTTCTATTTTTCTCTTTCATGGATGCCTTGTTCTTTGGAAGCTTGTTTAGACCAAATTAATGGCCTTTTAGGCTCGCTCCACTTGAATAGGAGATCACTTTTTGAATAACAAAAATTATATGTCACATGGGGGGTATCGGTATTTTAGAGATGCTTAGGTGGGGCAAAAAAAAAAAGGTTGGGAACCACTGACCTAGACACATACATCACCTTCTCAGTTAGACTAAGTAGAGAAGGATTCTTATTAATTGATATTGATGACTCCCACAGTAGCCAGCACTTACTAGACAATCAGTAAACACTGACTTATAACTGAAATATCACATGGCCTCACCTACTTCATCTTTGCTATGCCAAATCGAGGCTGCTACCAGGCTCCAACTGTCTTATTGTTGGCTCTGTTGTGCATCACAGGACCCAAGCCTGATGGGCATATGGGAACTACTTCACCATGGCTCAAGGAAGCCAAGAATCTTCATTTCTCTCCCGAGCCACACTGGTCAGGGCCTCTTGGTTTTTAAATTGTTGATACAGCACAATTGCATCAGTGTTCATCTGAAACTGCTAGATTCATGGTAATACTATGTATAGATGCAAACATACAAAAGAGCAGACTGCTTCTTTATGTGCAAAATATTGCTGTGCTATATTTTGTTAGTCAGCTTTAGATAGATTATGCTGCAGTAACAAAAAACTCCAAAATTTTCAATGGCTTACAACAAAAATATACTTTTTTACTTATATTATATTTCGGTTGGTGCTCTGCATCTGTTCTACATGTCCTTTTCATTCTGAGAGCCAGGAGAAAGAAGCAGCCCTGCCCTAGCTGGTTTGGCTCAGTGGATAAGAGTGTCGGCCTGCAGACTGAAGAGTCCCAGGTTTGATTTCAGTCAAGGGCGCATGCCTGGGTTGTGGGCTCAATCCCCAGCAGGGGGTGTATAGGAGGCAGCCAATCAATGATTCTCTCTCATCATTGATGTTTCTATCTCCCTCTTCCTTCTTCTCTGAAATCAATTTTTAAAATATCCCAAAAAATGTTTTTAAAGAAGAAGAAGCCCTACCTGAGACATGCTGTTGTTATGGTAGCAGGAAAGAGGAATGGCAGAACCATGCAATGGTTTCTCAAGCTCTTCTCAGTTATGGCACTTCCATTCACTTTACATCAGCCAAAGCAAATCATAAAGCAAGCCTGACATCAGATGGGGGAAGCACAGAAAGTCACCTTTGATAGATGGCAGGAGGCGGGGGTGTCTGCAGAGACACTGCAGAATTACTTAGGTGACATCAGGTAATTCTGCCATAGGGAAGGCAGGGAATAATGGGAAGTTTTAATAGTATATTGAAATGCATATACATATAATACTTTGGAAATTGTCTTTTTTTTATCCTTACCTGAGGATATTTTTAATTGATTTCATAGAGAGGAAGGGAGAGAGAGAGAAACATCAATTGGTTGCCTCCTGTATGTGCCCTGAGCAGGGATCAAACCCGCAAACTTTTGATATACAGGACGATGGTCCAACCACTCAGTCGAGACAGAAAATTAACTTTCTTTATTTTATCTTTACATTCCATTTCAGGCTTGTGTTATGTTTTTAGAGTATTGTGTAGGTAGGTTACATTATCTTTGGGTCCATTTGAAGAAATAAAATATTTTCTACAAAAGATGTTTCTGCCCAGCCAGATGTAGCTCAGCAGTTGAGTGTCGACCCAGGAACCAAGAGGTCACCAGTTGATTCCCCATCAGGGCATATGCCCAGGTTACGGGCTCAGTCCCCAGTGGGAGGCACGCAGGAAGCAGCTAATCAATGATTCCCTCTCATCATTGATGTTTCTATCTCTCTCTCCCTCTCCCTTCCTTTCTGAAATCAATAAAAATATATATTTTTTAAAAAGATATTGTTTCTTGCCAAAACCAGTTTAGCTCAGTGAATAGAGTGTAGGTCTGTGGAGTGAAGGTTACCAGGTTCGATTCCTGTCAAGGGCATGTACCTTGTTTTTGGGCACATCCCCAGTAGGGGGCATGCAGGAGGCAGCTGATCAATGTCTCTCTCTCATCAATGTTTCTAACTCTCTATTCCTCTCTCTTCCTCTCTGTAAAAAAATCAATAATATATATATATATATATATATATATATATTTATATTTTTTTTTTTTTTTTTTTTTAAAGATGTTGTTTCTGAAAGATTGGGAATCAGTGGTCTGATCCAATCATGGTAATCCCATTACCCTTTCGGTGACTGACTTAAGAATAGATGTGGGTTATAATTCTTCCCAAGAGGAAGCCTGCTAGAAGATTTCTGGGAAGATGGTGTTTGCTGTTCATGAAAGACATAAGGAAAAGTTACACACATCATTGTGTAACTTTGAGGCTTGAACCATGACGTGCATTTTGAAGTTATGAAGGGAAATGCCAACATTCTGAGATTGGTAAAGTTGAAAAATGAAAAGAATCTAAGTATTTGATGATCTCTTGAGCTGCTGAGTTTTCCTGAAAGCACCTTATCTATAAACTTTTTGTTACATGAAATAATACATTACCTTGTATTTCAGAAATTTATAGTTGGGTTTTCTGTTACTTGCAGTTAAAAGTGTTCTACAGTGATCATGTGGAATGAGAAGAGTCTAGGTGCAGAGGTATTACTTAGCAGGATATTGTAATAGTCCAGGCAGGAGGTAATGAGGACTTAAATAAGAGAAGGACTGGTGCATAGTGGTATGCTGGTAAATGTCTAACAATCAGCTCTCAATTAAGGGTAGAGGTCTGTCGAAGTTGATTTGTAGCATTTGCCAATTTCTGTGGTGTAAACAATGCCAATTTCAGGTTGCCTAGAGTTTAACAACCAGTTTTGTCTCCCTTCTGAACATTTAACAATTGGGTCTTTGCAAGCTGGTGCCACGTGGCTCTAGCTTATCACTGACTGTGGGGATAAGAAATCAAGGCAGCTCGGCCAACGTGCCTCAACGGTTGAACACTGACCTGTGAACCAGGAGGTCATGGTTCGATTCAGGTCAGAGACTGAGTTGCAAGTTCCATCCCCAGTGTGGAGTGTGCAAGAGGCAGCCAATCAATTATTCTATCTTATCATTGATGTTTCTATCTCTCCCTCTCCCTTCCTCTCTGAAATCAATAAAAAATATATTTAAGCAAAATAAATCAGGGCACAAACAAAAGATTTTGCAAAGGGGGAGAAACCAAGATGGCAGCATAGGTATACACCTGAACTTGCTGCCTCACACAACAACTTCAAAACTACAACTAAAAGACAAAATGGACATCATCCAGAACCACAGGAAGTTCTGGCTAAGTGGAAATTCACCAACTAGAAGGGAAGAGAAAAGCACACTGAGACTCAGAGGAGCTGCGGAAGTAAAGTCCGGAGGTATAGAAGTGCACCCACGGAGAGGGCTGGCAACTGAGTACGTGGCTGGCTTTTTCAATCCACAGGGAGACACAAGCTCCCAACTGCTCTGAACTCCAGTTCCGGGCGAGACTCTGGGGACTCAGACTCATACTGGGAGAAACTGGACTGTCTGGCGGAACTCAAGGGCAGCTTTCTCTCAGAGGTGCTTGCAGCGACTACCAAGGGACACTTAGACCCAGAGGCCTCATAGGGCAGAGCTGACAAGAAGCCAAAGGCTGAGACTCCACCCCATCCAAGCTGTGCCCAGAGGCTTTTGCATGTGAATGGCCTGATTCTTTGAAATCTAAACTTACCTAACAAACTGCAGCTGAGTCAGAAAGACCCAGAACATCTAAAAGAAGGCCCACGGCCGGCCGCACAGCAGTTTGTATTGCTTCACAGCTGGGCTTCATCTGGGCACCTCCAAAACCTAGACAAAGAAGAGGAATCTGCAGATCTCTCCATAGCTCCAGCTGGGTGGCCTCAGGCAGAGGCTAAATTAGCACCTCCTTGGAGATTCACGAGCCAGTGTACGCAGTGATCAGAGTGGGACCATCCAGATTACAACTCCTCAGATCCATAAGGGACACACTCAAGGGGCAGACTCAATGAGCACCAAAGCCCCACTCAAGCAAGTCTTGCCCCATAAGAGTGTCTCCAGCATAGAAGTTCTCCCATGGTAGACACAGCTAATTTTCACAACCAATTGGCCTGGAGGTCAATTCCTCTCAGTGATACCAACAACAATCAAGGCTTAACTACAACAGGACTATGCATACATACCACAAAGGGGTGCACCAAGAGGGTTCACCTCAGATAACTGGGGAGGCTGAGCCACTGGGTCCCAGAGGACACCTAACACACAAAGCCACTCTATCAACTCAGGGAAGCAGCCAAATGCGGAGACAAAGAAACAAGTCACAAATGAAAGAAATGGAGGAAAGCAAACTACAGTGGTACCTCGAGATACGAGTGCCCTAATATACGAGATTTTTGAGATACAAGCCATGGAGCGAGCGATTTTTGTTTTGAAATACGAGCAACAGTTGAGATACAAGTAATCGCACGGATCGGCAGGCTGCACATGACCCACCAGTTTACCGCGACTCGAGCGTCTCATAGTTTCCCATGCCTCAAGGTTACAGAACAAATTAAACTCGTATCTCGAGGTACCACTGTACTGGATATAGAATTCAAAGCCATGGTTATAAGGTTTTTCAAGAATTTTCTAGAAAAGCCCAATAAATTTAGTGAGACCCTTGAGGATATGAAAAAGGACCAACTAGAAATTAAGCATACACTGACTGAAATTAAAAATAATACAGAGATCCAACAGCAGAATCAAGTCAAAGATTTAAAATACAAAGAAGCAAAAAACACCCATCTGGAAAAGCAAAAAACCAAAAAGAATCCAAAAATATGAAGATAGTGTAAGGAGCCTCTGGGACAACTTCAAGCACCCCCGGAATTGTGGGGGTGCCAAAAGAAGATAGAGAGCAAGATACTAAAAACCTACTTGAAGAAATAATGACTGAAAACTTCCCCCACCTGATGAAAGAAATAGACTTACAAGTCCAGGAAGTGCAGAGAACCCCAAACAAAAGGAATCCAAAGCGGATCATGCCAAGACACATCATAATTAAAATGCCAAGAACAAAAGACAAAGAGAGAATATTAAAAACAGCAAGAGAAAAACAGTTAATTACCTGCAAGGATGCACCCATATGATTATCAGCTGATTTCTCAACAGAAACTATGCAGGCCAGACAGGAGTAGCAAGAAATATTCTAAGTGATGAATAGCAAGAACCTACAACCAAAATTATTCTACCGAGCAAAGCTATCATTCAGAATTGAAGGTCAGATAAAAAGCTTCACAGCTTAGACAAAGCTAAGGAGTTCATCATCACCAAACCAGTTTGGTTCAGGGGAATAGAGCATCAGCCTTTGGACTGAAAGGTCCCAGGTTTGATTCTTGTCAAGGGCATGTACCTTGGTTTCGGGCACATCTCCAGTAGGAGGTGTGTAGGAGGCAGCTGATCGATATCTCTCTCTCATCATTGTTTCTAACTCTCTATCCCTCTTCCTTCTTCTCTGTAAAAAATCAATAAAATATATATTTTTTTAAATGCTGAAAGGTATTCTTTAAGAAGAGGAAGAAGAAAAAGGTAAAAGTAAAAATTATGAACAACAAATACATATCTATCAACAAGTGAATCTAAAACTCAAGTAAATAAAAAATTTGATGAACAGAATAATCTGGTGAATATAATAGAATCAGGGTTATAGAAAGGTAGTGGACTGACAATCCTCAAGGGGAAACGGGTGTGGGGGATTCGGGAAGAGACTGGACAAAAGTCATACACCTATGGATGAGGACAGTGTGGGGAGGGGGCTAAGGACATAGGCTAGGGTGGGAACTGGGTGCAGGGGAGCTATGGGGGGAAATGAGGAACAATTTAATAATCTGAAAAATAAATATTAAAAAAAGATTTTGCTGAGGAAGAATTAAGATTTCAGATTGTGTGGGCAATTACAGAAAGTGTCATCTGACAGATAAACAAAAACTTTACTTGTCTATGTGACTTCATTTCTATGTTTTGAGTTCCAGAAGAGAAGATCAAAGCATTGTATAAGCCATTGCTCAGAGAGTACACCAGGAGATACAGTACTGCTGTGGAGAGAGATTTTTCAGTCCCCAAACAAGTGTTATAAATTAAACTAATGGTTAAGACATTGTACAGAGAGATAGTAAAACAAGAACATGAAAATGTGGGTGTCCCTGGCACTGACTCTTGAGAAAGGTAGGGTGAACTTGGAACTGTGGCCAGTGGAAATGGTGTTCTTTCACGGAGTTGCCAAGAAAACATTACAGGGACTCACGTATGGGAATTTGTAATGTATGTTGTAAGGAGGGTTGAAGTTGAAGTAAACACAAAGATTTATCCTGGGTAAAGTTCAGCCTTGTCTTCATTCTGCCGAGGAATAGGGCCAGTGTCCAGGCATTTTGCACCATTGGTTAAGTCCATGTCTTTGTTCATATCCAGCCAGCTTAGGCTGTTCCCTCCCATCTGCCCTCCAGCTTGCACTGTGCCCAGGCCACACTCAGAGTCAAGCAGCTGCTGGACCCCAAGCGACTGTTAGTGCCACATGGTTGCTATGGAGAGAGAATGCACGAAGGATGGGGTGAAAGATGGGGTGAGTGTGTGTTACCAAGTGAGAGAAAGAGCTTTGTTAAGCTTGAGTTATATTATCTTGAGCATGGGAAAAACCAGGTGCCCTTTCAACCTAACCAATCAACTTCTCAACCTTTCACTGGATTTGCATTGGACCCCTCTCTCTAACCAATCTATTTTCCTACATCTTCCAGGATTCTGTGTCCCTCATCCAATCTGATCCTTTTTCCAGGCTAGACACTCTCCCTCGGATCCCCATCTTAGTTCCAACTGTGCATACCTGTAAGTGAAAGTACCTCTCCCTGGCCATCTGTGCTTTTCTACTTAGCAAGCACCCAGCAGAGGAAGTTCTCCTTTACTGTCCTATCCCTCCCCCCAGTAATCTGCAGGGCACAGACCTGTGGTTCCCTGGGAATGTAGGAAGCTGTAGCTTCCTAGTGAAGTAGCCCAAATATTGAATTCAGCTTCCAGTTTATTAGACTTAGTAACATCTGATTCCTTTCACCCCTTCTTTTTATTAATATCAAGCTATCTACACTAACAGAACCTGCATCAGGCAAAACCCTGGAGCTAACACGCTTGTCTGGGTGGAAGCACATAGTGGGAGAAAAGCAACTGGGCTAGGCAGAATCCACGAGCAAGTTAGGAACATGGAGACGCTATCTGTTGCTTTCTGGATTTATTCGACCACAATTTATAAAGGATCTGCTAGGTCCTAGACCAGGTAGTTGCTCAGGGTAAACAAAATAGATTCTCCTGGGCCTCATTCTCTCACAGATAAGAACAAGTAACCTAAATTAATGGCAAGACATGGTGCCCTAACTGGTTTGGCTCAGTGGATAGAGTGTTGGGTTTGATTCTGGGCAAGAGTATGTGCCTTGGTTTCAGGCTCCTCCCCGACCTGGGCCTGGTCAGGGCTCATGCAGGTGGCAACCAACAGATGTGTTTCTCTCATATTGATGTTTCTTTGTCTTTCCTTCCCTCTTCCACTCTCTGTAAAGATCAATGGAGAAAATCCTCTGGCAAGGATTAACAAAAACAAAACAACACCTGGTATTATGGAGTTCTATACTCTGATTTAAAACTAAAAGGGCACTAATTTTATTTTATTTTTTTTATCTCCCCAGTGAAATTCTGAGCTCTTAACATTGAGATATGATCCTATTGACTCAGCCCTGGCTTTTCTTTTCTTTTTCTTCTTTTTTTTTTCAAAATTTACTCTGAATCCCCATGGCATGCATGTCTATTTCTATAATGCTAAATTGATGTATTTGACAGAAGTCCACAGATTAGAGTGATTTAGCCATTGGTTGGAAGATAAAAATCATTGGTGTCATGAATGCTATTTAAGGTTACCAGGCCTCCCAACAATATCTTAGACTTTTCTCTACATTGTGGAGAAATACTGTTCTCTAGAACGGCCGTCCTGCTGAGAGAAACTTGACCGAATCAATGCAACCCAGAGACCTGCATCTGAGACATCAGTGGTTAAAAAGAACCTTTCTTTCTTTCTTTTTTTTTTTTTTTTTTGTCCAAATGTTATCTCCTGCCACACTACCCTTATTTGTTCCTTGTTACTCAGATGCCAGGTGATTTGATCTGGCTTGTTCTTAGGAAAAAATCAGTATAGTGCATAATTGTATCATGAGAATTTTTTGTTTGTTTGTTTTTAAATACTGCCCAACCTGGCTTAAGCAGAAAAACATTTATTTACTGATGTAAATAAGAAATCTAGAGTCAGTTTTGCTTCGGGTGTGGCCAATGAAGAGACTGCCAGATGATGTCACAAGATCCTGTTTTCTTTCTCCCAGTCTTTCAGCTCCGCCTCTTCATTCTCAGGCCCACCCACACCACCATAGTGCAATACAGCTGCTGCAGCTTAGAGAACACATTCCTCCCAGGTGTAACACATTCCTCCCAGGTGTACGAAGAGCACAAAGAGAGAACTTCTTTTCATTCAGTTCAAACAAAAACCCTGGGCTTACCTTTCACTGGCCTGAATTAGATCAGTTGTCTGTCCCTCACCCAGGCCAGGACAAGAGAAGACAGAGCTTGGTGTAAACCTAGGTCATATGTTACCCCTGGAGTTATGGAGTGGGTCAGCCTCCCTAAAAAATCACAGGGACATTGAATGGAGAAGCATAGATTTCTGAATGACAATTAGGGTAAATGGATATTAAGCACCAAAACCCATCAATGACCACCACAGTCATGTGCCAAACTGGTGAATAAGGGTCCCATATTAACCTCTTAACTCCTGGAGAAGCTATATTATTAACTGGTCCATGGTTTTCTCCACTTATTCGATCACAATTTATAAAGCATGGGGACTGCATGGGCTACTCTGAGTCTGACCCTGGGGTATTCACATGGGCCTGAACTTCTTTGTCATCATTGCTCAATGTCTCTGGCAAAACCACTGCTGGGGCCAGGGTCCTAAGATTAAAGATAGACACAGACACTGTGCGTGTGTGTGTGTGTGTGTGTGTGTGTGTAAAAACAGATTTTAAAAATTGACTTGCACGTTCTTTTCCTGGAAGACTTGAAGCAGAATTTCTTTTGTTCCAGGAAACCTACATTTTTGCTCTTAAGGTCTTCAACTGACTAGATGAACCCCATCCACATTGTGGAGAGTAATCTTCTTTACTTCAAGTATAAATATTAATCACATCTACAAAACACCTCCACAGCCACATCTAGACTGTGTTTGACCAAATAACTGAGCATCATATTCAAATGCAGCCAAGTTAGCAGATGAAATTGATCATCACAGTGTTTGAGGCTGGTTTTCCATTTCATCCTCATAGACAGCTAGATTCCAACAGGCACTGTCTCCTTGGCTCCAGGCACCAGTCCATGCCATACCAGACCCGGCCAGCAGCAGGGAACATAGGAATGCAAATGTCCAGCTCCCACCCCCACCCAGGGCTGGGAGGCAAACTGTATGCTGGATGGTGGGACAAAAAGCTGGGAGGGCCCTAACCAGTTTAGCTCAGTGTATAGAGCATTAGCCTATGGACTGAAGGGTCCCAGGTTCAATTCAGGTCAAGGGCATATCCCTTGGTTGCAGGCACATCCCCATTAGGGAGTGTGCAGAAGGCAGCTGATCAATGTTTCTCTCTCATCGATGCTTCTAACTCTATATCCCTCTCCCTGCCTCTGTAAAAAAATCAATCTAGACTAATAAAAGAGAAATATGCAAATTGACCATATCATCACGATGCCCACCAGCCAATCAGGAGTGAGTATGTAGATCATCCCAATAAATATGACAGGTTAATTTGCATATGCAGACGCCAAGAGGCCAGGGGAGGGTGGGACACTTGGGTCATTGCCATGGCAATGATGCAGGCATTCTGCATCACCCCAGCAGCTCCAGGCCTCTGGGCAGTGTGGGAAGGTAGAAAGGCAGCTCCAGGCCAGAGCAAAAAGGTGGTCCGGCCAGAACAAAGGCAGTGCCGGCAGCCAGGGGAAGAAAGGCCCATCATTCTTGCATGAATCTTTATGCATTGGGCCTCTCGTAAAATATATTTTAAAAAGAAAAAGAAAGAAAGCTGGGAGGAATCTCAATTCTGAGCCTAGGACCTCAGAGTCTTTATACTAGGCCTGAGTTGCCTACTTCCAGATGTCTCTACAAGGAAAGGAAATAAGCTTCTATGATATTTAAGTCACTGGTTTCAGGTTTTCTGTTATATGCAGCTAAATCATCTATGTAATAAATTTTTTAAAAAACTCAATATAAGAAAGATGATAAAAGACTAAACAAAGAAGCATTTTTTTTAAAGAAAGTTTCAAGAACACAGAAATAAAACTAAAGAGGTTTTTTTTCCATAAATATAAATTATTTTTTAAATCCTCGTAAAAGATTCTTAGACTAGGTCAACACAATTTTCAATCTTTTTTTTTTTTTTTGCAGGGAAGTTATATCTGCAACAATTTCAGAAGGTAAGATTAAGGTGTTAATATTAAACAAAGTGAAATTCAAGCCAGAAAAAGTAAATAATTAAGGAGTGTGGTTTAATATTGGCAGTCCACTATTTTAAAAACATCCATAAACTTTTATGCACTGAATTATAAACATTGCACACATATGCATGCAGACTCATACACTGGTACCATTTCAAGAGTGCCAGGCCCAGATGGCTTCACAGATGATTTCTTTCAAAGCTGCAAGAAAGCAATAACTTTAATACCTCACAATTTGTTTCAGTAGCTAGAAAAAGACATATGCCTACCAATACACTTTACAAAACCAAAATAACCCTATCTAATAAAAAAGGAGTATGCAAATTGATCATCACTCCAACACACAAGATGGCCACCTCCATGTGGACACAAGATGGCTGCCACAAGATGGCTGGCAGGGGAGGGCAGTTGGGGGTGATGAGGCCAGCAAGAGAGGACAGTTGGGAGAGACCACGCCTGCAGGGGAGGGCAATTGGGAGGGATCCAAGCCTGCAGGGGACCAGGCCTGTAGGGGAGGGCTATTAGTAGTGACCGGGCCATCAGGGGAGGGCAGTTAGGGGTGACTGGGCTAGCAGGGGAAGGCAGTTGTGGGGGAACCAGGCCTGCAGAGGAGGGCAGTTGGAGGCCACCAGGCCTGCAGGGGAGGGCAGGTGGGAATGATGATCCAACCAGCAAGGGAGAGCAGTTAGTGGTGACCAGACCATTAGGGGAGTTAAGGGCAATTGGGCCAGGAGGGGAGAGCAGTTAGTGGCAACCAGGCTGGCAAGGGAGGGAAGTTAGGGGTGACTGGGTCAGCAGGGAAGAACAATTGGGGGCAACCAGGCCTGCAGGGAAGGGCAGTTAAGGGCAATCTGGTTCCCAGGGCAGCAGTTAGGTGTTGATCAGGCTGACAGGGGTGTGATTAGGGGGTGATCAGGCTGGCAAGCAGAAGTAGTTAGGGGCAATCAGGCAGGTAGGTGAGCAGTTGAAAGTCAGCAGTCCTGTATTGTGAGAGGGGTGTCCTACCAGGATCGGGCCTAAACCAGCAGTCAGACATTCCTCAAGGGGTCCCAGATTAGAGAGGGTGCAGGTTGGGCTGAGGGAGACCCTCTGGCCCCAAGCACAAATTTCGTGCACTAGGCCTCTAGTCTTTTTTGTTTTTTTAGTTGCTTTCATTTTTTTTAATTAAATCTTTATTATTCAGATTATTACATTTGTTTTTCTTTTTTCCCCTCCATAGCACCCCTCCACCCAGCTCCCACCTTCCCTCTGCCCTTACCTCCCTCCCATTGATCTCATCCATAGGTGTATGATTTTTGTCCAGTCTCTCCCTGTACACCCCTCACCTCTTTCCCCCTAAGAATTATCAGTCCACTTCCTTTCTGTGCTCCTGATTCTATTATATTCACCAGTTTATTCTGTTCATCAAATTTTTAATTCACTTTATTTTTAGATTCACTTGTTGATAGATATGTATTTGTTGTTCATAATTTTTTGGCTTTTACCTTTTCCTTCTTCCTCTTCTAAAGGAGTACCTTTCAGCATTTCATATAATACTGGTTTGGAGTTGATGAACTCCTTTAGCTTTTTCTTATCTGTGAAGCTCTTTATCTGCCCTTCAATTCTGAATGATAGCTTTGCTGGATAGATTATTCTTGGTTGTAGGTTCTTGCTATTCATCACGTTGAATATTTCTTGCCACTCTCATCTGGCCTACATTGTTTCTGTTGAGAAATCAGCTGACAGTCGTATGGGTGCTCCCTTGTAGGTAATTAACTGTTTTTCTCTTGTTGCTTTTAATATTCTCTCTTTGTCTTTTGCTCTTGGTATTTTAATTATGATCTGTCTTGGTGTGGTCCTCTTTGGATTCCTTTTCTTTGGGGTTCTGTGTGCTTCTTGGACTTGTAAGTCTATTTCTTTTACCAGATGTGGGAAGAAGTTTTATTTCTTTAAATAGGTTTTCAGTATCTTGCTCTCTCTCTTCTTCTGGCACCCCCACAATTCTGATGTTGGTACGCTTGAAGCTGTCCCAGAGTCTCCTTACATTATGTTCACATTTTTGGATTCTTTTCTCTTCTTGCTTTTCCAGTTGAATGTTTTCTGCTTCTTTATATTTCAAATTTTTGACTTGATTCTTGCCTTTCTCTAATCTGCTGTTAGGATTCTGTATAATATTTTTTTATTTCAGTCAGTGTATGTTTAATTTCTAGTTGGTCCTTTATCATCTTTAGTAGGACCTTTTCCATCTCTAGTTGGCTCTTTTGCATCTCTAGTTGGTCCTTTTTCATCTCCTCTTGGGTCTCGCTAACTTTATCCAACTTTTCTAGCATATTCTTGAAAAATCTTATAAGCGTGATTTTGAACTCTATATCCAGTCATTTCTTTTCCTCCATTTCTTTTGTTTGTGATCCCTTCCCTTGTCTCTGCCTTTTCACTATGCCGGGGAAACTTCTGTGTTGAATTCAGCCTTATGATACCAGACTTGCAAAACCAAAGAAGCCTCTGTTGAGCTTGGGAGGGGTGGAGTCTCAGGGCTTAAGGGACCGCCTTGCCTTCCAGTCGGCCCCGCCCTCCACGGCCCCTGAGTCTCACGTGACTGGGTAATCACTGGAGCGGTCCTTGTGCGCGCCCACCTGCAGTGCCTCTAGACTGCTGCCTTTCCAGCTCCCCTGCACACCAGGACCACACAAGTCTAGGTCCCCAGGGTTTTGCCCAAAACAGGGGCTTAGTGGAGTCAGAAGTGGCACAGTTGGGAGGGTCTGTCTCCCACCCAGTCTCGAAAGCCAGCAGCACAATCAGCAATCTGTCCTCTGCGCAGTGCCATGCCCGCCACCAGACCTGATCTTTTGCGACTCCCCTAAATTTCCGTGCACCTCTCCCTTTTCACAGTCCAAACTCACCCTGTATGAACTCTCTGTCCAGTAGTTTGCTTTCCTCCATTTCTTTCACTTGTGACATGTTTCTTTGTCTCTGCATTTTGGCTGCTTCCCTGTGTTGATGGAGTGGCTTTGTATACAAGTTGTCCTTTATGGCACAGTAGCTCTGTCTCTCCAATCACCTGAGGTGGACACTCTTGGTGCACCCCTTTGTGGGCTGGGTACACAGTATTGTTGTAGTTAAGCCTTGATTGCTATTGGTACACTGGGAGGAATTGACCTGCAGGCCAATTGACTGTGAGGGTTAGCTGTGTCTATTAATGGAAGAACTGCTGTGCTGGAGATACCTCTATGGGGCAGGACTTGCTTCAGTGAGGCTTTGGTCCTCACCGAGTCTGCCTCTTGAGTTTCACTTATGTATGTGAGGAGTTGAAATCTGGTGTCATCTCACACTGACCTCTAGATACATTGGTTTCTGGATCTCCAAGGAGGTGCAAGTCAGCTAGTATCTGAGACCACCCAGCAGGAGCTACAGCGAGATCTGCAGATTTCTCCTCTTTGCTTGGAGTTTTGAAGTTTTGGAGTTGTCTGACCCAGTTGCAATTTGTTAGGTTAAGTTGCCAGAGGGCAGGCCATTCATATGCAAAAGCTGCTGCACACAGCTGGGTGGGTTTGTAAACTGAGTGGGGCGGAGTCTCAGGGAATCACCGGGGTGTGGCAAACAGCGATAACTGCTAGTCAGCCCTCTGCATCTTCGTGTTTCTGGGTTCTGTTTCATGTCCCAGATCCCATGCCCCAGCACAGTGAACAATGATTCCTGTGCACACCTCTGCAAAAAAGCCACCCTCTCTTTTCAATCTGATGCCCGACAGTTCAGTTTCTCCCTGTATGAGTCTGGGTCCCTAGAATGTCACCAGAAACTGGAGTTCAGAGCAGTCAGGAACTTGTAACTCTCTCCCAATTGAAAAAAACAGCGCACACCAGCCCAATTCACACGTGTCTCCATACCTCTTCCTTTCTGAGCCTCTGCATGTCCTACCGGGTCTCTGTGCACTTTTTTCTTTCCTTCTAGTTGTGGAACTTCCACTCCGCCAGAGTTCCTATGTTTCTGGGGGATAATCGTTTTGTCTTTTAGTTGTAGTTTTGGTGTGGTTGTGAGAGGCAGCACGTACAGGTGTATACCTTATGCCACCGTCTAGGTTCCCCCTGTAAAGACATTTTAATATCAGAAAGTTATTGTCATAATTTATCACATTAACTGGTAAAAGAAAATAAAAAAACATATTTTGGCGGAGACCAGTTTGGCTCAGTGGATAGAGCATCAGCCTGCAGACTGAAAGGTCCCAGGTTCAATTCTGGTCAAGGGCATGTATCTTGGTTGCGGGCACATCCCCAATAGGGGGTGTGCAGGAGGCAGCTGATCGATGTCTCTCTCTCATCAGTGTTTCTAACTCTCTATCCCTCTCCCTTCCTATCTGTAAAAAATCAATAAAATATATTTTTTTAAAAAACATATTTTGGTCTTGATATGTACCCAAAAGTTAGTTTTTACAAATTTCAACAAGTATATCTGATTTTTTTAAATTTCTTGCTAAACTAATGATACTTGAATTCTTTCTTAATAGAATATAAAAATATCTGGTTCCTACTAACAACCCACATACTTAATGGTGAAACACTAGAGTGATCCCTATTAAAAGCTGGAAAGAAATAAGGTTGTGAATTAGCCCCACTGCAAGGATCCCAGCTGGTGTGACTCAGTGGTTGAGCATGGACCTATGAACCAGATCACTGTTCGATTCTCAATCAGGGCACATGCCCGGTTACAGGCTTGATCCCCAATAAGAGGCATGCAGGAGGCAGCCAATTAATGATTCTCTTATCATTGATGTTTCTTTCTCTCTCTCTTCTTTCTTTGAAATCAATAAAAACATATGTTTTAAAGAACACAAGAGACAATATTATTGCAAAGGAAAAAGATAAAATATCATTATTATAAACAATAATCATTAAAATAAGGTATAACAAGTAAATGCTAAAGTTATTGAGTTTTGCTCAATTATTTAATCACAAAATAAACATAAATTAATTGCAGCAAATCAGGATATATAAAGGAAAAAAAGATGTCATTCATAAAGTAAAAAATAACAATATGAAAAGCCTAGCAGATTTCATTTCCAATAAACTCTGGCAAACTGTATTTTTCAAATTCTCAGCAACCGTAAATCCCATCCTATATACTCTTCTTCGGAATGTCCTTGCCACTCTCATAAAAGGCCAAGTCCCTGAATCCTGGGACTTATGATTTGCTTGGAACCAATGACCACTGACTTACCTGGAACCAATAGAATTTGGCTGACTTCTGAGGCTCAGTCATACAGCTCCTGCTTGGGTCCCCTTGAGTACTTGCTCCTAACAATATGCCAGGGAAGAAACTCCTCCCCATTCTTTTCCTTTGGGGTGTCTTCTCCATTGGTCTTTAGAAACCCGGTGCTGGCCACTCCTTACTGGGGTGGCCCAACAGAGTTTGCTTCCCACCAGCACTTCCCACCATCACACCTGTCACCAGAACACGATTTGTACCAAGGGACACTTTCTCCACTACCACCTTCATCAATCTCCTAAATAAATGCCTATAATAATATACCCATGTAAATGTGAATAAATGCATCTCTAGAAAATGTTGATGTTTTGATTAAGCTGCAAAAGCAGTAGCCTTAGCCCTAACCCGTGTGGCTCAGTTGTCGAGGGTCAACCTGTGCACCAAAAGTCTGTGGGTTCAATTCCTGGTTAATGTTTCTCACATCGATTTCTCTCTCTCTCTCTCTCTCTCTCTCTCTCTCTCTCTCTCTCTTTCTCTCTCTCTCTCTCTTCCTCCCTCTCTCTCTCCCTTTCTCTCTAAAACCAGTAAAAAAAAAAAACAGATTGCTGCCCCAGCCCCTTCTTTTCAGAGTCCCCTTCTGTTGTTTCTGGCAACAGAAACAAGGCAGATGAATGGCCCTTTAGCCATGATTGTCCCATCGTTTATGCCCACAGGCTCAGGGTGTTGAAGGGGTCTTTCCAGAACCTCCTGGTCACACCCTGTTAAGGCTGTCAGCCTGCCCCACTCAGATGCCAGGCCTAGTGCATGACCTCCCCAAGCCAGGGGGCACAGGCAGATGTAGGGCAGGTCTTGGCAAGTGGGATGTATAGAACTATTATTTTACAGCTTAAGCATCATGAAAGGGTCTGATGACTCAGGTACCAATTTCTTTAACACTGGAGTGAGCCAACATAATCCATGTGGGAAGGATTTGTGGCTGAGCGTGGTCAGGATCAGCTATGGGCAGAATGGAATAGAATGCATCTCAAGGCTGGCCTCTGGGCTCAAGGGATCCAGAGGCATGTGGAATAAAGAGAAACTTGAGGCCCTAGATGATAGAGAGTGCCTCAACCAGTGGAAGCGGATCCCTAGAAGGGTGGAGAAGCGCCATCTGGTGGCCCACCAAGGGGATGTCCACAAAGAAGAGTGACCCTCATAACATCACTTTCAGTGCCCACTCCGTGTCCTGGCGACAAAGTTCCACAGGGGGCTCCATTCTCACAGAATCCAAATGGAAGCTGCCCCTTGGAGTTAAGCAGTTTGTTGGTCCTGTCTCAGCTTTTGAGGTACCCGCACCAGTGCAGGAGAGGGCCACGCTTGAATGATGTGAGGGAGGGAGAAAGGGCCTCTGGACAAAGGACATGTTTCCTGGACAAAGGTTGTGGAGGGGCTTGGCACGTAGGGATGGCAGGAGTACATGAAGAGAGGTGGGAGATAGGGATGGAAAGGGGGAATGGAATAGCTGCGAAGGGGCTCCATGCCAAGAACTTTAGGCTTCACTCTGGACAAGGCATTTTAAATGTAGGCAGCTGGCAGAAGAGCACTGTTAGGCCAGCACAGTGTTTTAAGAAATCCTGAGTTGGTACACCTTCAAGAGGCGATGGGCTCACACCAGACCCCACCACTCTCTGTGGTCTGCAATTACACCCAGCTTCGCCCATTGACATCACTTCCCCAGCCTCTGAAGCTGTGACCCTGCAAGGTCATGGGGTGCTGTTCCAGATAGCTTCCTGCAGATGCTCATCCAGTGGCAGGAGGCATGTGACATCAGCTCTGTTCCTTCCCTCTGGAAGTGAAATTCCCCAGCCCCCATAATCATCGCCTATATAATGACATGAGGTGCCCAGGCTCCCAAGGAAACGCTCCTTCCATGGCCCCAGACATAGCACTGCAGGGTCCGCTTTCTTATTCTTGCTTCTGATCTACACTGTCTGGGCTGCTCCTATTTCGAGGATTGCTTTTCCCCTCCCTAGCCCAGGACTCCGTTCTTTGTACGTCTGTCCTCCCTCAGAGAATCACTGGATGTTTTAGAGGGAGAGAAGTCTTTTCTCATGCAGGGTAACAGGCACACCATGAAACTCAAACCACCAGTCTGCAGCCAGCCATAAGCACGTTCTAGGTACACCAGGGCGCAAGTGGTGCCTACTGTGCCAAAGATCAGACCTCAGGAAGCAGGAAAGCGCCATCTAGTGGCCATGTTTGGAGTGGCAGCAGAGACCTGAAATACGTTTTATATTTGGCTCTGATTCTCTGTTCCATGACCTTGAGCAAAGCACACAACAATCTGTAAAGTAGTGCAGTATCTAAGGACCACACCAGACCTGGAACAAATTCAAGATATTTCCGCTTCTCTGGCCACAACCGCATCCCCCACCTGTTCCCCAAACAGGTGGCACATTGCCCTCGAATGTTAGTCCTCTCTCTGAATTCCCCTCTTTCCCTTCCAGCAGTTGCTCATCCTTGGAAATAGACTCAAAGACAATCTCTTTTGTGTTCGATATAATTAATGCCTTGTTCCTGTGCTCTCCCCTACCTGGACCCAACTAGTCCTGCAGTCCTGGCTACCTAGAGGATGCTTTATTTTCTTTACTGTCTCCCACACTAGGTGTGTGCTGCTTGAGGAATTACTTCCTTCCTTCATTTGATATTGGTGTGACCCCTATGGGTCAAGTGCCACGAAAGACAATAGGAAGAATGAGATGCCAAGTTTTCATGGGTGTGCCCTTCTTGATTTAACCACTAGGGGACAGAGAGGGCCTAGGAATGCTTGGATCTGGTCTTGTTCCTGAGTCCTGCAAACCCACCTGTGGTTTGAGGCCTGGGAGTGGAATATCTTTTAAGAATTCTTGATGATGATCCATTCACAGCTCTCACAAAGCTTCCTCCTGCTTTGACTCCACTTCAGAGTTAGGTTTCGGGCTCTTAGAAGAGTTCTTGTTTTCCAGAGAGCTCCCCTACCAGCAAATCCCTGCACTCCGTTCTAATCATTCTTGTTCATCACTCTACTGCTTACTTACAAAAGAACTGCCCTGAAAGCTTGAGGAGATACAATTTTCCTAGACAAGATGTTAAAAGAACTTTCAAAGGAGGCTGTCAGAGAAGCCCCAGGGCCTCAGGTGGGTCTCCTACCGGCCTATTGTTCTCCTTTCCAAACTGCCTTCCCATCCACCCTCACATACATCCATTAGGCACCTCAACACACCCCTGATTTGAGCTGGTCAAGACTTAATATGTGTCCTAAGCACGGGCACATGGGTCCATTCTATCTCCTTTACTGCTGAGCACCACTAGGAGAAAGACAGGAGGACGGGACTGAAGGCACGGTGGAAAGCAAGTCTGGTCCTGTGAGCACTCTCCTGTTGTTTTAAGAGGAAAGCTACTGAGGGCTCAGACATTTTCTTAACTAAGGAATCCTACTTAAGGATTATAAAGTTCATCTGGAATATTTGTGTTTGCTGGTCCTTGCAATTCTTCCCTGGCCAACATTCTTTTTCTTTCTTTCTTTTTTATCTTGTCCCATTGCAGATATTTTTTAAAATCACCTTATATCATGTATGGCACAAGGTGGGGTATATGCAAGCCTATGTATGTGTCCTCAGTGGGTGGCAAATAAGAGGTCTGTGTAATTCATGAATGAGTGATTAGTGAGGGAATGAAACAGGAGAGAGGGGAGAGTGAGCAAGGAGAATAGTATTCAGGTCACTGAGGTGCACAAGCAGAATCAGCACAATCAGGACATGCGGCAAGTGCAGGCATTCAAAAGTCACTTTAGCCAGAAGCTGATGGAAAGGTAGACAGGCATTGAGGAGGCACCAGTGGAAAGGGGGGGATACTGAGTCAGTCAAGAACACAGAACCTTATGCGGGCAACAAACTGCTGTAAATAATAGTAATAATAATAATAATAATAATAATAGGAAAAGAGAGAAAAAATATATATATATATATTCCAGTTGGTCCAAAGTCCAAGGTCAAGCATCTCTTCAACTCATACATATTAAAAAATCTAAATGCTAAAGAATTGCCAGTCTAATAATAGTGTTTTCTGAATAAACATTTTTATAAATATTGTTTTATATAGAAACTTGGTATAGGCCATGGACTCAGGTCTAATTTTTAAAATTGAGATTTCATCAAAAGTTTATAGATGTTTTCATACCTTACTACCACTTCAATGGGGATCCAGAATAGTAACAGTGTATTACAACTGAGATGGGTGCAATAAACAGGCTCTATTGAAGAAGAAATTCTTGGCCTTGGCCAGTGTGGCTCAATTGGTTGGAATATCACCTGGTACATTAAAGGTCAGGGCACATACCTAAGTTGTAGGTTCCAACTCTGATTGAACTAGTATAGGAGGCAAGCAATTTATGTATCTCTCTTGCATCAATGTTTTTCTTGCTCTCTCTCTCCCTTCCTTCTTCCCACTCTTAAAAAAAATAATAAAAGATATTTTAGAAACAAAAAGAAAGAATTCTTGGAGGTAGAAGCAACTTAAATATCCATCAACAGATGACTGGACAAAGAAAAATGTGATAGATATATAATATATATGCAATGGAATATTACCTATCTGTCTTTTAAAAAGAAGGAATTCTGCCACATGCTACATAGAACATGGATAAACCTTATGGATGTCAGGTTAAATGAAATAAATCCATCACAAAATGACAAATACTGTATGATTTGACTTCTATGCAGTATCTATGAGTCAAACTCATAGAACCACAAAGGGAAATGGTGGTCGCCAGGGACTGGAGGGGATGGGAGGAAGTTGTTTAGTGGATGTAGAGTTTCGGTCCGTCAGGATGGGAGGTCCTGGGATCAGTTGCCCACAATGTACACGTTTGCAAATTGTTTTTGTTTGTTTTTTTACATTTGCAAATTGTACTGTAACTTGCAAACTGTTGGGAGGGTGAATTTTATAGTATGTGGTTTTGTGCCACAATCTTTTTTAAAAGAGTCGTTGTATGACACGGAATGGCAAGCTCGGATTCTCCATGTAGGTTCTTGTCTCACAAAGTATGAAGGATAATTGTGGCCTAAAAGATTTTTAAACAAAAGTCTGGAAGTTTATTGCAAGTGTATACAAACTCCCCCTGGAGAGGGGTCCCCAAATGGAAAAAACCTAATCCTCTGAGTCTCTTTGTCTGCAGATTTATAAACGCTGCAAGTTCTTTGTCTGTTCAGGACACTTTCTAATTGGATCTTTCCATATTTTATGTCCCCTGTGCTTTCATAATGGGCTATTTTCCCTTTCATCCCTGGATGGTATCAGTTTCCAAGTTTGAAAGCTCACCCAGTGGTCGCTCCCTCCCCCCACTTCTTCTTCCTTTATCTTGTAACATGCTGTCCTCTGTGTGTAACATAAACAATCTGGCGGCTTGGAGCTGTCTCTGCCCCTCACGTATGCATTCCTCTCCCATGGATCTCCTGACCTCCTTCCCTAAAACTGCCTTTCCTGTCTCTAAAAATCCTTTCAATTGAAGAAACCTAAAGACAAGAGAGAACGGGGAAATGAGAAAACTAGAAACAGTTGAAGCCTCAGGCCCCTGAAGCTATAGTATACATTAAACACAGCCCAGCCTGACCAGTGTGGCTCAGTGGTTGAACGTCGACTTACGAACCAGGAGGTCCATGGTTTAATTCCTGGTCGGGGCACATGCCCAGGTTGCAGGCTCAAGTCCCATTGAGGTTGTGCAGGAGGCAGCCAATCAATGATTCTCTCATCAGTGATGTTTCTGTTTCTCTCTCCCTCTTCCTTTCTCTCTGAAATCAATAAAAATATATTATATATATATGACATAGCCCAGCTACATCTAGCCGGAATAACATAAAACCTTTCACTAACAACTTAATTATGTCAGTTTCTATCACCAATATATCATGTCCAACTTTCAACAAAAATTATAAGGCACTGTCACCTAAGACACGTCCAAATGTGGCAGACAGTTAGACAAGATCAGAGCAAGAACAATAGGCAGGTACAGGAGGTCACCCAGGAGGGAAGCCCCAGTTGCCTAGAAACAGGCAAAACTGGGAAAACAAGGACCTGGCCCCAGGGTCATCTTTCCTCCTAGCATATTGGTGGCCATGCAAATTAGACCCCTGAGCCTTCATACTGCTGGTCATGTGGTTTGGACCCTCCCCTGACCTTTCTTCACCTGAAATGTCACTAGTCATGTGGTGGACCCCCTGAAAGGAGGAACAAGGAGGGCAGAGAATGGCCCTTAAGCATTAAAGCCCCAGGAAAAGGGTATTCTGACTCCCATGAAATACAATCTAGGCCTCAGTTCTGTTTCAGCTCCAGTCCCAGAAAAGCAGCAAAACCAGACAAGTGACAACACAGGCTGACCTCAGGACCAGCTGCATCACCTACTGACCCTCCTGGCATCGACCAATAAGTGGAGACCATGACCCTGAAAGGACACACCTAGAAAACTGATGCATCTCCTACTAAGATCCTCCCCTGGGACTTCTCCTAAAATCCCTGCCCTTAAAAGTCCTTAAGGTAGAGGACTCAGTGCACTGTCCTCCCCAGGAGCACACCGCTGCCTTCCCCCTCTTCCTTTCTCCCCCCACCCCCAGGCAGGTTACCTTGACCTTCCTCACTCCTAAACTCCAAAGATCTTTCTTTTGCCTCTGTAACTTGTTTCTTACGTCCATTTCTTACATCCACCTCTGTGACTTTTTTTTAATTTAATAAATCTATATTGTTCAGATTATTACAATTGTTCCTCATTTTTCCCCCTCATAGTTCCCCTCCACCTGGTTCTCACCCCACGCTCTGCCCTTATCTCTTCCCCCACTGTCCTCATCCATAGATGTACGATTTTTGTCCAATCTCTTCCCGCACCCCCCTCGCTCCTTTCCCCCTGAGAATTGTCAGTCCATTCCCTTTCTGTGCCCCTGAATTACTATATTCACCAGTTTATTCTGTTCATCAGATTTTTTATTCACTTGATTTTTAGATTCACTCGTTGATAGGTATGGATTTGTTGTTCCTAATTTTTATCTTTACCTTTTTCTTCTGCTTCCTCTTCTTAAAGAATACCTTTCAGCATTTCATATAATACTGTTTTGGTGTTGATGAACTCCTTTAGCTTTTTCTTGTCTGTGAAGCTCTTTATCTGCCCTTCAATTCTGAATGATAGCTTTGCTGGGTAGAGTAATCTTGGTTGTAGGTTCTTGCTATTCATCATTTTGAATATTTCTTGCCACTCCCATCTGGCCTGCATAGTTTCTGTTGAGAAATCAGCTAACAATCGCATGGGTGCTCCCTTGTAGGTAACTAACTGTTTTTCTCTTGCTGTTTTTAAGATTCTCTCTTTTTCTTTTGCTCTTGGCATTTAATTATGATGTGTCTTGGTGTGGTCTTCTTTGGATTCCTTTTGTTTGGGATTCTGAACTTGTAAGTCTATTTCTTTCACCAGGTGGGGGAAGTTTTCAGTCATTATTTCTTCAAATAGGTTTTTAGTATCTTGCTCTCTCTCTTCTTCTGCTACCCCCATAACTCTGATGTTGGTACACTTGAAGTTGTCCCAAAGGCTCCTTACACTATCTTCACATTTTTGGATTCTTTTTTCTTTTTTCTTTTCCGGTTGAGTGTTTTTGCTTCTTTATATTTCAAATCTTTGACTTGATTCTTGCATTCTTCTAGTCTGCTATTAGGTCTCTGTATAATATTTTTAATTTCCGTCAGTGTATGCTTAATTTCTAGTTGGTCCTTTTTTATATCCTCAAAATTATCTCACTAAATTTGTCAGCCTTTTCTAGAAAATTCTTGAAAAACCTTATAACCATGGTTTTGAACTCTATATCCAGTTGTTTGCTTTCCTCCATTTCTTTCATTTGTTATCTGTTTCTTTGTCTCCACATTTTTACTGCTTCCCTGATTTGGTAGAGTAGCTTTGTGTGCTAGGTGTCCTTTAAGGCCCAGTGACTCAGCCTCCCCCAGTTACCTGAGGTGGACACTTTTGGTGCATCCATTTGTGGACTGTGTGCACAGCCTTGTTGTAGTTAAGTCTTGATTTTTGTTGGTATCACTGGGAGAAATTGACTTCCAGGCAATTGGCTGTGAGGATCAGCTGTGTCTACACTGGGAGAACTTCTGGAGACACTCTTATGAGAGAAGACTTGAAAAATTGCAAAAGCCTCTGTGCTCAGCTTGGATGGGACAGAATCTCAGAGCAGAGCAGACAGCCTTGGCTTCCCATCAGCCCTGCCCTATGAGGCCCCTGGGTCTCAGTGTCCCTTGTAATCACTACAAGCACCTCTGAGAGAAAGCCACCCTCAAGTTTTGCCCTCTGCCAAACAGTCCAGTTTCTCCCTGAATGAGTCTGAGTTCCCAAAAACTCATCCATAATTGGAGTTCAGTGCAATCAGGAGCTTCCATCTCCCTCCTGCTTTAGAAAGCCAGCTGCACAATCAGCCATCCATGCACTCAGTAGTCAGTCCTCTCTGTGCTCACGCGCCTCTGGACCTCTGCCTTTCACAGCTCCCCTGAGTCTCAATGTGCTTTCTCTTTTCCTGACAGTCCAGATTCCCCCTGAATGGGTCTGGGTTCCCAGAGTCTCACCTGGGACTGGAGTTCAGCACAGTCAGGAGCTTCTGTCTCTCTCCCACTTGCAGAAGCCAGCCATGCACTCAGCTGCCTGTGCACTCAGCCACCCGTCCTCTCCACACGCATGTCTCCCTACCTCAGCCTTTGCAGCTTCTCTGAGTCTCAATGTGTTTTCCTCTGTTCCTTCTAGTTGTAGGATTTCCACTCAGCCAGCTTTTCTGTGGTTCTGGATGGTATCCATTTTGTCTTTTAGTTGTAGTTTTGATATTGTTGTGCAAGGCAGCAGTTTAGGTGTTCACTTATGTCGCTATCTTAGTTTATCCGCCTACCTCTGTGACTTTCACATTAAACTTTCTCTTACAGTTGAGTCTTGGCTCTGAATTCTTTCCTAGCCAGAATTCAAGTACTGAGGTGGCTGATCCAAGTCCAGTCTAACGCTGTATGCTGTTTTCATCGCTGCCAACACAAATCTGTAAGAATTTTCATAAGTTTATCTGAGCCAGATTGTTCCTGCCAGACAATTGCCAGGAAACAAAATCTCAACAGATTAAGAAAATGCTCCAGAGAATGGCAGTTTTGCACCTTATTTTATACATTAGAATTAAAGGGGAAGTCACAAAGGGGGTTACATAAAATTCACTGGTAATAGATTAGGGAGGCAGGAGAAAGCAAAGCAAGGAAATCTCTGGGATTGCATAAAACAAATAGACACTTCTTTTGCATTGATGGGTATAGGATAGTGAACAGTCAACAATTAAACACAATAACAATTAGAGGTTCTGTGGTCTCTGCTCTGATACAGTGAGTGTGCCCTGACATTCCAAAGGTTTGTTATTTTAGACAATAGACAGGTTCAGTTAAGGTAAAGATTGCCTATTATCCAGGAAGCCGGGGATGTGACTGTCTGCCATGACTCACTTTTAGGAAGTTTTCATTTCAGACCACCCTCTATGATCACTTTGGGTCTCTGAGCCTATAAGGCCCACCAGACAGGCCTCCCCTGAGCTTGTCAGGTCAAGTCTGTGGCCCCTTTTTCATCTAAAGCATGCTCAAAAAAATTTATATACTGTCTAAAGAGATAAAGCAAGAATCAGATTCAGATATGACAGATTTCTGAAACTATCAGATAGGGAATTTAAAATAACTATCAGTAATATGTTAAGGGTTCTAATGGAAAAGGTAGACAACAGGCAAGATCAGAGGGATAATGTAAGCAGAAAGATGGAAACTCTGAGAAAGAATAAAAAAACAAATGCTGGAAATCAAAACCCTGTAACAGAAATAAAGAATGCCTTTGAACCCTAGCCGGTTTGGCTCAGTGGGTAGAGCATCGGCCTGCGCACTCAAGGGTCCCAGGTTTGGTTCCAGTCAAGGGCACATTTCCAGGTTGTGGTCGATCCCCAGTAACGAGCATGCAAGAGGCAGCCAATCAATGATTCTCTCATCATTAATGTTCCCATCTCTCTCCCTCTCTGAACTGTATATATATATGAATGCCTTTGATAGCCATAGCAGTAGGACATGGCCAAATCAATGAGCTTCAAGATATAGCAATAGAGACTGATACCGGACACACAGGTCTGAGGCTTCCTGTCAATACTTGAGCCAAGTCAAGCAGAGACAGGGTTGAATCACATATGAGTGTTTATTCCAATAATGCCAGCTGTGTGGGGACAGCAGGCAGTCACCCCGGAAATCCTGCTCTCCCTTTTTTCTGTCGGCTTGATGATTGTGTATGAGTGAGGGAGAAGATGACTGCATGCAGCTGCAAGCTGCAAGTGTGACAGGGAAAGGGTGCTCCCAATCAGATAACAAGGTGGCTAATCTATGATGTTACAAATAGCTCAGCTGTTCCTGGGATTGGAAAATGGTCAGAATTTCTTAGAACTCCCGGAGCTGGGGGGTCAGGGTCCAGGCACAGCAAAAAGAGGATCCTGTTCTTGGTCTGCTTTTTCAAATGTATGTTCTTCTTGCAGTACATTCTCACTGCCTGGGGTCTGCAAGGAAACCTCTTATCTGTAGTTAGTAAGTGTTAGGGTCGCTGAAGGAGGAACACACGAAGCCAAAGTGGTAAGGGTTATAAATTTATTAGGTCTTCTGGATACCAGATGGGCTGAGCCCCAAAATGGTACCAGCACCCAGGAATGGGAGTCAAAGGTTTTTAAAGAATTCTAGGCAGGCTTTTTCTGGGTGGAGAACTCTCTGGGCGGTCCAGATCCTGGGAAAGTTGGGAGCAGAAGGATAATGGTCATAGGAAATGGAATGTGGTCTCAGTGAAGGGAATGTCCAGTATGAAGTGGTCTAAAGCAGCGGTAGCCAACCTTTCAGACTTCACGGACCACCACCATTTGGTGACCTCTGGTCTAAAGGCCAGTTCCCAGGGGTGGGGGTATGATTCAATTAATTGATTAAACTTAACAGTAAGGTGAATAATCATTAAACAACTGTGACTCCATTCTTTTTTTTTTAATATATTTTTATTGGTTTCAGAGAAGAAGGGAGAGGGAGAGAGAGATCGAAAATTAATGAGAGAGAATCATGGATTGGCTGCCTGCATGCCCATACTGGGGATGGAGCCAGCAACCTGGGCACGTGCCCTGACCGGGAATCGAACCCAGAACCTTTCAGTCCACAGGCGGATGCCCTATCCACTGAGCCAAACAGTTTGGTAGCTCTATTCTTATTAAGTGCTCTTCCCCTCATCAAAACTTCCCAAACTGAAAAGTAAAGAAAAAAAGGATAAAAAACAAAAACAGATATCTGAGTGAGGTAGGCTAGTAAGCCAGGACAAAGAGAATAGGGAAACTGAGACAAGTTGTTTGTGTGTGTGTGTGTGTGTGTGTGTGTGTGTGTGTTTTGGGGGGTTAATCCTCACCTGAGAACATTTTTCATTAAATGGTTTTGTTGTTTTTTTAGAGAGAGGAAGAGAGCAGGAGAGAGAGCAAGAAAAGTGGATGTGAGAGAGACACACTGACTGGTTGCTTAACCAGGGCCAGGGTGGAGCCTGCAACCAAGGTACGTGCCCTTGACCAAAATTAAATCTGGGATCCTTCAGTCTGTAGGCCTAGACTCCATCCAATGAGCTAAACCTGGGAGGGCACCAAGGACGCTTAAGAGTAAATAGTTTACACTCCTCCCCAACCAGAGGGTAAGTAGCTTAAATCACCCTACTCAAGGAGATAAATAACAGAAATCCAATTACTGCCTTTTGTGCCAACCACACCCAAGGGCACAGGAAGTTAAGGGAATAAATCTCACTTTGGCCCATCAACATAAAACTGATAAGTATTCTATTGCAATCCTCCCCTTAGAACTCCCCTAAACTCTCAGCCTTTGTGTGTGTGTGTTTTTTTTTTTTTTATTAATTTTTTACAGAGAAGAAGGGAGACGGATAGAGTTAGAAACATCGATCAGCCGCCTCCTGCATGTCCCCTACTGGGGATGTGCCCGCAACCAAGATACATGTCCTTGATGGGAATCAAAACTGGGACCTTTCAGTCCGCAGGCTGACGCTCTATCCACTGAGCCAAACCGGTTTTGGCTTTTTTTTTTTTTTAAACACATATTTGTATTGATTTCAGAGAGGAAGGGAGAGGAAGAGATAGAAAGATCAATGATCAGCCGCCTCCAGCACATTCCATGCTGGGATCGAGCCCGAAATCCAGGCATGTGCCCTTGACTGGAATGGAACCAGGTCCCTTCAATCCCCAGGCTGATGCACTGAGCCACACCCCTTAGGCTTTAAAAGCCACTAGATGAAGGACCCAGGGCTCACTCTCTATCCCCAGAGCACATCTTTCCTTCACTTTTCTCTCCTAAACTCCAAAGGTCCCCAAGAGAACTGCAATCCAGGGGGAAGGGGCAGCAGCAGCTCATCCAGGGTGTATGTCCTGAAAGTGTCTCTAGGTCCCCCTTTTCTCTGACTTTTTATTGAGCTGACAGCACCCCCGCCTTGGCTTGTTTCTTTCCTATATCACTTCTACAGAGCCAGGAGCGCCCACACTCTCCCCTGTTGCTTCTTCCATCCTCCGACTTTCCAGGGAGCCATAGTAGTCCCACCTGGGCTCGTTTCTTCTCTAGCCTAAGCTGCTTCTTCTGTCCTAAGCCCTTCCTCATGTCACTGTCCCCAGCTTTAATGAATGTGCTCTCAAAATTACCTGGACTCATTTTGTGACATCTTTCCTGCAGGAAGTCAAGGACCCATATGGCTGCCCAAGGCAGACCTGATCTGGTCAGCTTTCTGGTAGTGTGAGGACTGTGGGACTATTTTAACAGATAAAATGCACATAATGAGGACACCAGAAGAAGCACGAGAACAGAGTAGAAAAATATCTAAAGAACCTTCCAAAATTAATGACAGGCAAAACCAAAGATCCAGAAAGTTTTGAAAACACCCATCATAATACAAAACAAAACAAAACTACACTGAAGGGTCAAGGTTTCGATTCCTGGACTAGAGTATGTACCTGGGTTGCAGGTTCAATCCTTGACCTAGTCAGGATGCATGCAGGAGACAACTAATTGACTTGTCTCTCTCAACATTTATGTTTCTTTCCCCCACCCCTCTCTTGCTTCCACTCTCTTAAAAATCAATGGAAAAAATATCCTGGGGTGAGGATTAACAAAACAAACAAGCAAACAAAAAGCAGAAAACAAAAGGCAAAGAGAAAATCCTGAAAGAAGCCAGAGGAGAGAAACACCTACCTACAGGAGAACAAAGGTAAAAGTATGTCTAACTTCTCATCAGAAACCAAGTGAACAGGAAGAAAATGGAGCAAAATATTTAGTGTTAGAGGCCCTGGCTGGGTGCTCAAGTGGTTAGAATATCATCTCAGTACACCAATAGCACAAACAAGAATCAACCAGTGAATGCATAAATAAGTGGAACAACAAATAGATGTCTCTCTCTCTTTCTCTCTAAAATAAAAACACCTTTTAAAAAGGAAATGTTTAGTGTTGGAAGGGGGAAAAAACACCAATCCAGAAGTCTATTATTAAAATGAAAACCTCAGGCCCAAAATGTTATTACTCTTGCATAAAGCTTATAATACCAAGCCTAGATATTATGCCTAATATAACTATATTTTCTCTTTTTTTAATATATATTTTATTGATTTTTCACAGAGAGGAAGGGAGAGGGATAGAAAGTCAGAAACATCGATGAAAGAGAGACATTGATCAGCTGCCTCCTGTACACCCCACACTGGAGATGTGCCTGAAAGCAAGGTACTTGCCCCCGACCGGAATCGAACCCAGGACCTTTCAGTCCGCAGGCCTACGCTCTATCCACCGAGCCAAACCAGTCTCGGCATAACTATATTTTCAATTTCTCCCAGAAACATTATCAATCAGTGTGGAACTTCTGGTCAAGCACCAGTAATGTTCCTGGGCCCTCTCCATCCCTCACAAAAAGAAGAGACAATTTTGTCAGTCCCTTCCCTCCAAAAGAAGATACTATAGTCAAATCTTGAACATCTGCCACCTCAAATAGTTTGGTTCTTGACCAAGTTATGGAAAAAATGTCCCAGTTGTTGAACAAGCTTTAGTGGACAACCCTTCCATGCTGACGCATCCACATGGCAAAAGTATTTCTCAGGCCACAAACAAAGGAGATAATGCACCAGTATGAGTCAGTTTACCGCTGTTTCAGGAAATTGTGCTGTGAATATTTTTGTGGGGTTTTTCTGCTTTTATTGCTGGCAAAACAGACAATTAGCACAATTTTTAAATATAAAGAGGCCATCTTAAGAATACTAATGTTGAGATCAACCAAAGAACTTGTATACATGCATATTAGCATAACCAATGGACACAGACACTGGGACTGTGGAGGCTTGTCCTGGGGGATGGAAGTGGCCAGGGAGGGGTTGATGGGAGGAAAAGGAGACATATGTAATATTTTAAATAATAATTAATAAAAAGAAAAGTACTAATATTATCCTAGCTGGTTTAGCTCAGTGAATAGAGTGTGTGCCTGTGAACTGAAGGATGTCAGGTTTGATTATGGTCAAGGGCACATACCTAGGTTGTGGGCTAGATTCCCAGCAGGGGGCGATCTGGCAGGAAGCAGCCAATTAATGATTCTCTCTCATCATTAATGTTTCTATCTCTCTCTTCCTCTCTGAAATCAATAATATATATATATATATGTATATATATATATGTGTGTGTGTGTGTGTGTGTGTGTGTGTATATATATATTTAAAAGAGTGTTAATGTTGCTAATGGTGTGAAAGATACAATGATCACAGGCAATTGAAGAGGTAGAAAAACTGCTATTGATTTGGATGTATGAAAAGTAGTTAGCCAGTGACAGCAAGCAAAGATGCTGAACGCTGACCTCCTGAAAGACACCCTGGAAGGAGTGCTGAAAGTGATTCAGTTAAGGCTAGGAGAGGGTCTTTCAACAAATTTAGGAAAAGAAGTGTTTGTTTATAGATTAAACAGTATATTGGACATGCACTGTATATAAGAAAGGTTAAAATGGAATCATTTGGGAGTCTGGAACAAATCAATTTAATTTATATTATTTCTAATGGGAAAAAAATGATTCCGTTTTCAAGCAATTCGCTTCCAAAACTAATTAAGTTTGAGAACTGATTTCCACTGTACTTTTTTTGTTGTTGTTAGGAAGTCCCTTGCACCACGCTTCTCCCTTTCTTTATTTTTGTTTATTTTTTCCATTTATTTATTTATTTATTTATTTTAGACAGAATGGAAGGGAGAGAGACAGAGAGAGAGGCATCAATTTGAGAGAGACTGAGAGAGACTCATAGATTGGTTGCCTCCCACACACACCCCGACCAGAGCCAAGGATTGAGCCTGCAATCCAGATACATGCCCCCAACCAGAATCAAAACTGGCATCCTTTGGTCTGAGGGCTGATTCTCCAACCACTGAGCAAAACCAGCTAGGGCACACCTTTCTTTCTATAAAATCTCAGAGCAACTGCTAGTTGGGATTCATGAATCGAGTCATAAAACCAATTAAATCTTTAAATTTGCTAGGTTGAATTTTGTATTTCAACAGTATCCAATGAAATTATTCTTTAAAAGGAAAAGAGAAATAAAGATTTCTCAGATAAAACCTGAGAGGATCTCTAATTCATATATCTGTTCCTTCTTTTAACAAGAAATATTAGAGAAAGTTGTTCAGAGGGAAGAAAAATGACATAAATCTGAAATCAAACCTAAATAAAGGAAAGAAGAGTGTTAGAGAAGGAATAAATGAAGGTAAAATAACATTTTATTTTGGTAGGGTGATGGAAAGACATTAACCAAAAGAAGACATTGGGGGTGGGAATAGGAGGTTATGGGAGGTTGCCAGGACATGCACATTAAACAAAGGTGAGGTTGTTGTGCAGATTTACATTGCTTTCTGCATGCATAGCATTTCTGGAGATAAGGCCATCACACTCTTCCTGGTACAGCAAAGAAAACAGTCACACAAATAGAGGGTTTCTTCTTGGTGTCTTAACAGTAACCAGTCTGAAATAATTCATATGCCAAAGACACACATTTTGGTGTGACAAGTTCTGTTCCCCTGCAGCTCCTAAGCTACAACACTGTACAGCATGCTACCACCCTGAATGTTGTAGGTAACAGTAGCACAATGGTTACGTATGCGTAAGTGTATGTGTGTAATGCGTAAGTGTAATGCTGTAACTGCAGAACCAGCTCAAAATGGTCCTGTCCTATTTAAGAAGATACTGAGAGGAATCCAAGATGGCGGCATAGGTAAACACCTACACTGCTGCCTCGCACAACAATTTCAAAACTACAACTAAAAGACAGAACGGACATCATCCAGAACCACAGGAAAGCTGGCTGAGTGTAAGTTCTACAGCTAGAAGGAAAGAGAGGGGCTCACGGAGACCCAGAGGAGCTGCAAAAAGCCGAGGTACTGAGACGCGCGCGCCGAGAGAGCGGGTGCCGGAGTACCTGGCTGGCTTTCTCTGCGGGAGGGAAACGGAGACTCCCAACGGCATTGAACCCCTTATTTTACGACACTAAACCCCAGATCCAGTGAAACTCATACAGGGGGAGTTTGGACTGTGAAAAGGGAGAGGTGCACGGAAATTTAGGGGAGTCGCAGAAGATCAGGTCTGGTCTCTCACGCGGACGGTGCTGCGCGCAGGACAGATTGCTGATTGTGCCACTGGCTTTTGCGAGTGGGCGGGAGACAGACCCTCCGAACTGTGCCACTTCTGACTCCACTAAGCCCCTGTTTTGGGCGAAACCCTGGGGACCTAGACTCGTGTGGTTCTGGTGCGCAGGGGAGCTGGAAAGGCAGCGGTTAGCAGGCGCACAAGGACCGCTCCAGGGATTACCCAGTCACGTGAGACTCAGGGGCCGTGGAGGGCGGGGCCGACTGGAAGGCAAGGCGGTCCCTTAAGCCCTGAGACTCCACCCATCCCAAGCTCAACAGAGGCTTCTTCGGCTTTGCGTCTGCTATCATAAGGCTGAATCCAACACAGAAGTTTCCCCAGCATAGTGAAAATGCCGAAACAAGGGAAGGGATCACAAACAAAAGAAATGGAGGGAAAAAAACGACTGGATATAGAGTTCAAAACCACGCTTGTAAGGTTTTTCAAGAATATGCTAGAAAAATTCGATAAATTTAGTGAGACCCAAGAGGAGATGAAAAAGGACCAACTAGCGATACAAAAGAGCCAACTAGAGATGGAAAAGGTCCTACTAAAGATGATAAAGGACCAAATAGAAATTAAACATACACTGACTGAAATAAAAAATATTATACAGAGTCCTAACAGCAGACTAGAGAAAGGCAAGAATCAAGTAAAAAATTTGAAATATAAAGAAGCAGAAAACACTCAACTGGAAAAGCAAGAAGAGAAAAGAATCCAAAAATGTGAACATAATGTAAGGAGACTCTGGGACAGCTTTCAGCGTACCAACATCAGAATTGTGGGGGTGCCAGAAGAAGAGAGAGAGCAAGATACTGAAAACCTGTTTAAAGAAATAATGACTGAAAACTTCCCACATCTGGTAAAAGAAATAGACTTACAAGTCCAGGAAGTACACAGAACCCCAAAGAAAAGGAATCCAAAGAGGACTACACCAAGACACATCATAATTAAAATGCCAAGAGCAAAAGAGAAAGAGAGAATATTAAAAGCAGCAAGAGAAAAACAGTTTATTACCTACAAGGGAGCACCCATAGGACTGTCAGCTGATTTCTCAACAGAAACGATGCAGGCCAGACGGGAGTGGCAAGAAATATTCAACGTGATGAATAGCAAGAACCTACAACCAAAAATACTCTCTCCAGCAAAGCTAACATTCAGAATTGAAGGGCAGATAAAGAGCTTCACAGATAAGAAAAAGCTAAAGGAGTTCATCAACTCCAAACCAGTATTACATGAAATGCTGATAGGTACTCTTTTAGAAGAGGAAGAAGAAAAAGGTAAAAGCCAAAAAATTATGAACAACAAATACATATCTATCAACAAGTGAATCTAAAAATTAAGTGAATTAAAAATTTGATCAACAGAATAAACTGGTGAATATAATAGAATCAGGAGCACAGAAAGGGAGTGGACTGATAATTCTCAGGGGGGAAGGGGTAAGGGGTGTACAGGGAGAGACTGGACAAAAATCATACACCTATGGATGAGATCAATGGGAGGGAGCTAAGGGCAGAGGGAGGGGTGGGAGCTGGGTGGAGTGGTGCTATGGAGGGGAAAAAAAGAAACAAATGTAATAATCTGAATAATAAAGATTTAATTTAAAAAAAAAAGAAGATACTGAGTTACTTTTCAGACAATAGACCAAAATCAAGTCATGCAGCCAGAGCATGTAGAGAGAAAAGAACTCTGACCTCCAGCTGCACCCAGAACCAGTCTCTGCACACACACACACACGGGGGGGGGACCAAAGGACAGGCGCACACACACACATACACACAAGGAGAGAGAGAGAGAGAGAGAGAGAGAGAGAGAGAGAGAGAGAGAGA
>JAAGEH010000041.1:15028236-15072952 GCA_011751065.1 Lasiurus cinereus | reverse complement strand
GAGAGAGAGAGAGAGAGAGAGAGAGAGAGAGAGAGAGAGAGAGAGAAAAGAAACCAAAGGACCAGGCCATAAGCAGAACTTGAACACTGGAATCCTTTCAGAAGTGAAGGGTCCATTGTCCAGGAAGACCTGGTGTTATTGCCCCATACAATAAATAGCCAAGATCCAAGGCCATTCAAGTAAAACTTGCCCCACCAGCCTTAGCCGTTTGGCTCAGTGTATAGAGTGTCAGTCCATGAACTGAAGGGTCCTGGGTTCAATTCCAGTCAAGGGCATATACTTTGATTGTAGGCTCCCTGGACCTGGTTAGGGTGCATGCAAGAGGCCACCAATCTATGTGTCTCTCTCACACCAATGTTTCTTTCTGTCTCTTCCTCTCTTTTCCACTCTCTATAAATCAATGGAAAAAATATCTTCAGGTGAGGATTAAAATTAAATTAAATTAAATTAAAAACTTGCTTCACCAGTGCTTCCATATGCCTGCTTCCCTTAGCCCCTTAAAAACCCTTAACCTACTCGGGTGAGCAAGATGGATTTGAGGCACTATTAAATCTCCCATATTGTTGGTTTTCATCTCCTGGATCAATAAACTTTTTCTTACACCAAACTCTGATGTTTTTAGGGTTGGCCTTTTGAAGTATCAGGCCCACAAACTTGGGTTTGGTAAAAATGTGTTGTGCTACAAAGTCACTAGGTGACATGTATTCTATCATATCAACATGATAAAGAAGAAAAATTATATGATTGAATCATATGTAGAAAAATGCATTTGACAAAATTCCATGCCAATTCATAATAAATTAACACCCAATCAGCAAACTAGGAATAGAGGAAAACTTCCTCAAGTAATAAAGAATTTCTGCAAAAAATATATATCTACAGCTAACATCATACATAATGGTGAAAATCTAGATGCTTAAAATCAACAGCCAGGAAAGGACATCTGTTCTCATTACTTCTACTGAACATCAAACTGGAAATCCCAGCTTATGCAAAGAAAAGGGGCAAAGGCTATATGGATTGGAAGGAAAATTTTAAACTATATTTGCTCACAGATAATAGGAGTGCCCAAAGAGCCAATAAAACAATCCCTAAAACTAATAAGCATTATAGCAAGACTAGAAGCCTGGTGCACGAAATTTGTACACAAGTACAGTCCCTAGACCTGGCCTGTGATCAATGCCATCTTCCCCAGCTGCCCATAGCTGACCCCACCCCCCACTGTCACCCACCCCAGGTTGACTGTTCTCCATCAGGTGATCATTGCCTGACTGCCAGGGAAAGGGACCAAAAGGTAGTCATTGTGCCTCATAGTGACTGGTCCAGTGGTCATTCTGCTCTTAGGGTCAATTTGCATATTACCCTTTTATTATACAGTATAGAATAAAGACCTGGTGCAAAGGTAGGAGCCAGCTGGCCTGCCCTGAAGGGATCCCCAGATCGATGTGGTGGGTTCCCACTGGGGGGTGGCAGGAGTGAGGGGCCACAGGGTTTGCAGGCCAGCCATGCCCCTAATTTGGCTTGGGGTCCCCACTGGGGGCGGGGCCAGCCTTGGCTTGGGGCCACTGAGGTTTTACAGGCCAGGTGTGAAGTTGGACTGGGCTTGGGCCTACTGAGGGTTTGCAAGCTGGCCTTGCCCCCAGGAAGGACATCAGAATGATGTATGAAAGACGTCTGGTCTTTGTACATTACCCTTTTATTAGTATAGATTGCAAGATAGAAATATATATATGAAAGCCAATTGCTTTCCTATATACAACCATGAACCACTGGAATTTGAAAGTAAAAGCACAATATAATTTGCATTAGCAGCCCCCAAAAGTAAGTACTTAGGAATAAATATACCAAAATATGTACAGGACCAATATTTAAAATGAAATTTAAAAAAAAACTACAAAACGAATGAAATAAATCAAAGAAGACCTAAATAAAAGGAGAGCTAAGATGTCCTTAAAGGGGACCAGGCCCAGGGCCGGTCTGCCTCAGGCTGGTCAGTAGTGTATGGGATTTTACTTCATACAGAAAAGATTTCACAGCATGAGTCCAGGTGATGTTGAGAGTACATTTATTAAATCTGGGAACAGTGAAACCAGGAAGAGCCTAGGATAGAAGACACATCAGGAGAGAGCCTAGGTGGTGCTCTGCTTTGGTTCTCTAGAAATCTGTATATATAAAAGCCTAATATACTAAGTGTCCGACTGTCCAACAGGTCGCTATGAGACGCACTGACCACCAGGGTGCAAACACACAACACAGGAGCTGCTAAGCTGCAGTGACTTGGCAGCAATGGTTCTCGGGTGATGCACCCTGAAACCAGAGGGAGCCCAATTTCTCATGGGGCCACACAATTTCACCTTCGGCCATGGGTTATGCTGTTGCTGGGGCACTGTTGGCCCTGAATCTGGTATACTGCACAATTGCATTTGCATTCCACACCCTGTATGACAGCGACTTTGCAGAGTGCCCTGTCACACTCCAGGACCCCTTGGGGAACATCAGAGAGTCAGTTTTGGCCCGATCCCCACAGGCCAAGCCAAGGACTCCCACCTGCCAGAGGAACCCCGCTCACTCTGCAGATGCTGGGGAGGGATCTCAGGAGGTTGGCTCCAGGGTGTGTCTGGATGTCTCTTCCAGTCCCACCCTGCTGGCCACCTTCCAATTAATTTCCTTTCAATATGCATAAATCCATGCACCTGGTCACTAGTGTTTTAGTAAAGGAGTGAGTCAAGGTGGGGCTGCTTTGACTCACTGAAAAGTCAGAGGAAAGGGGTCTTTGAAATAGGTTCAGGGGTTTAGCCTGGGATGAGTTGCTGCTGCTCATTGCTCCAATGGATGCAATTCCTGTAGGGACCTTTAGAGTTTAGCAACCCCCCAAAAATAAGAACTTAGGAATAAAACGACAACCAATGGGTCCAGGCTGCCTGTCACTACTTGAGCCAAGTAAGCAGAGGCAGGGTTGAATCATATATGAACATTTATTTCAATAATGCTGACAGTATAAAAGAGCAGCAAGTCATGCATGAAAATCTGCTCTACCCCTCCTCCTCCTCCCCTCCCCCCCTCACTTCCCCCCCCCCCCCCCCCCGCAATAAGCCTGCTGCTTATATTGGGTAGAAAGACAAAGATTACATGGGAAAGTAGGAATTACAGGCAGGGGAAAGCAGGCCAGGTATAATGGTTACAGGTTACAGGCAATGCAGGCTGGGGGTTGGGGGAGGGGGTTCTCGAAGGGCGGGCATCTCTGGGATTGTTTCAGCAAGGAGGATGTTAAACTGTGATGATAGGCAGTTCTCAGAAAAGGAGGATGGACTGCATTCCGATGTTAGCTCCCATGCCCTGGGGCATACAACTCTCACCCAGGTTAGAAGGTGCTTTCTCTAATCAGAGCAGAACAATCATGGTTACCAGAGCAGGATTCATATTTCTTATAATTATAGCTGGTCCCAACATTCTATTTCTGTCCTAACAGGAATGAGTATAACAAAATATGTACAAGATCTATATTTTTTAAAAAAAGAAAACTACAAAACTAATGAAAGAAATTTAAAAAATCTATATAAATGGAGTTGTTGTTTAGTTAATTAGTTAATTAATAAAATAAAATATGCATCCCTGAGAGGGAAGAAAGTCAGGGACAGGCTCTAGAGAGCGCCCAAACTGGGTCTTTGCTTGAGGGTTCTTATCTGTTTTCTAAAGGCTAGAATTTTAGGGGAGGATCAATAGAATATTCACCAGGTTTATGCTTATGTGCCAGAGGAGATTTATTTCCCTGACCTCATCCGTCCTTGAGTGTGGTGATCACAAATGTTACTAGTTGTATTTTTGTTACCTATATCGCTGAGTAAGGTGAGTTAAGAAAGGGGAGTTGAGGTATATAGAACATTCTGGTGGGTATTAATCCCATGGACCCAAGAGGGTGCAAAGTTGCCACTACCTTCTTGCGTCCTTCCCACTAATAGTTAAAAGAATTGACAGTCTTAGTGTCCCAGTTCCCCAAGGAAATATAACTTCTACTTTCACAATGCAATTAAGCAAAATGCAATTAGTTGAAATACATACTTTTTTTTAACGTAAAAGTTGTTTAAACATTCCACTTTTCATAGTCTTATCAATCCTTGCATTTTCATCTTCTTTTACCAGTTCATGAACTCCCATATCAAGGATTTCTGGAAATTTCTTTCTATCGCCTGATTATTTTCCCAATGGAGTGAAAAGGCTTTGGGTTCCCAGCAAGAGGTTAAGCCAAGGCCTGCCCTGTTATCAATCTGTACTTGCTTTAACCAGCCTGACTGCTACCCCAAGGAGTTGCCAGGCAGGTTTCTCATTGTAATTTCTTCTTTCCAGCCTTTTATTTATTTATTTTTATTTATTTTTAATTTTGAGAGTATGTTTCTTAAAGCTGGGGTCAGTGAGACCAGGAAAGACTTAGGACAGAAGCAGCAACAGGAGTGAGCTTTGGCTTGCTAAGTATTCAGAGGAAAAGGAACCTTGAAGACAGGCTGGGGCGGGGGGGACAGAATGAGTTGCCACTGCCCATTGCTCCCTGGTTGCAAGTCCATGGGGTCCCTGAGAGTTTAGGAGATGCATGCCTGCTCCTGGGAGAGAGAACGCACCTCCAGTCTTTTAAATTTCTCCATACTGAGGTAAATACAACAGACTTGTATGGAGCCCTTTAAATTTGGGGGGTGGAGGGGGACTGAGAGAGGCTCAATTTGGCCCATCCAGCCTTTGGTAGTGCTGTACTAACCCTTTGTTTTAACCCCATTGATGTCTTTTTATTTATCTCACTTTTTTTCTTTAAGTGGAACATTCCTTATAATTGTCATTGTAATTTCAGATTATAATGTCCTTGAGGGGTCACAGAGGTTAAGCCTTTCTAGACATACGGTGTTGCAAGGTGACTTTTTATATATATATATATTTTATTGAATTTTTACAGAGAGGAAGGGAGAGGAATAGAGAGTTAGAAACATCGATGAGAGAGAAACATTGATCAGCTGCCTCCAGCACGCTCCCTACTGGGGATGTGCCCGAAAGCAAGGTGATCTTGGTAGTGATGGTGGGAATAGCGATTATGATAGTGAAGGCACTGATGGCAGTAGTGGTGGTAAGGATGGTGATAGCGGTGATGGTGTTGGTGGGGGAGTGCTGGTGATGTGGTATTGATGGCAGAGCTGGTACCGATGGTGGTGGTGGTAGTGATTTGTAAAATATGAACAGGGGCTGGGCAGTAAAGCTAGAGAATGTAGTCTGCTACCACACTTCTCTGAAGTTGGGCTGTGTAGAAGAGAGCAAGTACCATTATGGACACTGTGCCTAGGAATCCCAGTTAGTGAGCAGTGGCCAAGGGAGACGCACAAAGGTGACCCACTTCCTCTCCAAGGCAGCAACTGCTGGAAAGGCCAGTTCTCCTCCGTAGACAGTTCCACATTCCTGCACAGGCAAAAGAGGCTTCATAGTGCTGGCCAAATCCAAACCATTTATTCCAAAGCTGCTGAAGTCTGACAACTGCCTGGGCCAAAAAACGTCATTCAGTCACTCAAGGAACCACTACCAGCCCAGCTTTGACCAATGCTGCCTCCTAGTGTCCCTCTCCACCCTTGCTGTGTTTGCAAAAATGCTCCAGGAAGGCATGGAAAGTGACTTGATTGCTTACATTGGGACTTAGCAACCTTTCTCTGTAATGAGACAGGCAGGAAACAGGCTCTGCAGCCATACCACTTCTGTTGCAGCTGCTCAGCTCTGCTGTCCTAGGGCGCAGCATCTGCAGACAGCGCTAAACCAGCAAGTGGCTGTGTTCCCATAAAACTTTATTTATGAATACTGATATTCAAAATACACATAATTTTTACAAGCCCTGCAACACTATTCTTCTTTTGATGGTTTTCCAACTATTTAAAAATGTAAAAACCATGCTGGTTAGGCTCCATGGACGGCATGCCGATTGAAGGGTTCCAGGTTCCATTCCAGCCAAGGGTGCATGCCCTGGTTACGAGCCCCAGTAGGAGGTGTGCAGGAAGCAGCTGATCAATGATTCTTTCTCATCATTAATGTTTCTAATTCTCTCTTCCTCTCCCGTCCTCTCTGCAATTAATAAAAATATATTTTTTAATATATTTTATTGACCTTTCACAGAGAGGAAGGGAGAGGGATAGTTAGAAACATTGATGAGAGAGAGACATCGATCAGCCGCCTCCTGCACACCCCCAACTGGGGATGTGCCCACAACCAACATATATGCCCTTGCCGGAATCGAACCTGGGACCTTTCAGTCTGCAGGCCGACGCTCTATCCACTGAGCCAAACTGGTTTTGGCTATTTGCTATTTTTTATATATATTTTTATTCCTAAGCATCCTGTAGTGACACACAGCTGCTGACTGCTAGTGAAACCAGAGAGGGTCGGACCTGCATTGCCACCATTTGTCCACCATCCGGATACCATTGCTGACATGTACACATAAGAAACTGTTTGACGTTGAAACTGGGACTCAGAACTATCGGACACTGAATTGGGACTCAAACATTTTTTGTTCTTATAGGTTTATTTCTAGCCTTCAGAGGCAAGATGTTTTTAAAGAAAAGAATCAGGGGAAAAAAAACAAAAAACAGATTCAGAGGCAAAGAAGCAATGAACAGACTGTCATACTACAGCAGGAAGGCAGGGGAGGTTGGGGGGTGGGGGGAAGGCTGTAAGAGATCAACCAAAGGACTTGTATGCATGTATATAAGTATAACCAATGGATACAAGACACTGGGGGGAGGGGGGGTCAGGCCAGGGGGAGGTCAATAGGGGAAAAGAAATAAGAAAGACATATGTACTACTATTTGTAATACTTTAAACAATAAAATAATAAAAAATATATATTTTCATTGATTTCAGAGAGGAAGGGAGAGATAGAGAAATAGAAACATCAATGATGAGAGAGAATCACTGATCGGCGGCTTCCTGCACACCCTAACTGTGGATAGAGCCCACAACTTGGACATATGCCCTGACCAGGAATCGAACCATGACCTCCTGGTTCATAGGTGGATGCTCAACCACTGAGCCATGCCTCTGGTTGAGATATATATATATATATATATATATATATATATATATATATATATATATATTTATTTATATAATGTAAAAACCATTCTAACCTTGCAGGTGCTAAAAAAGCAAGTGGCAGGCTGGATGGCCACGGCCGGCTTCATCCAGTGCCCCACTGAGAAGGAGCCCAACTTGGCCCAGCATTTCTTCTGCCTCAAGGAGCCAGAAGGCTGGGAGCCAGATGATGACCCCATAGAGAAACATAAAAAGCATCCATCTGCCGAGACCAGTTTGGCTCAGTGGATAGAGCATCGGCCTGCGGACTGAAGGGTCCCAGGTTCGATTCCGGTCGGGGGCATGTACCTTGCTTGCGGGCACATCTCCAGTGTGGGACATGCAGGAGGCAGCTGATCGATGTCTCGCTGACTTTCTATCACTCTTCCTTCCTCTCTGTAAAACATCAATAAAATAAATAAATATATATATATAAAGGATTTATCTGTCCTGCTTGCCTTTCTGTCAAGAAGCAGTTTGAGTCCTGGCAGGTGTGGCTCAGCTGCTTGAGTGTCATTTCATGCACCCAGAGGTCACAGGTTTGACTCCCACTCAGGGCCATTCCCAGGTTGCAAGTTCGAGCCCCTGTGGGGGAGGGGAGCACGCAGGAGGCAGCTTACCAGTATCAGTGTTTGTCTCTCATCACTGATGTTTCTCTCCTCTATCTCTCTCCTTCTCCCTTCCTCTATGAAATCAATAAAACTGTTTTTTAAAAGAAAACCAACAGTAAGCAGAAAGAATTCGAAGAAATTGCAAAGAAGGTCCCTGTGCCATTGAGCAGCAGGCAGCCGTGGACTGACGCCTCCTGTCACACTCCCTGGTCCCAGAATGGAATGTAGCGTTGCCAAGGCACGGTCCCCAGGGTTCTCAGCCTCTCCGTGGAGCCTATTTTTCTTGTCTTCGAAAAGAAAAACATCAACATTTTGAAGTGAAGATATTTACAACTGTATATTTTTTTAATTTAATAAATCTTTATTGTTCAGATTATTACAATTGTTCCTCTTTCTCCCCTCCCATAGCTCCCCTCCACCCGGCTCCCACCCCTCCCTCTGCTTTTAACCCCCCCCCCCCGCCACATTGTCTTCATCCAGAGGTGTACGATTTTTGTCCAGTCTCTTCTCTCACCTCCCTCACCCCTTTTGTTTTCTCTTAAAAGTGTTGCCACATCCCTAACCGGTTTGGCTCAGTGGATAGAGCATTGGCTTGTGGCCTGAAAGGTCCCAGGTTCGATTCTGGTCAAGGGCATGTACCTTGGTTGTGAGCTCATCCCCAGTGGGAGGTGTGCAGGAGGCAGCTGATTGATGTTTCTAACTCTCTATCCCTCTCCCTTCCTCTCTGTAAAAGATCAATAAGATACATATTTTTTTTAAAAAAACAAAAAAATATATAAAGTGGTGCCACGGGCTACTTCTGTCTTTGCACCTGGTGTTGTGGGGTACCATCACCAATTCCTTTTCCTCTGGTCATTTTTGCAGTGTGTGGGCTTCCTGCCGACTTGCTTGGAGCCTGGGATGTGATGTGAATGCAATCACAGGTCCATAGCTGCTGGATGAATGAAGGGTGCCATTTTAAAGTTTATTTTCATAATCTAAATTTATAGTATACATTTCATGTTCCCAGTACTCTGTGCATTATCTCACGTGGACAAGTCCTGGGATTGTCCTTTTACCTGCCAGACCTCCAACTTCGAGGTGTGTAGTAAGGGATTTCCTCGCCTGGTCCATCATTTGTCATTTTTTATGGTTATGTTTGTACTTTAACGATTCCATTGATCTATGATTACATTTATACTTATGCTAATTTTTTCATGTTTTTTGGTTTTGTTTTGTTTTTTTGTTATTAATCCTCACCCGAGGATACTTTTTCCATTGAATTTTAGAGAGAGTGGAATGGAGGGTGAGAGTCAGAGAGAGAGAAATCTCATTATGAGAGAGACACGTAGATTGGCTGCCTCCCACATGCACCTGAACCAGGGCCAGGGGTGAAGCCCGAAACCGAGGTCCATGCCCTTGGGCAGAATTGAACCCTCGACCCTTCAGTCCTTGGCCAATACTCTACCCACTGAGCCACACCGGCGAGGGCCATTTAGTAATATTCAAGGCTACAGCGTAAGGACTGGAAGCATTGGTCTAGGCTGCCTCCAGACTGTAGGTGGAGCCCCTCTCATGTCTGAGCCCTGAGCGGCTAGGCGGGCCAGAGAACTGGTGTCTTGAGCAAAGCTGGTCTCTTGCTGTGAGGTCAGTTACAGATTCTTCACCGACAGTGAGCACATGGCAAGGTCACAGCATTTCTCTAAAACAGAAGAGGTCCTTAGTGCCAGACACAAACTTCCCTTGCTCCATCCTCTCTAGTTGGACCAGTGCAGAGCGGATTCTTCTGGGCATCCTGCCCCGAAGGGCTATATCATCCATGGGGCGGGCAGAGGTGGGAGGAAACTTGAAAGGAGCTCCCCGTCTTATGTTACCAATACTCTGCAGATAGCTATTTCCCATTCGTGATGTGGACAAGGTGGCTGATAATTAACCATTCTCTCTAATTTGAATTTTCCTAAAGCAGGACATGGAATAAATAAATTAAAATTGTTTGGGTTGGGGAAAGACGAGAGAAAGAAGGGAGGGCAGGATACAGCTCCCACGGGCCATTCCAGAGGTTCTAACTGCTTTGTTCTGGCTGCTGGCTGTCTCCCAGGGATGGGAGAGACGAGGGAGGGGTACTATGTGGGCAGAGGCAGGAACCTGGTTCTGACTTGGAGAGGAAGGGAGGCAAGATTTTGTGATAGCAGCCCAAAAGGATGAAGACCCAGTCCAACTATTGTACAACCACCCTGAGGGGCAGCTGGGAAAACTAGCAGAAGTGCAGCCTTCTTCCTAGACAAGAGCAAGTACACTGGAGGCCTGCCCTGCATTGGGAATACTCACCATGTTTTAAAGATGCACACAATTTCACATAAAACTCTCATGTTCCTCCCCCACTTAAAAAAAATAAATCCTGCCTGGCTGGCGAGGCTCAGTGGTTGAGCATTGACCTATGAACCAAGAGGTCAAAGTTCGATTTCCAGTCAGGACCATGCCAGGTTGCAGGCTCCATCCACAATTGGGGCGTGCAGGAGGCAGCCAATCAATGATTTTCTCTAATCATCAATGTTTCTCTCTCTCCCTCTCCCTCCCTCTCTGAAAATAAACAAATACATAAATATATACATACATACATACATACATACATACATACATAAATCAATAAATAAATAAATAAAAGTAAATCCTGCATACCAACAGGGGCTGGAGCAGAGTAGCAGCTGCTTCCTGTGCAAGGGAATGACCCATTCCGCTCATATACCGTCCTCACCACCAACCCCTATTACCTTACTCCTGGGTGGCTACTCTCATTTGCTTTATCTCCCTGGCCTTTAAGGCATAGTCAATCCTCAACCTTCCTTTCTCCCCTCTCCCTCCACCCTTCATCCCTGCTTAAAGTTTCAAAGGAAAATGGGAGAGGCAGTTCCTGAACCCTCCTATGTATTTAGTTTGATAGAGAAAAAGAGGGAATTACCCTGTGGCTTCTTTTCACCTTAAAAAAAAAAATGTCTGCAATTCTTGGCTAAATTTGAAATGGGAATCATAAAGACAAGGACGTGGTGAGGAGGGAGAGGCAGGGGACAAAGACCCCTCCCTGGAGGGAAAACCAATCCAGGTTTAGAAAGTAGGAGGAGATGGGTTGGTCCTGAACTTCCTAAGACGTAGGAGGTCCCGGAGACCCCTCCCTTGTGGTGGCCAAGGCCATTTAAGCTTGGTTTCAGTTTTAAGTGCTGGCTTTAAAGGGGACTTCCCCCACCAAAACCAGGAAGAGCCCAGAACTGGAGACGCCCTAGAGCAAGGCACAAACTGTGTGAATATAACTCTACAGCAATAAAGACCAGATGGTGGAGTGTCCACACAGCTGCCAGCAGCTGGAACCAGACAGATGACCATCAAGTGGGAGATTGAGGGCCTTACACAGACAAAGCCCTCAAGTCCTGTCGTGGAGGTGTGGGGGGGAGGAAATGAAAGCTAATGCATAGCTATGGGGAAGACGAAGTCTGTGCCAAGTCGGTGTGAAGACAGAAGTGGCCCAAGGTGAGCTTTCTGTGGAAGATAAAGGGATCATTGAAACAAAATCAGCCAGGCATCCCTGCCCCCAAACATGAAAAGTATACACCCATCCCAGCCCCCAGCCTAATATGCAAACAGACCAAATAGCGGAACAACCAGTGGAATGATGGGTGGCTATGACCATCAAGGGGCAGATGCTCAATGCAGGAGCTGCTTCCAGCCCACAGGCCCCAGGCCAGCCAAGGCAGGTGCCAGCAGGGGCCCCCTATCATCCCATCAGTCTCCCCACAGATCAGCCCTGATTGCCGGCCAGGTCTAAGGACCCTATCGTGCATAAATGACAAATGTCATGTACCAGGCTTCTAATATATATGTATATATATATACACACACACATATGTATATGTATGTATATATATATCCTCATCCAAGGATATTTTTCCATTAATTCTTAGTGGAAGGGAGAAGGAGGGACAGAGAGAAAGAAACATCAATGTGAGAGACTCATGCACATGCCTGGAAAGGGGCCAGGTATTGAGCCTGTAACTGAGGTATGTGCCCTGGATCAGGGACAAACCCAGGACCCTGCAATCCACGGGCCAATGCTCTATCCACTGAGTCAAATTGTCTGGAGCTTTTTAAAATATATTTTTATTGATTTCAGAGAGGAGGTGAGAGGGAGAGAGAAAAAGAAACACCAATGATGAGAATCATTGATCAGCTAACTCCTACATGCCCTTCAGGGGAGTGGAGCCAGCAACCAAGGCATGTGGCCCTGTCCAGGAATCAAACTGTGACCAATGGTCAACCCCTGAGCCACACTGGTCAGGCTTAGAGGGATGCTTCTAAAAAAAATAGATAATACATTAAATATTTAAATGGTAGAAAGTACACAGTGAAGTTTTCCTCTCATCATCCCTCAAACACCTAGTTTCTCTCCCTAAAGGAACTATCTATTTTTATTCTTCCAAAGCTAGTTAACACTAGCTTATATATAGGTTTAGTTTACATATACAAGCAAGATGTTTTCTCCTATTTCCTAAAATAGGCAGCATATTATAACATAGTTCAGGCACTTGCTTTTTCACTTCTCAGTATATCTTGGAGAATGTTTCAGGACAACACATAGTTTCCTCTTTGATTTTATGCGATGAATAATCATTTAACATGACTTTAAGTGAAACAACAGGCAATGAAACCAATTTTACAATAGGCTAATGGTATAAACAGGCATCTATCCACAAGAGTTAAGTTCCTATGGCACCTAGGCACCTGTTATTAGAAAATGACATTGACAGAAACGTTAGTTGAGGACCTGCTGGAGGGCTGCATTTCTTTGTATGGTGGTACCATCTTTTTTTATTGATTTCAGAGAGGAAGGTAGAAAGAGATGGAAACATCAATGATGAGACTCATTGATTAGCTGCCTCCTGCCCACCCCCCACTGGGGATTAAGCATGTAACCAGAATTAAACCCAGGACCCTACATCCACAGGCCGACGTTCTATCCACTGAGCCAAACCAGGTAGGATCATCTTTTGAAATAACATTAAGCATTAAGGTTATTTCCAATCTTTGTTATTACCAATAGCACTGCAGTGTACGACCCTGTTCACATGTGCTTTCTTACACGTGCAAATAAAGGTATATTCCTGGAAGGGAAAATTTAGCTAGTTATTATTTTCTTCATAAAACTCATGCCAACTTTACCCTCCCTTTGCAATATAGAGCAGTGCTCCAGTCATGAATTGAGATGCTTTCAATCCTACTATGCTGAATAACCGCCCACAGGTGAAACAGCCCCTGAGGATGGGGAGAGAGAAGGAGAGGGGGATGGGTTGCTCTTCCCTTCCAAAACTCTCCCATTATACTTTAATTATTCACAGTTATTAAATTCAGAATGATCATTTGTTTATTGGTCTCCCCACACCTCAAGAGCTAAGACTGGGCCTTATTCACCTTTGTACCTCTAGGAACTGGCCAGAGTAGGTGATCAGTACATTCTTATTAGATGGGTGAACAAATAAATTGAGTTCCTAGGTTCCATCTAGGAAACTATAGAATAAGGACTAAGGCTATAATAACCTTAAAAGACTGCCCTTGCCGGTTTGGCTCAGTGGATAGAGCATGGGTCTATGGATTAAAGGGTCCCAGGTTTGATTCCAGCCAAGGGCACATGCCCAGGTTTCGGGCTCAATCCTCCCCAGTAGGGGGCATGCAGGAGGCAGTCAATCAATCTCTCTCATCATTGATGTTTCTATATCTCTCTCCCTTCCTCTCTGAAATCAATAAAAAAATAAATTAAAAAAAAAAAGATTGCTTGACTCTGCAACTTTCCCCTATTTGGGGTTTTTGTCTTCTTGCCTGAGAGAGATTACCAATTAAGTATCAAAAATAAAAAGGGCCTGTGCCTGGCAGGCTTCTAGAGTATCTTGACTCAGCCAGCAGGCATCCTTAGCCTTCAGGCCCACACTGAGCATAAAGTCAGGACGTAGCTTCTGTCCCAGAGTGCCAGGTCATGGCTTGGCCTTGCATATTTTCATGCAACATGGAAGTATTTCCTGAGAGCTGCAAAAGTACCAGGCACTGTGCCAAGGTGTCTGAGCCCTACCATGGCAGGATTGCAGAGCATTGCCCCTCACTCTCAGGGGGAATGTTTGTTGTTTCCCCCCCTTCAGGGACCCATCCCTCCTTATCTGCTACAAGACCCTGCCACTGGCCCCTGACCTCAGATGGCTTCAAGGGCCAGCAAACAACCATTCCGGCCTCACCAGAGTGACTGTCAGGGCTCTTGCAGGTCCTTCTAGGTCTAAATAAGAAGCATTCCCCTTCTAGCTAGAATGGAGCTGGAAAGCAACGGCGGGAGCTACTGTAGCCATTTGTTGCCACCTCCCAGGGTCAATGTGCTGAGAATGGAGCTTAGAGATGGGAAGTGAGATGAAATCATCAGGGAGTGAAACCAACCCCTAACATTTGTATCCAGCCTTGGCTAAAGTTAGATCGAGCCCACTGGAATTTTCAGTTTTGTGAGCCAATAAATTCCTTTTTTGCTTAACGTATGTATGCCAGATTTTCGGTTATATGCAATTGGGTTCAAAGAGCTTCTGGGTTGGTAAACACAGTGAGGTGCTAGGTGCTAGAAGGATGGCACACCCAGAGAGGGCATGGAAGCTCTGCCTCCGATACTTGGCCCCAGGTGTCTCTTCCATCTGGCTGTTCCTTTATAATAAAGCTGTAAAAGTAAGTAAGGTGTTTCCTTATTTCTGTGAGCCATTTGTTAATCATGGAAAACAGAAGAAGAAAACAGGAGAAGGTTGTAGAAACCCCCAATTTACAGCCAGTTGGTCAGAAGTACAGGTGGGAACCTCTGACTTGCAATGGGCATCTGAAGTAGAAACAGTCTTGTGGAACTGAGCTCCTAACCTGTGGAACCTGATGCTACCTGCAGGTAGATCGTGTGCAAATTGAATTGAATTGTTGGACACTCAGTGGGTATCCAGAGAGCTGGAGAATTGGTTGGTGTGAGAGGAAAAAAAGCACACATTTGGTGTCAGAAGTATTGTGAGTAAAAACAGTTCAGATCTTCCTTCCTCTCAGACCAGACAATATGGAGTCATCCTCTCTGCCCACCCTGCCCACCAGCCCTGTCCAATCACTTGACAAGTTATCCTGATTTAACCTCCCAAATATCTCATTTCCCTCTTTGCTTTCTATTTTTTTATTTTCTTTAATCCTCACCTGAGGATGTTTTCATTGATTTTAGAGAGAGGAAAGGAGAGAAGGAGAGAGAGAGAGAGAGAGAGAGAGAGAGAGAGAGAGAGAGAGAGAAGAGAGAGAGAAAAACATTTGTAAATTGACTCAGCCTAAGATGGAAAGTGATGGACGCCCCAAACAGGGAGGGAACCCCTCAACCTAGGTATGTGCCCTGACCTGAAATCAAACCCACAACCTTTTGGTGCTTGGGATGACACTTCAACCCAACCAACTGAGTCCATCCCAGCCAGGGCTTTCCTCTTTACCTTTCATTCATCCATTTCCTCATTCAGTCACAGATATTTATCTAATTACCTCCTCAGGTCAAGTTTTGTGCCAGGCATTGAAGACCCTAGGAAAATCACCATCTAATTCAGAAACCAAAATACAATCATAGAGCAATGGGATTCATGCAGAGACAGAGAAATACACAGAGCTTCACAGAGCCCAGATGAGGGGTTCCCACGTTACCAGAAAAGGACGGGCTGGAGTGGTTCTGCCTCGGGCCGGCCTATAGTGTATAGAATCCTGACTTCCTGCAAGAAAGATTTCACAACAGAGTCCAGGTGACGTTGAGAGTATGTTTATTAAAGCTGAGGACAGTGACACAAAGAAGGGTTTAGGATAGGAGAAGCAACAGGAGAGAGACTAGGTGGGGCTGCTTTGGTGCTTAATAAATGTTATGGGAAAGAAGTGAGCCCAGGCGGGGCTGCTGTCAGCTCACTGGAGAGCCAGAGCAAAGGGGGTCTTGGGATAGGTTCAGTGGATTGGCTGGGGACGAGCTGCTGCCGCCCATGGCTACCCTAGCTCTAAGTTTGGTGGGGACCCTTAGAGTTTAGGAGATGCCTATGGGAAGAAGAGGGAGAAGGGAAAGAAGGCCAGGGCATGCTTCCGGGAGGGAAAGCACAGGAGGGAAAGCATACCCTGCATCCTTTGTCTTGAGGGTTTTAAGGGCTGGGTTGTGGAGGAATTCTTAGGGGAGGTTCTCAATAGAATATTCATCAGCTTTATGATAATGAACCAAAATGAGATTTACTCCTTAAAGTTTCTTACATATGTTTTTATTGATTTCAGAAGAAGGAAGGGAAAGGGAGAGAAGGATAGAAACATCAATGATGAGAGAGAATCATTGATTGGCTGCTTCCTGCATGCCCCCTGAAAGGAAATAAACTCCCCTCCATCTTGTCCTATAGGGCTGGGCCTCCTGCCTAAACCCCCTCCCTTTTCTGGGAGGGGCCACAGGTGTGCCAGCAATGTCTTAACTTCCCCGACCCCCACCCAAATGGACCAATGAAGCTCCAGGAACACAGCGAGGGTCCTAATAAGGCTAAACCACAGAAAGACCCTAATTCAAGTGACCAATCTCTGTAACCCTTGTCACTTTCCTAAGCCCTCCCAATTATCCTACCCCATAAAACTCATTGTTCCCGCCCGGCTTGCTCTCTCGCCTCACTGCTGCGCCAGAAAGAGGTTGAGAGCCAAACCCGGGTTTGAATAAAGACTCTCTGCTTTTGCATCGGAAAAGGCTCCTTAGTGGTGGATTATTGGAGACCCCCAACTCTGGGCATACACTCCCTACTGGGGATTCAGTCAGACACTCAACCACTGGGCCACACTGGCCAGGCTCCATTGATTTTTCGAGTGGAAAGGAGTGGGAGAGACAGAGAAAGAGAAACATTCATGTGAGAGATATTCACTGATTGGTTGCCTCCCGAACACACCCTGACTGGGGCCAGGGATGAAGCCTGCAAGGGAGGTACATACCTTTGACTAGAAATTGGACCCTTGACCCTTCAGTCCACTGAGCCAAACCAGATAGAACAATTTACTCCTTTAACTTCATCTGTCCTTGGGTATGGATGGCAAATGGAACTTTTATATATATATTTTTTTTTATTGACGTCAGAGAGGAAGGAAGAGGGAGAGATAGAAGCATCAATGATGAGAGAGAATCATTGATCAGCTGCCTCCTGCAAGCCCCCCACTGGGGATCAAGCCCATACCCCGGGCATGTGCCCTTGACTGGAATCGAACCTGGGACCTTTCAGTTCACAAACCGACACTCTATCTACTGAGCCAAACCAGGTAGGGCAGAACTTTTTTAAAAGTTGGATTTCTGTTATCTATCTCCCTGAGTAGGGTGATTTAAGCTATTAATACTTTGATTAGAGAGAAGTGCAAACCATTTACTCTTAAGTGTCCTTGGTTAGTGAAGATAGGATTTTGTGATTTATTAGATGGCTGTAAACCGCTTGGCCCTTTAACCATCTGTCTTAGGTTTTCTGTTTCATTTGTCCTGGCTTACTAACCTCTCTCCCCTCACCCAGCTGGGAGTGGTGGGGGTGGGGAGAGGAAGTCAGTGAACTTTTTTTCCTGGAAGTGATACCTGAGTTTTAAAAGTTTAAAGACAGAAAGCGAACTGGCCATGCCAAGAGGAGAGGAAAGGCCATGGCAAGCACCTCGGGCAGCTTCGAGAATGGCCCAGAGGGGAGGGCTGCATGGTCTGACTCCACTGGCCGGTTGAATGCAGGCTCTCATCACGGACGAGAGATCAGCACCCGTTCCCTCCACTACCACCAGGAAAACCTCTCTAAAGCTCACATTTGACTTCTTGTCTCTTCTGCATGTAACCCTCACTAGTTCCCCTTCCTGATCCCTGGCCTCTCAGCCTCTTCGGTGTTCCTGGAACTTCCTGCCCTGCCTTGGTGGATGTGACAGACTCCTATTCATACTTAGAGTGACTCAGAGGTGACTGATTGCACAAAGACCTCTCCCACTTTCACGGGCCTCTGTGGTGCACGCATTGCATTCCAAGGCGGTGAACTTCACCTGTTTACAAGTCTCCCTCCTGCTATGGAGTGAGGGTTGTGAGGACACGAACCTCCCCCCACTTCCCCAGGACTGGCCTGCAGCAGAACATCCGCAAATGAGGGAACAAGGCTGAAAATGCAGCCAATGACCCAGAAGTTAGAAGTTTCTGTGACATTCCTGAGACCCTTTAGACCTAGAAGGAGATGGACGTGAGGGGGCTTCTCACTGGAAGGCTGGTGCCTCTACCCCCAGCCCTGCCTCGGATCCTTCCCAGCCAAGGCCCTTCCCTGGCTTCTCAATCCAACCTGCCTTCCCTTTGTCCATGGAAACAGCTAGATGCCCATCTATAATCCTGGTGGGTGCTTCAGGGCACTGTGTGAGGTACTGTGGCTATTGATCTTGTGAGGTTGTTAATTATGTAGAATAAAGTGTATGTACATTATGCCTGACTAGTAAATGCTTTTGAATTAAAAAAAAAAAATTCCCAGTGGCTCAGTAGTTGAGTGTTGACCTATGAACCAGGAGGTCACAGTTCAATTCCCAGTCAGGGCAAATTTACCAAGTTACCAGCTCGGTCCCCAGTGTGGGTTGTGCAGGAGGAAGCTGATCAATGATTCTCTTTTATCATTGATGTTTCTATCTCTCGCTTCTTCTCTGAAATCATTTTAAAAAATTAATATTATTTTTAAATCCCAATTGAATTTAAAACATTTTTATTTCTTGATTTTAGAGAGAAGAAGGGAGGGAAAGAGAGAAACATCCATTTGTTGTCCCACTTATTTATGCATACATTGGTTGATTCTTGTATGTGCTCTGACTGGGGATCACACCCCAAACCTTGGTGTATCAGACGATGTTCTAACCAACTGAGCTACCTGGCCACGGCTAGATGAATTTTATTTAATTACATTTAAACAATAAGTTAAGGAAGAGTACCCTTCTGCCCACACCTCCCACTTCCCCATTTCTAATCACTTGCTGTGACTACTGTTAATAGTTAGGTGTGTGTCTTTTAAGACTCTTTTTCATGTCTACATAAATGTGTGTGTAATTTTGATCCTTCCTCCTAAAATATTATTTTTTGTTTAACAGCTTGATGGACGTCTCTGTCAGTATACATAATTTTACTTTATTGCTTTTAATAGCCAAATTGTAAGAGTTCATTATATCAGAGGTCAGCAAATTATGGCCTGTGGGTTGAAGGTGACCTAGCCCCTAAATCAATGTTCCTGGAACACAGACAAGCCCATTCATTTTCATATTGTCTACGCTGCTTCTGCATCACAATAGCTGAGTTGAATTGTAGCATCAGAGACTCTGTGGCTCACAAGTCTAAAACATTACTCTCTGGACCTTTACAGAAAAAGTGTGGCAACTCTGCAGGATATTGCAGTATCATGCTTTATTAATATAATATAAATATTTTTAAATATATACATGTTTTTATATATTTTTTTATTGATTTCTTACAGAGAGGAAGGGAGAGAGATAGAAATATCCATGAGAAAGAGAGACATCGATCAGCTGCCTCCTGCACGCCCCCCACTGGGGATGTGCCCGCAATGAAGGTACATGCCCTTGACGGGAATGGAACCTGGGACCTTTCAGTCCACAGGCAGACGCTCTATCCACTGAGCCAAACCGGTTTCGGCAATATAATATAAATATTTAATAATATTTAAATTATTTCCATTTGTTCAGCATTACAAACAACAATTAACACCTTTTCCCCCACTATATGAGTCAATGGTCACCTGCGTGTCAGTGATTGAGCACACAACTGAATGTGAACCCAGTGTGTCCACACAGAAAGATTACCTTTAAAAGGGTTCTTCAAGCCTAGACCGGTTTGGCTCGGTGGGTAGAGCATCGGCCTGCGGACTGAAGGGTCCCAGGTTCGATTCCTGTCGGGGGCATGTACCTTGGTTGTGGGCGTGTCCCCAGTGCGGGGCTTGCGGGAGGCGGCTGATCGATGTTTCTCTTTCATTGATGTTTCTGACTTTCTGTCCCTCTCCCTTCCTCTCTGTAAAAAATCAATAAAATAAAAAAAAATTTAAAAAATGGTTCTTCAAGCCTGGCCGGTGTGGCTCAGTGATCAAGCTTTACCCATGAACCAGGAGGTCATGGTTCAATTCACAATCAGGGCACATTCCTGGGTTTCAGGCTCAGTCCCCAGAAAGGGGCATGCAGGAGGCAGCCAATGGATGATTCTCTCTCATCACTGACTAGCAGCCCAGTGCATGAAATTCATGCATGGGTTGGGTCCCTAGGCCTGGCTGGCAATCAGGAATGATATATGGGGAGACCACTGAGTCGATCAGGGGATCCCCACTGGTACCTGCCTTGGCTGGCCTGGGGCCTGCAAGCTGGGGGCAGCTCCTTCATTGAGCATCTGCTCCCTGGTGGTCAATGCTCATCATGGTAACTGGTCATTCCACTGTTCAGTAAATTTGCATATTAGGCTTTTATTATATAGGATGTTTCTATCCCTCTCTCCCTATCCCTTCCTCTCTCTCTGAAATCAATAAAAACATATTTTAAAAAGGTTCTTCAAGTTAACAGATCCAGGGGTTCAATGAAGGACTCTGATTATAAGCAAGGGCCAAAGTCATTGTGGTAAAGGGCTGTATAGAAAGATCTTATTTTCATGATAAAGAACCAGAAAGAACACTCACCAAAGAGCACCAAAGCACACCTCAGCTGAGGTAAAAATTCAGGGATGTAAAACAGTATAAATATATGCTAGCAACCCATGGCCTCCTCTCAAGGATGACAAGATATAAAAAAGCCCAAAAGAGAAGGAAAGGAAATGAAATTAAGAATTACCAACGGGGCGGGGGGGGGGGGGTTAGGGTATGCCTGGGAGCGGGGGGGCAATGGGAGGATATGTATACATGTAACAAAATAAAATAAAAAAGTTAAACTCCAGGGGGTGAAAAAAGAAAAAAAAGAAAAGAAATGAATGTTACTTCTGTAAAAAAAAAAAAAAGAATTACCAACCATATGCCAGGTGAGTGAGCCAGATAATCAATGTACAGGAATGTTAAATATCCATTTTAGGGGAACGCACTGAGATGTGATAGGGCTCCAGCAGCAAAGGCAGCCGGGAAATGTTGGACTCAACCCTCTGAGGCCTCCAGCTTGCTTGACTTCCCAGAAAACCAGATTCTTTCTCATCACTGGTGTTTCTCCCTCTGCCTCTCCCTTTCTTTCTTTGAAATATATTTTAAAAAATATTTTTAAAAAACGGAATGAAGTCTTGATGATACCTGCTACAACGTGGGTCAGCAATGAAAGCCTTATGCTAAATGAAAGAGCAGACACAAAGGCCAAATGCGTATGTATAATTTCATTTACATGAAATGTTCAGAATATGCAGATTCATAGAGACTGAATGTAGATTAGTGGTGTCCAGATGCTAGAAGAAAAGGGTAGGGGGATGGGGAGGGATTCAGTGGCTACAGGGTGATGAAATATTCTAGAATTAGATAGAACACTGTGAATATGCTAAAAACCCCTGCATTTGCCTTTCAGAAGGCTGGATTTCAGGGCATGTGAAAAAAATTCTTTTAACAGGTGTACATTGTTATACCAGTGGACCATATTCTTTGGTGATTTGAAGTTTCATCCCAAAGACCTGCCTTTATATGTAAAAGAGAACATTCATTTGGCATCTCACCTAAGCCCTGTTCCAGCAAGTTCCTTTTTGAAACCAAGTCCTCTGTGGGCCCTGCCACCAATAGGCTTGCTTCAGACAGTGGTCTTTCCTAGGCCTGTTGGCCCCACTCCACTCCTCAGAGCCAGCCCGGGCTTTCTTCCTGCACATGGTGCCCTGCCTGCTCAGTCCATCACTACCCTGATGGGGACAGAATTTTGTACCTCTTCCAGGATGAGACATAGCCTCCTTAGGAGCAGAGGTAGAGATGAGAGAGAGAGAGAGGAGGGAAGAAAAGAAGTGCTTGATATTCTGCTTTATTTTTCATTCCTTCATTCCTTGAATGAACTTACCCATTCAGTCTTTATTCTTATGTACCAGGCACAGAACCAAGTCCTGAAGAAGACATGTTTTCTGCTTCACTTTTGCTCAGAGAGGAAGGGTGGCAGGGGGTGGGGAGAAGGGGAGAGAAAGAGAGATCAATGATGAGGGAGACTCATTGATTCGTTGCCTCCTGCATACCTCACAATGGGGATTGAGCCCCAAACCCAGGCATATGCCTCAATCGGAAATCAAACCCTCTCCTTCTGATTCCTAGGTCAATGTTCAACCACTGAGCATGCCAGTGGGCTCCTCCTCCTTCCTGATTACAGCCAGCTGATCTCCTCGCTGACTTTCCTTGGTGGCCATGGGGCCCTGATGGTTCTTGGAGCCCATCAGTAGCACCTCTGCAGCTTCTGACAACCTTGCATCTTCCTATATCAAAGCCCATGTCCACTGGAGTCCAGGTCCTGGACTAAGAGATGTCTCTTGCCCACAGTCTATTTATAATGAAAGGGGAGTGGGTCCTGGGCGCTCTCTAAGTATCAAGCTCCTCACACGGCCATTGGTATTTTGGGAAGGGCCATTAACAGCGCTGTCTTCCTTCTGGTGGGATCACTTGGAGCCAGGAGTAGGCAAGATAACTCCACAGGGCATTGGACTGGATTAAAGGGGCCGCTGGGTCACCAGCTGAGAGGAAGCCACAGGAATAGACCCAGGGGGAGTCCTGGCACATGAAAGGTAAAGGTGAGTCCTATGTGCCAGGTACATAGAGCACAGTTTGAGGCAATGTGGCAGGGGTGAGGGCATGTACAGTCACCTCTCAAATATTATTATGTTTTAATTTTTTGCTAATGCTCACCTGAGGATATTTTTTCCATTGCTTTTCAGAGACAGTGGAGTGGAAGGAAGAAAGGAATAGGGAGTGGGAAGAAGGGAGAGACAGAGAGAGAGAAAGAGAGAAGTAGTGATATGAGAGACACTTTGACTGGCTGTCTCCTGCACATCCCCCAAATGGGAGCGGGGAGTGAATCCACAACCCAGGTACTTGTCCTTGACTGTGAATCAAACCCACAACCCTTCCGTCCACAAATTGACACTTTAATCACTGAGTGCACCAGATGGCTTATTATTTTTAACTGCTGTGTGTGCCTTCCTCTTTGGGGACCACACCTTGCCTACTTTAATCATAAAGCAATAGCAACAGCAGACAGTAACACGCACCTAGGCTGACTAAGTCAGACACGACACTAACTGTTTTACCAGAGTGAATAGCTTTATTGGGTGGAAGGGGCCACTGTTTATACTACTGGCCAGTGGCCCCTGAGGTCTCCCCATTAGAGTTCTGAAGAAGTGGTCTCCACATCAGGATGGTGGGCAGCAGTGGTGCAGAGAGAGCCCAGGGCACTGTGTTCCTAAGAATCAAAAGGAAACGCAGACCCCTGGCAGAGGGTAGCCTGAGACAGTGCCCAGCAAAAAAGGAACAAGGTAAAGCTCAAAATTAGGAACCAGACTGCAGCCTGAGATTGGAAAAGAAATCAGAGCGGGGGGTGGGCTCCTAAAGGGACACCCTCAGCACCCCGTGAATGGGTTGGTGCTACAACATCTAATCCCAAATCCAGGTCTCCATCACGAGTTCTCAAGGCTCCTCATGAAAAGACTGGGGCCCAGATCTGGACATGACGCGCAGGGGTGATGCCAGTATAGATTCCCAAGCTTGGTTCCCCCAGGGGTTCTGACAGGGCAGGACCTGGGAGAACAAGAGCAGGCTGAAATGTTCTGAGTGGTGTTCAAAGATCCAATCCATAGGGGGGGGGGGGCAAGAAAGAGAGCAAGACAGAACAGCAGGACCCCGAACAAAAGGCCAAGACCGGGGCTAGTCAGGATCATGGGCATGGCAAGCAATGACTTCAGAAACATGATGTAGGCTCAGTGGGTGTCCCTGGGCTGTAGACTCCAGTAGCCAGTGCATAAAGCAAAGGCGTGGGAAGCAAAATGCAGCTCAGAGATATAGTGCAGTGCTATATCAGAGCAGAGTCTGTTCCCAATGTGCTCCCTAGAATGAAGGTAGGCTGATGGGCTGAAAAAAACATGACTTTAATGGAGACAACGGGACAGCATTGTAAGCCAAAATTAATTCTAGCCTGCAATCAAGAATAAAAAAGCATTTATTTGAGCAAAAGGAGCTGTAGCCCAGAAGACACAGATTCGGGAAGCAACCTAAATCAGGTCCCACTGAGACGAAGGGCAGGCGGCTTTTTATATTGCAAGTTCCCACCCACTTCGGTCTCATTTATGTAAATGAAAATCCAAGATGTGCAGTCCTGATTAGCTAGTGTAGGTGTACAGAAGGATACAATGTGTGCAAGTCAGATTGGATGGGGCAGGTAGAATGGGTGGAAGGATGAAGCCGAGGTTTCCCTGCAGTTGTTGACTCAGAAGGTGTAAGCGAGCCAGGTACTCTGAGTTCAGGCTGACATTCTTCCTGGCATATAGAGTGCTTGAGGACCTCCATCAGCAAATGGCCACTAGACTCATATTATTTATAAAATGTGGGCTCTCAACTGGCCATAGGGAGTCCATCTCAACAGATAAATTCCTTCTCCAGGTTCCTATTAAAGGAATCTTTGTGGAGTCCACAGAGTCCCAGGGAAAAGCTAAGGGTGAGCCTAGCATACTCTTTCCAAAATGTCAGTCTTAAGGGACTGGGCAGAAATGAAATACCAAGAGGCAAGACAAGGACTAGACATCTCTGGGATGAGATGCACAGAGTAGAGAAAGTGTGGTCAGAATGGGGACAGGACACAGTCCTGGGGAAACTCCCCAGAGCCACTAGGAATGTGGTCAATCGTGGTTCTATGCCCCCAGGAGGAGGGTCTGATGAAAGCACTCGGCTGGTTCAGACAGAAGCTGGGTCCTTCCCTCCTCACTCAGCTGCACCACCAGGGCCCAAGCAGCTCCCACACTCTATGTGCCAGGAAGAATAGGATCTAGGACTTGTTAGAGAAAGTAGCAGCGGCCCAGCTGTTAGCCAGTGCTTCTTTTCTTGTTTTTAATCCTTGTAGGAAATGGGCCTCTGTGACCCATCTCCAGCATGGTCCGCTTTAGATGGAATCAGTTGCTGAATTTCCTCAAGGCAAACAGAATGTAGGGAGGAGGGAAGAGGATGTAAGAAGGAACGTGGGCCAGCAACAGTGGGAAACACTCTGCACCCAGGCGCCTGCCTCAGCTAGACAGGGGGAGGTGGAGGCACCTAAAAAAGGCCTCAGCCCAATTTTTAAAAATATTTTTATTTTATTTTTTTATTGATTTGAGAGAGAAAGGGAGAGGGAGAGAGAGAGGTAGAAACATCAGTAATGAGAGAGAATCATTGATTGGCTGCCTCCTGCACAGATCTCACTGGAGATCAAGCCCACAACCTGGGTATGTGTCCTTGACCGGAATCGAACCCAGGACCCTTCAGTCCACAGGCTGATGCTCTATCCACTGAGCCACACTAGCTAGTCAGCCCAATTTTTAAAAATGGCCCAATGGGTGAAAGCAGGACCTAGGGGACTTATGTGAGGAAACCAGTAATTCCATAGTATTCAGCCAATGAGGAACCAGAGAAGGGACTAAATAGATGGGCTGTGTTCGCTACCCCAGTTGTGCCTGCACAACCAAATGGACACCTGCTCTCGAGAACATATTAACCATCTCATTTTTGCCATCCTTCTGTCTCCGAGTCAGTTATTTGAATTTGGACAGGTGAGCACATCTCACAATCCTCACCCAAGGATATTTTTCCATTGATTTTAGAAAGAGTGGAAGAGAAACGGAAAGAGTGTTAACATAAAAACATTCAAACCTGTAAAGAATTTTTGTGAGTTTATTTGAACCAAACTGTTGACAATTGCTGGGAAGCAGAATCTCAATGAATTAGGATAATGCTCCTGAGAATGGTGGTTTTTCACCTACCATATTTTTCTATGTATAAGATGCCCCCCACTTTTCCAACCCAAAATTAAGAAATCAATATTTTAGCCAAGACCGGTTTGACTCAGTGGATAGAGCGTTGGCCTGTGGACTGAAGTGTCCTGGGTTTGATTCTGGTTGGGGGCATGTACCTTGCTTGCGGGCACATCTCCAGTATGGGGTGTGCAGGAGGCAGCTGATCGATGTCTCTCTCTCATCGATGTTTCTGACTTTCTATCCCTTTCCCTCTCTGTAAAAAATCAATAAAATATATTTAAAAAAAAAAGAAATCAGTATTTTAAACATTTTGCTGGTTTTCCTCTTAAGGCTTTTTTTTTTTCTTGCATCTTAAGGAGTTGTTCTTCCTGTTTTCTCCACTGTCTGATCATACACTCAGTGGGAAGAGGTCCAAATTGTCTCTCTGTAACTCTATTTCCATGCTCTTTTGATAGCTGATTACATTCAGTTTGAATTTTGCAGAGTAAGACAATCTCTTACCGGTATTTATCTTTTTATTTTTGACATCTTTATGGGCTCAGAATGCTCCAGTCCTTGTTGAATCTGCACACTCCACCTCCACCTCCAATTTCAGCATCAGCTGACGTCAGTCACAATAAGGCTCATGATTAGAGGAAGCTTGTTTGACAAGGTATGGGCAGCTATACACCTGTGCAGCTCCCTTTTTGGCTGGCTTCCATGTATAAGATGCTCCTCGATTTTCAGTCTAGAAAAAAATAGCATCTTATACACAGAAAAATAGGGTATTTTTATACATTACAATCAAAGGAGAAGACATAAGTAGATTACATGAAATCCATTGGTGATAGAGAGGCAGGAGAAAGCAAAGCAGGGAAAACCTCTGGATTGGATAAAAAAGCAGGGAAAACCTCTGGGATTGGATAAAAAGTAAATTAATAGGCAAATACTTCTTTTACTTAAGGTGGGTACAGGATAGTTAAAGGTCAACAATTAACATGATAATAATAACAATGAAGGAATTCATGGTCTCTGTCCTGGGCACCCAGGAGCATTTGGTTGTACCCTGAGGGTTCCGGAGAAAAAGGGAAGTTACAAGTTACCCTGACATTTCAAGAGTGTTATTATAGATGCAAAAAAGGCGGATAGGCTCAGTTAAGGTAAAGGCTGACCTTATCAGTGAAGATACGGGCCTAGGATGTAACTACCCACCATAACTGCTCTTGAAGTTTAATTTCAGACCATACTTTGTGGTTACTTTCGGTCTCTGTGTTTGCAAGACGGCCATGCAGGCCTCCCATGATCTATCAGAGTATGTGGTCCCTTTTGTCCACACATTTATCATAACATGAATTCATAGGGAATGTGTTCCGGCAGCTCAGACTCCTTTCCATTGGTTCTCACAGAGTGTTTCTCTGTGTGGAACAGGCTGGCGTTTTAGGTGAACCCAGGGACCTTTTTCTTTGGCTTCCTTCTTTTTCTGATCATTTTCCTTCACACATTTCAGGAAGCTATCGTGGCTCTTAGAGAGCTTAATATACTCAATACCTACATTAATTCTCTTGGCAAGAATCTTGCCTTTACCTTGCTTGTTCACAGCAATGCCCACTGCATGGCGTAGACTCTTCAGTTTTGCCATGGTAACATTTGTGGGGCATTCCTTTTTGAACAGTGCCCATTCCCTTGATGTCCACAATATCACCTTTCTGGTAGATTCGCATGAATGTGGCCAAAGGAACAACTCCATGTTTTCTAAAAGACCTAGAGAACATACAGCAGGGGGCTTCTCTTTTCCTTGGTGTTGTCATTTTGGCAAATTGCTGGAAGATGGCAGTTCTGGCCAAAAGGCAATAAATGTTCCCATACAAAAGAAGAAGAAAAAGAAGAAGGAAGAGGAGGAGGAGAGGAGGGGAGAGGAAGAGGGAGGAAGAAGAGAAGGAAGAGGAGGAGGAGGAGCCGCCCAGATAGTCAGTATCTTGCTCAGGATCATTACAGATGGTGTATGGCAAAGTTGGGATCAAACTCCAGTCTGATTCTAGAGCTCATGTCCTTTTGTTATTCTAATGCTACCTCAGAAAGCAGTCAGGAAGGAAGATCTCAGTGCCTGAGATCATGCACTCATCCATCCATTTAAGGAATACCTTGTTTATGTTATGTGTGAAGTACAGAGGATTTAAAGATGAATAAGATTTTTGTCCTTGAGTAGCGCACAGTCTATCATTTAAACCTATTGTTGTATGTGGGGGGTGAAGAAAATGAAGTATGATTGATTAAGAAAATCAAGGAAGTAAAACATTGAAGTTGCTCTCATCCCTCTCCTTTGAACATCCAGAGTTCTCTGACCTTTTGGATCACAGACACCCATATTTTTACCCTCTAGCATTGAATGCAGGGGGAAAGGGGATTTATTGTAAAACCATTAATGCTTAAGCTTGAGGGTCCCTTGTTTCCTGAAACAAAGCCTACTGAGGCCCTGTGATTTCTGTTGCTTCAAACTCTTTGGAATTTTGAGATACCCAGGGAATCAGTGCTCCAAGAATCCTCTCAACAACCTCTCCGTGGGCAGGAAAGGACACACACAATCTTAAGGGGTTAAAAGTAGGACTGAGGCAGTGTAGTAACTGAACAATGAAGGCAGGTCACTTGTGGTCAGAAGGACTTCCCCATGTGGGAAGCTTTCTATCCATTTCTCCAGAGCAAATCAAACCCTGAAGAATTTGATGGTAAAAACAAACAATAGGCTAAAAATAGAGTCACTTATGCTAAGCCCCACACCAACAAATTGAAAATTCATTTAGACTCTTTCAAAAATGGAATATTAAACTGGTTGATCAAGAACCACCTAATCAGGGAGAATCAAAGATGGCGGCATAGGTAAACACCTAAACTGCTGCCTCGCACAACAATTTCAAAACTACAACTAAAAGACAGAACGGACATCCAGAACCACAGGAAAGCTGGCTGAGTGTAAGTTCTACAGCTAGAAGGAAAGAGAGGGGCTCACAGAAACCCAGAGGAACTGCAAAAAGCTGAGGTAGGGAGACATGCGCGCTGAGAGAGCGGGTGCCGGAGTACCTGCCTGGCTTTCTCTGGCGGGAAGTAAACGGAGACTCCCAACGGCATTGAACTACTTATCTTATGACAGACCCTCCCAACTGTGCCACTTCTGACTACACTAAGCCCGTTTCGGGAAAAACCCTGGGGACCTAGACTCGTGTGGTCCTGGTGCGCAGGGGAGCCGGAAAGGCAGCAGTCTAGAGGCACTGTGGACACGCGCGCCTGCGCGCGCACAAGGACCGCTCCAGCGATTACCCAGTCACGTGAGACTCAGGGGCCATGGAGGCGGGGCCGACTGGAAGGCAAGGTGGTCCCTTAAGCCCTGAGACTCCACCCCTCCCAAGCTCAACAGAGGCTTCTTCGGTTTTGCAAGTCTGGTATCATAAGGCTGAATTCAACACATAAGTTCCCCAGGCATAGTGAAAATGCCGAGACAAGGGAAGGGATCACAAACAAAAGAAATGGAGGGAAAAAAACAACTGGATATAGAGTTCAAAACCACACTTATAAGGTTTTTCAAGAATATGCTAGAAAAGATGAATTTATCAAGTCCCAAGAGGAGATGCAAAAGGACCAACTAGAGACACCAACTGAAATAAAAAATATTATACAGAGTCCTAACAGCAGACTAGAGGAAGGCAAGAATCAAGTCAAAAATTTGAAATATAAAGAAGCAGAAAACACTCAACTGGAAAAGCAAGAAGAAAAAAGAATCCAAAAATGTGAAGATAATGTAAGAAGCCTCTGGGACAGCTTCAAGCGTACCAACATCAGAATTGTGGGGGTGCCAGAGGAAGAGAGAGAGCAAGATACTGAAAACCTATTTAAAGAAATGACTGGAAACTTCCCACATCTGGTGAAAGAAATAGACTTACAAGTCCAGGAAGCACACAGAACCCCATATAAAAGGAATCCAAAGAGGACTACACCAAGACACATCATAATTAAAATACCAAGAGCAAAAGACAAAGAGAGAATATTAAAAGCAGCAAGAGAAAAACAGTTCATTACCTACAACGGAGTACCCATACGACTGTTAGCTGATTTCTCAACAGAAATGATGCAGGCCAGATGAGAGTGACAAGAAATATTCAATGTGATGAATAGCAAGAACCTACAACCAAGAATAATCTAATCCAGCAAAGCTACCATTCAGAATTGAAGGGCAGATAAAAAGCTTCACAGAGAAGAAAAAGCTAAAGGAGTTCATCAACTCATATTATATGAAATGCTGAAAGGTACTCTTTTAGAAGAGGAAGAAAAAGGTAAAAGCCAAAAAATCATGAACAACAAATACATATCTATCAACAAGTGAATCTAAAAATTAAGTGAATTAAAAATTTGATGAACAGAATAAACTGGTGAATATAATACAATCAGGAGCACAGAAAGGGAGTGGACTGATCATTCTCAGGGGGAAAGGGGTGATGGGTGTACAGGGAGAGACTGGACAAAAATCATACACCTATGGATGAGATCAATGGGAGGGAGGTAAGGGCAGAGGGAAGGGTTGGAGCTGGGTGGAGGGGTGCTATGGAGGGGAAAAAAGAGAAACAAATGTAATAATCAGAATAATAAAGATTTAATTTTTTAAAAAAGAAAAAAAAGAACCACCTAATCAGCTCTATGTAGGTGATCTGCCTGATCGACCCCTGACATCTTCTTAAGGAAAAGTGACTTTGCAAGAATCAGTCACTGTTTTATCTAGTATAACTTCCTGTTCCCTCTTCCTTCTATTAAAATATTTCATTTTCTACAGCTCCTCGGAGCTCCTTTCTATATGCTAGTTTGGATACTGCCTGATTCGTTAATTGTTGAATAAAGCCAACAAGATCTTTAAAATGCATTCAGTTGGCCCTAACTGGTTTGGCTCAGTGGATAGAGCACTGGCCTGTGGACTAAAGGGTCCCAGGTACGATTCTGGTCAAGGGCATATACCTTGGTTGTGGGCACATTCCCAGTAGGGGGTGTGCAGGAGGTGTTTCTCTCTCATCGATGTTTCTAACTCTACCCCTCTCCCTTCCTATCTGTAAAAAAATCAATAAAATATATTTAAAAAATAATAAAGTATGGGAGATCCAACCTGAATTTAAAAAAATAAACAAATGTATTCAGTTAAATTTTGTTTAACAACTGTTTTACACTCACCCAAGTCATAAGTGACTCAAGACTAGAAAGTTCTTAGTGTAAGAACAGGTCTCACTGGCAAAATAACTGGCTCTGGTCATTTGCTCAGTCCTCTGCCGTGCCAGGCGGATCCATAAAGCATGCCATGCTACAGGCTGGGAATTGGGTGAGAACAACACTCATTGGGGCAAGTATGATGTGCCTACTGTCACATATCTGGCAGCTGGTTCAGCCCTTGACCCATGGGAGATGCTCAATAAAGATCTTGATTAAAAGATTAGTTGTTCTTGTGAGAGATACCTATTTCTCCCAAGATGAACTGGCAGTCTTTTGGACTAGTTCCCTATAAATTAATAGCACTAACCAATACCATCAGAACATCTTTATCCTTGGATAGTGTGGGAGATAATTATAATTTCTCCAGGCAAACGACACACAAGCCTTCTGTTACATGACTCATTACCTGCGAGCACCCACCTTATTGTATCTTCCCAGGGCTCTTTTCCAGATGATGTTTTAACTCCTTGCTGGGTTTAGGGGACACACTTAGAATCAATACAGGCTGCAGGGGCTTGCTTGCTCCCGTCTTCTGGTGATTCTACTAACTTCACTATCAGAAGGCCTCATTTTCTGATTTTCCTTAGAGTAATCCATTCTCCATAAATCCCATTCTTCACAGAATCTTTCTTTGTGGATTTGTGTGGTTTCTTTTTATTTTTAAATGTATTTTTATTGATTTTAGAGAGGAAGGGAAAGAGATAGAAACATCAATGATGAGAGAGAATCATTAATCGGCTGCCTCCTGCACACCCCACAGAGCATTGAGCCTGAAACCGGGGGAATGGAACCGTAACCTCCTGGTTCATAAATGAACTCCCAACCACTGAGCCACACAAGCTTGGGCTGTTTTTTGTTGGTTTACTTTTTTGGCAGAATTTTACGGTTTTATTAATACAGATACAATGTGTACACAATCTGTCTATTCTCCTTTGCTGCACAGTCTGGCATTGGGGTTGGTGACCTGATGGCCAGCAGGCTGCCCTTCCCACAATGCCTTTGCGGTTCTTTGAGATGTGTGAGCAATCTCAGCACAGTAACATTTGTTGCACATCAGCAGCACTTCAAGCTCCTTCATCGTGTGGACCAGGAACTTCCGAAAGCCACTAGGCAGCACATGCTTTGTTTCGGTCCTGCTCCCATAACCCATGTTGGGCATCAAGACCTGGCCTTGAATCTTCTGCACACTCTATTGTCAGTGCCTCTGGATATGCTGACATCTGTGGTTGGCTGGTGCTAGATTAACTTCACACTCAGCAAGGGAGTGATTTGTGAGGTTTTTAAGTTGGTGTATGATGTTTAGGCATAGTTGGAGCAGGAAGTGCTTTCACAAAGAATTCGGCAGCTTATGGAGATAAATATCTGACAGCAAAAACAGTACATCTGGGAATCAGGACTCCTGGGCTCCTGTTTTGGGCACATCGCTTATTTCACAAATAAGCACCCAGAGTCCACTGTGACAGCCAAGGGTAAGGTGTTAGGTCATGGAAAGAGGAACGCACGAGGCCAGAATGGTGAGGGATTATTAATTTATTCGATCATCCGCACACAAGTGGCTGAGCCTAGATGGCTCCAGCCCCCAATGCTGGGAACCAGCGGTTTTTAAAGAACTTTTGGTGGGCTTTTTCTGAGCGGGGAATTATCTTGTGCATACCCAGAGGGGAGATAATGGAATGTGGTCACAGCAAGTGAAATGTGGTCTCAGCAAAGGGAATGTCCACTGTGAAATGGCCTGAAAAGCCAGTTCCCAAGAGAGCGGGATTCAATTATGTGATCAGCCCTAACACAGGGAGGGCTGTGCTGAAAGTATGTACATGAGGAGACACTCCCTCCCAAGAGCAGCATGGTGGGCAAAGGAGATAGTTTAATTGCAACAATGGAGAATTGTAAAATGAAGTGGGACACTTAGTGGGATAGTTGTCCAACTTCATTGCACCATCAGGATCCCTGTGGGTGTTCTTTCAAACACAGATCCTTGGGCGCAACCCTTCAGTAAGTCTGGAAGTGTTTAAGGAATCTGAGGTCTTAACAGATGCCCCTCTCCCCAGCCACCCACAAAGGTGATTCTACTGGAAGTGGCCCCACCTCATGACAAGAAAGAACCAGGAAATGGTTCTCAAAGGCAGGGGTCTACTATTGATTTTCTGTTCTTTTTTTGTTTGTAACCTCACCTGAAGATATTTTTCCCATAGACTTTTATAAAGAGTGGAAGGGAGAGGGAAAGACGAGAGAAGCATCGCTGTGAGATACACTGATTGGTTTCCTCCCTCAGGCGCCTCGACCAGGGACTGCGATTGAGCTAGCAACCTAGGCACTCGCCCTTATAAAAATTCAACCTGTGGCCCTGACCAGTTTGGCTCAGTGGACAGAGCATCAGCCTGTGGACTGAAGGGTCCCAGGTTTGATTCCGGTCGAGGGCATGCACCTTAGTTGTGAGTACATACCCAGTAGGGGGATGTGCAGGAGGCAGCTGATCAAGGTTTCTCTCTCATTGATGCTTCTAACTCTATCCCTCTTCGTTCCTCTGTAAAAAATCAATCAATTTTTTTTAAAAATATATTTTACTGATTTTTCACAGAGAGGAAGGGAGAGGGATAGAGAGTTAGAAACATCGGTCAGCCGCTGCCTGCACACCCCTCACTGGGGATGTGCCCGCAACCAAGATACATGCCCTTGACTGGAATCGAACCTGGGACCCTTCAGTCCGCAGGGCAACACTCTATCCACTGAGCCAAACCGGTTTCAGCATAAAAAAATCAATTTTTTATTATTTTTAAATGTCTTTATTGTTCAGATTATTACTATTGTTCCTTTTTCTCCCCATAGCTCCCCTCCACCTGACCCCCGCCATTGTCCTTATCCACAGGTGTATAATTTTTGTCCAGTCTCTCCCTGCAACCCCCTCACCCCTTTCCCCCTGAGAATTATCAGTCCACTCCCTTTTTATGACCTAATTCTATTATATTCACCAATTTATTCTGTTCATCAGATTTTCAATACACTTGATTCTTAGATTCACTTGTTGATAGATATGTATTTGTTATCTTTACTTTTATCATTTTCTTCTTCTTCCTCTTCTTAAAGAATACCTTTCAACATTTCATATAATACTGATGAACTCCTTTAGTTTTTTCTTATCTGTGAAACTCTTTATCTGCCCTTCAATTCTAAATGATAACTTTGCTGGGTAATCTTTTTTTAAAAAATATATTTTATTGATTTTTTTACCGAGAGGAAGGGAGAGGGATAGAAAGTTAGAAACATTGATGAGAGACATCGATCAGCTGCATCCTACACGCCCTCTACTGGAGATGTGCCCGTAACCAAGGTACATGCCCTTGACCAGAATCAAACCCGAGACCCTTCAGTCTGCAAGCAGATGCTCTATCCACTGAGCCAAACCAGTTTTGGCTGCTGGGTAATCTTGGTTGTAGGTTCTTGCTATTCATCACTTTGAATATTTCTTGCCACTCTCATCTGGCCTGCATAGTTTCTGTTGAGAAATCAGCTGACAATCGTATGGGTGCTCCCTTGTAGGTAATTAACTGTTTCTTCCCTTGCTGCTTTTAATATTCTTTGTCTTTTGCTCTTGGTATTTTAATTATGGTGTCTTAATTAACCAGTGGTGTGGTCCTCTTTGGATTCCTTTTGTTTGGGGTTCTGTGCATTTCCTGGATTTGTAAGTCTAGTTCTTTCACTAGGTGGGGGAAGTTTTCATTCATTTTCTTTAAATAGGTTTTCAGTATCTTGCTCTGTTCTTCTGGAACCCCCATAATTCTGATGTTGGTATGCTTGAAGTTGTCCTGAGGGCTCCTTACACTATCTTCCCATTTTTTTTATTCTTTTTTCTTTTCTAGTGGAGTGTTTTTTGCTTCTTTGCATTTAAAATCATTGACTTGATTCTTGCGTCCCTCTAGTTTACTGTTAGGTTTCTGTATATTTTTTATTTCAGTCAGTGTATGTTTAATTCCTAATTGGTCCTTTTTCATCTTCTCTTGGGTCTAAGTTTATCCATTTTTTTTCTAGGAAATTCTTAAAAAACCTTATAACTGTGGTTTTGAACTCTATATACAGTCATTTGTTTTCCTCCATTTTTTTCATTTGTGATGTTCTTTTGTCTCCGCATATATCACTGCTTCCCTGAGTTGGTAGCTTTGTGTGCTAAGTGTCCTATGTGGCCCAGTAGCTCCACCTCCCTAGTTACCTGAGGTGGACACTCTTGGTGCACCCCTTTGTGAACTGTGTAAAGTCTTGTTGTAGTTAATTCTTGATTGTTGTTGGTATCACTGGGGGAACTGACCTCCAAGCCAATTGGTTGTGAGGATCAGCTGTGTCTGTGCCCAGAGAACTTGCGTGCTGGACTCAGCCTTAAGACTTGCAAGATTGCAACAGCCTCTGTGATGGGCTTGGATGTAGTGGAGACTCAGGGCTGAGCAGACAGCCTTGGTTTCCCGTTAGCCCTGTCCTATACGGCAGCCCCTGGGTCTCAGTGCCTCTGGGTAAACTCAACAGCCCTCTCTGTGCGCATGCGCGCTTGCCTCCAAACCTCTACCTTTCGTGCACACACGAGCCTCCAGACCTCTGCCTTTCCAGTTCCCCTGAGTTTCTGTGCACTCTAGGAACCTGTATGAGTCTGGGTCCCCAAAGTCTCACCCGAAACTGGGGTTCAGTGCAGTAGGATCTGGATTTCAGTGCTGTTGGGAAGTTGTTTTCCTCCCGCCAGAGAAAGCCAGCGGCACAATCAGCAGCCAGTGCTCTGTGTGTACTTTTGTGGGCACTTTTGAGCACCCCCAGACCTCTGTCTTTCGCAGTTCCCCTAAGTTTCCCTGCACTCCTTCCTTTTCACAATAGTCCAGACTCCCCCATGAGTCTCGCTTGGAACTGGGGTTCAGTGCAGTCAGAAGTGGGGTTCAGTGCAGTTGGGATTTTCCATTTCCCTCCCCTAGATGAAGCCAGCCAGACTCTCCTCCACCCATCCTCTCCACAAGTGTGTCTCCATTATCTCAGATTTTTACAGCTCCTCTGAGTCTTCATGAGTCCCCTCTCTTTACTTCTAGCTGTAATATTTTCACTCAGCCAGTTTTCCTGTGGTTCTGAGTGGTGTCTGTTCTTTTAGTTGTAATTTTTGAAATTGTTGTGTGAGGCAGCAGTTTAGGTGTTCACCTATGCCACCATCTTGGTTTCTCTCTAAAATACATATTTTAAAAAATTGAACCAGTGGCCTCCTGGTTCATGGATCGGTGCTCAACTACTGGGTCACACCAGTCTGGCAAAATGCCCATATTGAACACAAAAGAGTCTGCCATCCATCCAGTGTTTATGTATTTGCTTTATTAAAAAAATAAAAGTGGCATCATGCTAGATCATCGAAATCAGGGCTGAAGTTGACTTAGAAAAGGATCAGTATATGTTTGAAACCTGCTTTTTGTCTTTGTATTTTTTACTGATAATATACCACAAATATATTTCTAGCACCTTTGGATTTAAATAAACCATAACTTATTTGTCTTTAATTTTAAATATTAAGAAGAACATTGTGGCCCTAACCGGTTTGGCTCAGTGGATAGAGCATCGGCCTGTGGACTCAAGGGTCCCAGGTTGGATTCTGGTCAAGGGCATGTACCTTGGTTGTGGGCACATCCCTAGTAGGAGGTGTGCAGGAGGCGGCTGATTGATGTCTCTCTCTCATTGATGCTTTTAACTCTATCCCTTTCCCTTCTTCTCTGTGAAGAATCAATAAAACATATTTAAAATAAAATAAAATGAACATTGTGGTAAGCATCTATATATCTAAAATCTTTGCATATTATCAATCACGATTTAAAAAGACTAAATGAATTGAAGCTGGATTGCTGTATCAAAAATGGGCAAGTCTATGGCTTTTGAAATCCTGTTTTGGAATGGTTGTAATAATTTATGTGGATAAATGAAGAAAAAAAATATAGTGTATGGGGGGGAACCTCAGTGGGTTGAAGTGACATCCTATACATCAAAAGATTGTGGATTCAATCCTTGAGGGGCCCATACAGAAGGCAACCAATTTTTCTCTCTCTTCAAATAATAATAATAATAATAATAATAATAATAATAATAATAATAAATGAATGAAAACATATCCTGAGATAAGGATTAAACAAAAACAAAAGAAACTTCAGGCCCTGGCTGGACAGCTCAATTGGTTAGAGCATCATTCCTCTACACTGAGGCTTTGGCTTCAGATCCCTAATCAGGGTACATGTAAGAATTAAACAATGAATATATAGATAAGTGGAGCAACAAATCAATCCTCTCCCTCTCTCCCCGTGTCTAAAATCAATCAATCCATCCATTCATCTAGTAGGGAGAGAACCATGATGTTAGGTAGTGTTCAGTAATGGCTTCTCCAAGATGATTTTTAAATTATCATAACAAATCAAGTAAAAACATTCCAGAGGCTCTGAGGCAGGAAAGACAGACCACGGTGCAGCCAGATGGTGGGCAGCAAGAGACAAGCGGGAGTAGAGGCAGACCCACAGGACTTCAGACTCTGGTAGGAATTTGAGTTAAGTGTGTAAGAGATGGGGAACAATGAAAGTGAGCCACTGAAGGGCTCTGACCAGTGGAAAATAATCCGATTTATGGTTCTGAAAAACTCTAGCAAGAAAACAAAAATATAATATTTATCTCTGGATGGTAAGGTCATGAGTGATTTCTATTATCTTTATCCTTTTCTCCATTTTTCAAATTTTCTCTAATATGCATATATTACATTTGTGATTTAAAAAATTTAGTCAAGCCTTGACTGGTTTGGTTCAGTGGATAGATCACCGGCCTGTGGACTAGGGGATCCCGGGTTTTGTTCCGGTCGAGGGCATATACCTTGGTTGTGGGCACATCCCCAGTAGGGGGTGTGCAGGAGGCAGCTGATCAATGTTTCTCTCTCATTGATGTTTCTAGCTCTCTGTCTCACTTCCTCTCTGTAAAAAAAACAATAAAATACATTTAAAAATAAATAAATAAATAATTTGGTAAAAAATGAAAAAAGGCTAAATGAAAAATGGTACAAAGGACAACGGAAAGTATGATTGATGATGAGGTTCAAGATGCAAACTAGAATGGTTTAGTGGGCAGGGAAATGGAGCGAACCTGGCCAATGTTTTATGGGTAAAATCCACCAGTGACTGATTGAGTGGGAGATAAGTCTAAATGAGAGTTGGGTTCCATCTTGGGTGACTGGCTCACAGTGACCCCTCTCAACCCAACAGGGGACTCAGGAAGAGCACAAACATGAGAGGACAGGTAAATAGGGTATCACAGAAAATGAGTGGCCCACCGCACCAAAAGCCAAGCAAACAGATGACTCGGGTTATAGAGCTGAGAAAGAGGAGTGACAATTCTTTCCAGACCTTGACTCTAAAGAGAAACAAGAGGGCAGTAACCAGACAGAGTGTAGGGTTGAAGGAGTGTTGTTTCATCCAACGGAAATGAACCAGTGGAGGCTGAGTGGTTGCAAGTACAGATGTTAAGGGGGTGGCTGAAGGGGCATGGTCATAAAGTGAGATCATAAGCAGAGATGGGACTTAACTAGAAAAAGGACATCTCAGTTCTCTTAGGAATGGGAGCAGAGGCAGCAAGATACACATGTATAGGCTCATAGTGGGAAGGGGAAGTTCTTGCTTTTGGAATTTTACTCCCTCTGTGCATTAGCAGGCGGTTAGCTACTGGGGATGTGGATGAATAAGCAGTTGAAGCTAAGTGGTAAAGATTTATAATAATCTGAGAATGGTAGAAGATGCTGATCCAAGAAATTGACTTATTAGATTTTGTAACCATCCTCTCCCCATCATCTGTACATTCCATCTTTTTAATCTTTATTTTTGAAAGCATTATAGATGTCCCCTTTTCCCCCCATGACCCTCTCCACCCCGCACCGCCCCCCATTTATCCCCCCCAAACCTTCACCACACTATTTGTATTTTTCCCCCCTGTATTCTGCAACCCAAGAAGACAGGTGGGAAGAATTTAAATAGTGCAACTGGTTTGGGATTGGGAGTTTGCAGAGCAAGCAAACCTTGAGAATAAGGGCTCTAAAGCGTTGAGTGCTATGAATGAGAATAGCTTGATACCACGCACTGCCTCTGCTTTGGACCTCTTGCCTCTGCTCAAACTAGACTCCAACTGCTCCTGTCTCACTGCTGGACCCTGTACCTGTGCTGGCTCCTGCAGTACAAAGCCTGCAAACGACCTCTTGCAAAAGCTGCTGCTCCTGCTGTCCCCATGGGCTGTGCTGACTGCGCCCCAAGCCGAGTGTGCAGTAACGTGGGCAATGTGCATGGTGGGAAGAGCCTGCTCCCAGCTGAAAATAGAGCGTGTTCAAACCTGCATTTTCTTTTCATTTCACACCGAAATGTTTGCCACATTCTCCTTTTCATGAAATATGTGAGATAATAAAAGTTGTTGACTTAAAAAAACACACACACACAAAAAAAACAACAACCCCACAACCAGTTTGAGTTAACCATAGGGTACCCAGTGGGTCAGGCAGAGAATGGAATAAAAAAAAAAAAAAGTCAAGTAGAAATATCAAGATATTGGGACCCAAAAGAAATAAAGGAATAGATTTAGTGGCAACATAGGAAAATTGGAAAAACAAATAGATAACGATAAGACAGAAAGTCATATATGAGAGCATGGATCTGGTCAGGATAGAATGGGTGTTTAAGTGTAAGGGCACATGGATTTGAAATCAAGTCGTCGCAAGGACTTGTTTGAAAATATTCATGGTGACAGGATTTGAAATTAAAACTGTAGAGCAAGTTCAAGGCAAGTTGGGGATGATTCTTTTTTCTTTTTTAATATATATTTTACTGATTTTTTACAGAGAGGAAGGGAGAGGGATAGAGTTAGAAACATCGACATGAGAGAGACATTAATCAGCTGCCTCCTGCACGTCCCCCACTGGGGATGCGCCCACAACCAAGATATATGCCCTTGACCGGAATCGAACCTGAGACCTTTCAGTCCACAGGCTGACGCTCTATCCACTGAGCCAAACCAGTTTTGGCTGGGGATGATTCTTACATTCAGGTATACATACAGGTAACCAGATGTCATGAATCTTTCTTTCCAGGCCTCCAGGGGGCCACAGAAGTTAGCAGCAGGGCCTCTAGAACACACAGGGCCTCAAATCCTAACTCTCCTAGTGACTAGATTACCTCCTCCGTGCCTAACTTGCCTTATAAGTAAAATGAAGATATAATACTGGACACTAAACCGGTCTAAGGCACCGTCACTACTTGAGCCAAATTAAGCAAGAGACAGGGTTGAATCATGTATGAGCATTTATGCCAATACTGCTGGCAGTATGGCTGAGAAGTCAGTCATCCTGGAAATTCTGCTGACTCCCCTTGCCAGTTGGCTGGTTAGGAGTGAAGGTGAAGGTAACTGCCTGCAGCTGCGGGCTGAAAAGGTAACAAGGGAAGGGGAGGGTAAAGTGGAGAAGGGCTGCAGTCCTGCCTTCAGGAGCTCAAAGTCGGATAACAAGATGGCTAATCTTCTATGATGTTACAAATAGCTCAGCCCATTTCTGGGACCAGCATTCCTGAGTCAAACACCCAAAGAGGGGCAGGGTCTGGGCACAGCAACCAAATCAAAGTGTATCCTGTCTTTGGTGTGTTCCCCAAATGTATTTCTCTTCTGAGTAACTGATCCACCAAGGCATCTTATCTTTTTGTTATTGTAGGTAATCCTCACCCTAGGATATTTTTTCCATTGATATTTTATTTTATTATTGATTTCAGAGAAGGAGGGATAGAAACATTAATGATGAGAATCATTGATTGGCTGCTTCCTGCATGCCCCCTACTAGAAATCAAGCCCACAACCCGGGCATATGCGTTGACTAGGAATCGAACCATGAGTTCCTGGTTCATTGGTCCATTCACAGCCCAGTGTCATGTCAGCCGGGCTCCATTGATTTTTTTACAGAGAATGGAAGGGACGGGGAAGAGACAGAAACATGCAAGAGACACATTTGACTAGTTGCCTCCTGCATGTGCCCCAACCAAGGCCAAGGATTGAGTCTGAAATCTTGACCAGAATCAAACCCGCAATCCTTCAGTCCACAGGCCAACACTCTATCCACTAAGCAAAATCAGCTAGGCTAGAGTATGGCATTTTATCTTTTTAAACCCTTGTTTCATCCTCCAGTTTCCCAGAAAACCTCTTGCCTGGCCAGCATGTCTCAGTGGTAGAGTACTAACCTATGAACCAGAAGTCATGGTTTTGATTCCTGGAAGGGCACATACCCAGGTTGCAGGTTTAATCCCCAGTAGGAGGCGTAGAATAAGCCGATCAGCAATTTTCTCTCATCTCTGAGGTTCTATTTCTCTCTTCCTTCTGAAATCAATACAAAAATAAAAATACATTTAAAAAGAAAATCTCTTATCTAATAGTTAGTAAGGTGAATAATTACTAAGTAACTGTAACTCTATTCTTAGTAAGTTCCTTTACCTCATCAGATGTAATAGCACCTGCATGTAAAGTGCCTGTAATAAGGCCTGCCACATGGACCACATCACCACTTAAATGTCAGCGTCATTATCATTTCTCATTTGAACAATGAGGGGGCCTGTAACAGTCTTTAAAAGTAGAGATTCTCAAAAGTCTTGGTCTATGAACACCTTTACACGCTTAAAATGACTGAAGATCCCAAAGAACTTTTAAAAATGTGCATTTTATCTATTGATTTTTTAATCTCTTAAAACTATTTTTTAGTAACATATTTTTAAGAAATGTAACTTTTTCAAATAAAGGAATATTTAGAAGTTTGACACATTGTGCAAATACCTTTAACTTTTGGCTTAATTGAAGATAGCTGGGATTCTCTTATCAGCTTCTATATGCAGTCTACTGAGGTGTGCTGTTTGAAGTATACAAGAAAATCCAAGCACCTCACTGACCCTCTAAAAGGGTCTGGAGGACCCTGGACTACACTTTGAGAACTAATTTTTAAAACTTTCTTCCAGCTTTAAATCACTCATTCATTCATCCATTCAGCACGACTTTATCCCAGAGATAGATAGAAATCATGTGGCTGCCTGTCCTGGAAGAATTTAGTTGAGAATAGATGAAAACTAATGAAAATAACAGAACAGCAGAAATGAACACAGGAGGAAGTTACTGGGATGCCTGAGAGGCAAGGAAGGTGGAACAGAGTACAGTACAGGAAATTGGAATTCGGGCTGTATTTCTTGCAAGAGCATATGTGAAGGTCCAGAGGCAGGAACCAATATAGCATAAGAAAGCTCAGGGTACATTGACAAAGGAAGTCTTTTCCAGAGGGTGGGAAAGGTTGTTGGGCCTCATCTGATAAGTTAAATCTCATCCTCAGGAGGCTGGGGTAAGGAACTTGTTTTCCCTTTTTCCACCAGGTTCACTGAGGTGTAATTTACACAGAAAAAAAATTTTACCATTTTAGGCGTATAGTTCTGTAAGTCACGACAAAGGTACAGTAAACAATGACAAAATCAAGACATAATATATTCTCATCACCTCAAAAAGTTCTCTCGGTGGCCATCCCCAACCTTCACTCCTTCGGCTGCAGGCAACAATTGGCCTGATTTCCGTCCCAACAGTTTTAATTTTTACTTCGAAATAATTATACACTCATTGGAAGTTGCAGATAGGGCCAATGTACACAAGCCCCAGCTCCTTCCAATACTAACAACTTCAGATTCCACCAGTGCTTACGTGCATAAGCTAGCTCATTTTAAGGAACATAATTGGGCCATAGTATGCAAGATGGGTTGATGAAGCAAGGTCATGGAAGAACTCAAGGAGGTGCAGGGAGAGGAGAGGACTGAAGGAAACATTCCTGGAGAACAGGCATTATTTGATGAACAATTTGTATGAGTATTTAAGTTAATCCCTTTTTTGGAAATGAACTCTCCTTATACTGCAAGACAGCAAGCAGGTTGTTGTAAATTGAAGGGCCCCATCTTTGACTGAATTGAGGAAATGTTTCTTCCAGTCATGATATCCCCAAATAACCATGATATTCCTTACTCTTAATTCAAACAGGAAAAAAATTTTTTCAGTTACTTTCTTCATTTTCTTACTTTTGTATGATTGGAAACAATGAGATAACTGTCAAAGACCTGATATTACCTTGAGATGTAGACATTTACCTACTGGCTGTCATGAACAGAATGAACTAACTCCCCAAACCAAAACAAACTAAATCTTTACACTTTTATTGCTTCTTGGAATTCTGTACTTTTGTTGTTCCTCCTACCTGTTTCAGCCTTGCATCTGACTGTAGTATTTAATAATGCCTGTAACTTAACATATTTACACATATCATTTGCTCATCACGAGACTGGGTGTTATCTTCACTTTTACAGTCCAAGAAACTGAGACTGGTGTTTGGTACCCGGTACCACACACACACCAATGCTGTAAAAAGCTTAGAAAGGAGCTGGTGCTAGTGATGCATGTTGTCATGTCAGCAAGCCATGTTTGAAGCCTGTTTCTCTCTACCCCAATTATGGCCGGCATGGATGCTTTCTTCAACAGCTGTGGCACACTAAATTTAGACAAAAGCTCCATACATGCAATGGAAGTATTTCTGGTGACAAAATCTGCACCTAAATCCCAGTTTGTTGAAACCTTGCTCTGGCTGCTACCCAGTTTAATCACTAGTTATAACCAAATACAGCTCTTGGGTACATCTGAGTGATCTTGTTCCTACTTATGACGAGCTTTTAAATATCTTTAAAATCAGGAAGTATCTTAAACCCAGATTTAATGAAATATGCTAACAGTGTTTTTGCTGTGCTCTGGACTAGATATTTTATATACACTTAGTATTCCATCCAAATACCTACCTATGAATAGTATCATCATTAATAAGGCAAACAGTACCTTATGACCCAATTTCAGTCAACTCAGCCCCAAGTCACAGTTCTGTTTTATGCAAACCAACAGAAAACCATTCCAAATATAAGAGGGTAAGAAGTTAAGAGAGCAACCACAACCAAACAAAACAGAAAAGCTCCGAGGCTCAGCACGGTCACACACCCCGTCCGAGCTCACACCGAGACGACCAGCACCAGAGTCCCGAGGCACCACCACTGCCACCGAACCACGCCGCCGGCCGCCACGTGGTGGGGCGGTACAAGCACTGTTTGTGGAAGCCGGCCAGGAAACAGGCTGACAGGGCAGAGGGTAAAAATGCAATGGAAACGGGACCAAACGGGCAGGAGAAAGGAGCGCACCGTATCCCCCCCTGCCCCCCCCCACACACACCCTACAGTTTTCAAAGCAGAGCGTTCGGGAGGAGTTGGGCGCTGGACACACTTCGCGCGGCTCCCGCCGGACACCGGGCGGCGGAGTCTTCGGAGAAGATGGTTCCGGAGCCGGCGACCTGGGGGCCCCGCTGCCACCCCGCCGCCTCCGGCCTCCTGCCGCGACCGCCCGGCCGGGCCACACCCGAGGCCCGCCGCCTGCTCCCTCGGGGGCGCTGCTCAGAAAGTCCCACGCACGTGCCCCGGGAGACCCCGCGGGCGGCCGGCAGACCCGCGTCCGAGGGCGGGGCCCCCGCAGTCGCCGCCGGGAAGCGCCGGCCGCCGCGGTCCGGCTCACCGGGCAGCGAGGGCGCCTCTCGCCCGGACCCAGAGGCCCGGAGGGGCTCAGGGCGGCCCGGCAGGCCGTAGCCCGGGCCACGCGGGCGCTGCACTTCCTCTTCCTCCCCCCGCGCGGCGCGGCGCGGCGGCCAGAGCGAGGCGGGAGCGAGGCCCCACCGCGAGCTGCCGGCCAGCGCCGCGCCCCAGCCGCCCCAGCCGCC
>JAAGEH010000041.1:14982537-15027836 GCA_011751065.1 Lasiurus cinereus | reverse complement strand
GCGGGCGGCGGAAGGAGGCGGAGGAGGAGGAAGAGGAGGCGGAGGCGGCGGCCGGGAGCGGGGAGAGGGCGGGGGGCGGGCCGGGGAAGGGGAGGAGCGGGATTTCAGGAGCGCGGCGCCGCAGCCGGGAGCCGGCGGCCCGAGAGTGACCGAGTCACGGCGGGCGCCGGGGGAGCCGCGGCGTCGGACCCGCCTCCTGGAGCGCAGCCCCGGCCAGGCCCGGCCCCGTTCCCGCCCCGCGCCGCCTCCCCGCCGCCGCCGCCGCCGGAGCGCTCCTGCCCACCCCGCCCCCGCGGCCGAGCCCGGGAGACGAGTGGGAGTCGGCCGCCGGCGCGGGCACCGGGACCCCGCGGGGGACACTGCAGCCGGAGCCCGGAGGCCGCGCCGCCACCGTCTGAACTAGGATGTCCCGACATGAAGGTGAGCGCCCCCCCCCCCCCCGCCGGGCCTCGGCCTACCCTCCCGGGCCGCGCGCCGCGAGGGGCGGCCGCAGGCGGCGGGGACGTCGACCGGGCCGAGCCGGCCCCGAAACGCCTGGCCCGGGAGCGAGCGAGCCCGGCGGAGAGCCCGGCGCCTCCGCGGTGGCCGCCGCGGCCGGGCCCCGAGCTGGGCCTGGAGCCGGAGGCGGGGCGGCGGGCCGGCGGAGGGTTTGCACTGTCATGGGGAGGGGGAGGGGAAGCGGCGGGGCCCGTTACCGGCGGGGCCTGGCCCCGGGGACGGATACCGGACGCCGCGGGCCGCCCGGCCGATCCCGGAGCCGTGGGCCCCGCCGCGGCCTAGTGCGCCCGCCACCCCGGAAGGGCCCGGCGCGGCCGCCGAGCAGGCCACCGGCGGCGGTAGGAGACGGAGGAGCTGGCCGGGATCGGCGGGCGCGTCGGGTCGCCGGGAGACGACAGCGAGGGCCCTGCCTGCGGGGAGCCGCGGAGCGGCGGGAAGGCGCCGCGGCCGAGAGCGGAGAGCCCCGCCGCCGGCCTCGCGGCTAGGCCTCGGCGCGGCCCTGGGCTCGGGTAACCCAGTTCCCGGGCGGGTCTGGCCGACCGCGGCGAGCAAACTCCCTGCCCCGTCACCTGGTGGAGCGGACTGGCCCCGCGGCCCGGCCGGCTCCCGGCGTGCACCAGCCCCCGAGCCAGGCGGTGGTAAATGACCTGGGACGGTCTCTTCGTGGTCAGGGGGCGTTTGGGGCTTGATTTTGAGACTTAAAAACATGACTGAGGCGCAGTTGCAAGTAAGTAGGCAGCTTTAGCCCAGTCCCGGGCACAAAGAGAAACATGTCCAGGGCACATGTAGAGGCGTTGTGCTGGTAAAAAAAATAAGTTAACTTCAGGTTACTGCCATATGGTTTAGAAAAGGGGGAGGGGGTTGTGTTCTCTTTGTTTCACTGCCACAGGTCTTTAAATAAAAAGTATTGAGACTTGGCGAGTACTTGATCCTGGTCAGGTTAATGCAACATTGTAGAAGTGGCTGGAAAGTATAGTGCACTCTGAGTTTAAAATCCTGTATGGGTAGGTGATGTAGATAGGAGTGGAGAAAGTTTAGTGAGTCAGATTAGTGTGTGCTTCACACCCGTTGGAAGGATATTCTTAGGAAAATACAGGCCTTAGGATTTTGAGGTTGAAAAACTCAGATTGATTAAAATGATACTGAGAGCAAACTGCATTACTAATTGCAATGTTGAGATTGACTCAAAGAATATTTTGTGTTCAAGGATTCTGTATTTTGAACGTCCAAGATGAATTGGAAATATAATGCACTTTTTTCACGTACTGTGTACAACTGTGGACATTTTGAAATAATAATGTGTTTAGGCTCATAGAAATACTTTGAAACAAAGCCTCATTTTCCTTTTCCCCCTCTACTTATTGGAAATATATTTCTTATCTATACTTTAAAAGAAATGGTAATTAAAGTTCTAATCAAATTTGGAATATTAAAGTTTACATTGGACTCTACTTGTGTGTACGTTGACCATCTTCAATACAAACTTAATTTGAGCAATAGCTCCAGGCCCCTCGTACTCCTAAGAACTGGGAGAATTAAAATTAGAGTATCAAAGCTGTGGGAGAACTGGAGTTTGATGCCCATTCTTCTTGCATCAGGAAAACCTACAGGTAATTCCACACCGAGTAATTCAAATTGAGTAGTATCCTGGGGAAATTCCTTTACCCACAGTATCTTTTAGAACACCGATTTTCAACCGGTTTGCTGCAAGGATTTTTAAAACATGCAATATCTGACTAGTCAGGGGCACTGGTCTCTTTTCCCTTATATTATCAAATAAAATGACAATACCCCACACAACAATAGCTGTCCGGTGTGAATGAATCAAAATTATACCTCTTTTTTTTTTTTGTCATAGTGGTAAAAGTATTTTTTAGTGTTCCCCAAAATTTGAGTAATAACTGTGTGCCATGAGTTGGAAAAGGTTAAAAATCGCTGTTTTAGAGTAATTAAAATCCCACAGTGCCAGTATTCTTGAGTATAACAAATCTGTAATCTAAACCCATTTTCTCCTACATGGCCCTTTGGAAAAGCATGGGGCTTTGAAACTTATAATACTTTTTAGTTGCTGAATATTACTGAACCTTAGGACATTAATAGCACACCTTTTCTGGTAACTTATGTAACACCACATATTTCTGAAAAAGGAACATTCTTATAATACATCAGTTGAAGACTAGTACAATATTTAACAAGTGATCTTTTAAGGGTCTAGATTATGTCTAAGGGTCTAAGGCAGGAATGACATTCTCATTAAGAATCACATTTAATTCATTAGATGTTTTGTGGAATATTAGTTCAGGTTGCCATTACTTTCATCATTAGGAATTTAACCTAACAATGAATAAAGTTTACACCCTTACTATTCTTGCTTTTTTTACCTTTCTCTTTGGACCTACTAATCCTGTTTCTTTTAAAAATATTTTTACTGATTTCAGAGATGAAGGAAGAGGGAGAGAGAGAGAGAAACATCAGTGATTAGAGAGAATCATTGATCGGCTGTTTCCTACAAGCCCCACACTTGGGGATCCAACCTGCAACCACAGCCCAGGCATGTGCCCTGATGGGGAATGAAACCATGACCTCCTGGTTTATAGATTGATGTTCAACCACTGAGTAACGCCAGCCCAGCTAATCCCATTTCTTTTAGCATTTCAGTGGTATTCATCTGTCCACCTTCAAATTCTCTTTAGTTCTTGTTTTCTTTCACTAGTGTATCCCAGAACTGAATGTAGTAGTAGCCTGGTGAACTGTGCTGCCCGTAATGTACTTGCACTGTGTTTCCTTTTCAGTACCTTCTGTATGCGTTTGATTTGTTACTTTGTCTTTGTGTCCACCTTAATGAGTTGCACTAATGTATCTATATGTGAGATGTAACTTTGGACAACACAGCTCCAAGATGAACATCTATCAAGCTTAGACTCTCTACCTTGTGAAGCAGTGGGCTGATTACTTCTGAGAAAGGAGACGCAGCCAGGAGCATAAGAATGCATTAGCTCAAGGGGTCGGCATAAGTCTTCTGAAAAGGGGCAGGTAGTAAATATTGTGGTTTGGTAAGCCATGAGGTCTGCTCTGCCATTGTAGTATAAATGCAGCTATAGACAACATGTAAATGAATGAGCACATCCATATTTTAATTAAAACTTTTATTTATAGACATTTGAATTTCATGTAATTTTCATGCGTCATGAAATAAGACTCAGGTTTACCATTTAAAAATGTAAAGACCATTCTTAGCTTGCAGACCTTATATAGAAGGTGGCTGAATTTGTCCCAGGGCTATAATTTGCCTTCTTTTGCTCTAGACTAAAGCTTTAGAGAGTTTATGGAAATGGAATTTTGTATTCCATCATTTCCTTTGGAGTAATGGGGACTGCATCTGTGGACCAAACCCATTCTGTACCTCAGTGTCCAGTAGCACTATGCAGATTGGGATAGAATTAATTGTTCCCAGGTTTGGAAACAGGCTCTTCACCTTTCCAGAACCTGAGAGGGGATGGCAGGACCCTCCATTGTCTCCTACTTGCCCATTATGACTGTCCTAGCCAGAATTCTAGGGTCTGTTTTAATTGATTTTGTAATGTTGTTCTGTTAACATTTTACAACGAAAGTGCCCAATTATTTAATGTTCACTATACAAATACCATGTTACACCTGGTGAAACCAATTATTTTCTATTTTATTTTTAAGAGTATCTTTTAATATTTCACTACATACAACACATCTAAGTACTTATTAGCTAAAATGAAGTTATTAATGCTCTTGCATGAATTGGAACCTAATTGACTACCCAGAGTTAGGAATACACTTACTGTCTTAAGACATTAAACCTTTTTTCAGTTGCTACTATGTATTATGCACTTCGCTAGATACCAAGGAATGTGTGAGGATAAATGAGACGCAGCTCCTTACTTTAACTATAGCACAATGTGAGACATGCCATAAGAAAAGGACAAACAAATTGATGACAATAATTTTGTCAATTTCAGAAATAATATATTGTAATTTCAAACGTTTTTATCTTTTTTAATATCCTGCCTCAGTTTCTTTTTTTAAGTATCTTATTGATTTTTTATAGAGAGGAAGGGAGAGGGATAGAGAGAAACATTGATGAGAGAGAGACATGAATCAGCCACCTCCTGCACATCCCCCACTGGGGATGCGCCCACAACCAAGATACATGCCCTTGACAGGAATCGAACCTGGGACCTTTCAGTCCATGTTCTATCCACTGAGCCAAACCAGTGTCGGCAACACTTTTTTCTTTTAAATATGTTTTTACTAATTTGAGAGAGGAAGGGAAAGAGAGAGAGAGAGAGAGAAACATTGATGTGAGAAACATTGATTGGCTGTCTCCCTTCCATATCCTAACCAGAAATTGAACCTGCCAACTTTTGTTGGTGCATAGGATGATGCTCAGCTAACTGAGCCACACTGGCCAGGGCTAACTTTTTTTTCTTGAGCATTGTCCTAATTTTTGGTGGGTTACTCTTGGGTTTGGATAAAATTAGTTGCTATTTCAGGTACTGTACAGTTCTTGTCTTTACCTGATTTATGCTTTCCCTAGCTTTGAAGATTTCCGTATGTAAAAACGATAGTGGATAAATGGGCAGATAATCATATTGTTTTGTTATTCTCAGAAGCATTTGTGATACTGTTTATTTTTTATTTATCTATTTATTTTTTTTACAGAGAAGAAGGGAGAGGGATAGAGAGTTAGAAACATCAATGAGAGAGAGACATCGATCAGCTGCCTCCTGCATGCCCCCTACTGGGGATGTGCCGGCAACCAAGGTACATGCCCTTGACCAGAATGGAACCTGGGACCTTTCAGTCTACAGGCCGATGGTCTATCCAGTGAGCCAAACTGGTTTTGGCCTGTTTATTTTTTAAATGTAAAGTATAAGAGTGGACAGGCCATTAATTTCTGAAAGTTATACTTTTTTTTTTTAATTGTACCATTAGATTCAGATTTTCTCTTTTCTAAAAATTGTCTGACACTAAAAACATATAGAAACAACCCCAGAGTGAATTGCAATAATTTTGTTTTCAGAATTTGGGATTACAAAGACAAGATTGACAATTAACATGTGATTTTAATGTGGTGACTTTTGCCTTCCTGTAGCAAAGTAAAATTAACTCCCACTGAAAAGATCTTTATCATGTCATTCAGTTTATTTTACTTTAACTGTGATCTATAAATGGATTATGACACTCTTTCTTATACTTTTTCAATTTTAATACATCATGAATTATATTTACCTTGACTTTCAATAAAAGAAAGATAAGAATGTAAATATTTTAATTTCTGGAGTCTATGGTTTGTGATTTCATATAAAATTGATTTTGAAGCCTATTTTTCCTATATTGACATTTGTGTTTTATTGCAAAAAAATGTAATTTTACTCTTTTTTAAATTGAAGATTTAATTTGGAAGAAATTTATTTTAGTTTTAGAATCTTAAGCTGTATTAGCAGCAAACTTGTTTAAAGATTCAATATTTTTTCACACTAGAAACTTAGGAAACTTCTGATATGAAATGACCAAACAAGTTCCTTCATATTAGGCCTGCAGTGTTTTTTAAAAAATCCATGCACTTAATGAGTTATGAGCTCTGTAGCATCTATATACATTTGTTGAGTTTTGGTGGGTTTTGTTTTTAATCCTCCTCACCCAAAGATATGTGGATTTATTTTTTTAAATTTTAGGGAGAGAGGAAGTGAATGAGAGAAAAAACAATCTTTTGTCTCCCTTACTTGCCTTGACCTGGGATTGAACCAGCAACCTTTTTGGTGTACCAGACTATGCTCCAATCAACTATGCCATACAGCCGGGGCTGTTTTCATTTTTTAAATGGAGTTCCAAAAGTTGTTTTCAGTGAAGGTTAAGGCATCATTGGATTATGATAGAAATGGTGTTTTTTAATTACATTATAAATACTGTTTTTGGGCTATTGGCATAAATATAGACTCAAAGGAAACATTTCCTACAATTCATATTCATAAAAGTTAAAACTAGAGTGCTGTTCATAATTAAAATATTTATTTATAAAAGATTAATTTCAGTGTTGTCCTAGGAGCCATGGTATTTTTCATTTCCTTAAAATAATACAGTTTTTCACTCACTAAAGTTATTCATTAAAATTGAGCCAAGAGCCCCTTAATTATACAGATCCAAGCATTTAAAAAAATATGCTCTGATCTTTTTAAAATAAGCCATGTCCTGATTCATGTGAAAGATAAAGGGATAAGGCAGACAGCTTCCTAAGGGAACATATTATTACCTTGATTCTATGGTAAGGAAGGAAGTGGTGAAGAAAAGTGGTTGTTCTTAGGGTGGTAAATGACAAGAGGCCTGGAGCGTAATGGCAGAGGAAAGGCAAGGTGGACATGAAGCTTGGAAATGATCTGTAGCCAGTCAGAAACGAACCAATTCGTGCCTCCTAAAATGTCCTAAGAGCTGGTACCAGGAGATGCAAGTTCAGTGTCCTGTGAAACTAGGCTAAGATGAATTGCCTTGTGAGGCAGTTTCCATAGTGCCATCCCTTCTACTTCTCACACGTTCCCATGGTGTTTGTTAATCATGTTTTTAGTTGTCTTTTTGAATAGTTACAAAGCAGAGTGTGGGTCCATCAGTTTTTCTTCCATGACCACAGTTCCAACCAGCAGTCCAGCAGATGGGCCAATGCCACAGGGGTGTCAGGGAGAACATGGGGAGGGAGCCTGCAAATCCAGTACTGCTGCTAGAAAAACCAACCGAACTCACGAGAGTGGGTCAGTGACTACTTCAGCTAGGAGGGACTGACAGTGAGTGGGTAAAGCCTCTTGATATGACTAATTTGGTTTGCATATTATCTTCACTAAATTGTGTGTGTTTGGGGTGGGGGAGCGGTTCTCTCTTGATAATAATACTCAGTGCCAGTGTCAAGAACTTCAACTCTTTCCAGAGTAAGGGGATTTTCATTAGAAGAGTCACTTCATAGTGCTAACTAGATGCTTTGACTATCACAACAGTCACAGTCATTTCCATGATAATTTATTTTTTAGTTTTGATTTCATTTTTAATTGTTCCTCTAAGACTGCCACCCTCCCCTCCCACCTAGCAAAGTTAAGGGTCCATCCAGTGGCATTCTTGCCTTAGTCTCCAGGCTTTTTTTTTTTTTACAACTATCATTGTTCACTTGTCTGTCTGCCTCCCCCACAGGCTACCTGAGGGGTAGGTATAGTGTTATTTACCTTTGTGCTTTACCTCTTAGCATGGTGTCTGACCTTTGGGAGGCCCACTGCACATTTGTGGGTGCTGGTTAGAGATGGTAATACTTGTCTAAGAAATGATGAGACTGGAAAATATCTCCTTCGTTTTTATCTGGGAAAGCTGGTTAAAAGGAAGGGATAGTGTGGGAAAGAAGGCTTACAATTTTCATAAAAGTAAGATGAGATGAATAAACCACATAGAGCGAAAATAACTTAAGAGAGCTGGCTTGTGAAGGAATGGCCAGTGACTAGATTCAGGGTATGTTTTGTTCTAGCTACTCCTGGCTCTGGTTTCATATTAACTAGCTGTGGGTTTTGCATAGTAATTGTACCAAGTGCACGAGTTTTCTGGTTCATTCGGTCATTCATCCAGTGAATATTTATGGACTACCTACTTGAGTAGCACTCAGAGTCATCTCCAGAGCTGGCCACAAGTTGTTGACCTGCTGCAGGATGATAACATTCAGTAGTTTGAAAAACATGTTTGGGATTTACATGCTTTCTTGTTGCATGGGCTGTGCTCTTTCCCAGTGTGCTGGAATTAGTCCTTAAAGTTTATATTTTATGACAAGGTAATTAAGTAATATAAGTATTTTAATCTTCTGGCATTATTTGCAACCCCTCCTTTTTTAAAAGCTTATTTTTATTTGTTTAACAGTTACTTCTAATTCTAACCAGCAGTGCATTTCTCTCCATAACAGTATTGCCCTTAGACTATGGGAATCTCAAAACACATCTGTCTGCATATGTTAAAATATGTTCAAGTAGATTATTCTTTATAGGTTGTATCCTTTTTATGCTTGGAGAGAAAAGAACTCGGGTGAAATGTCTAATTTTTCTATTAAGTGTAGTTTTTTTGCGTTGGTCATATAGCAGCTGTTGGGTAACTAGACCCTACTTCTACTATTCTTTTTCAACCAGTGACAGTGTCCCCCTTTGGGAGCCTTCCTCTGTGGCTGTAGAAGTGAGGCAGTACAAGCCAGTGCAAAGCTTTGTAAAGTCAAAGTTAAAGGCATTGAAGTAAAATGGCAGGAATTACAGGAATTGTTACCCGAGTGTCCCTTTCTGTAAGAAGGAAATAACATGCTGTGCGCTGGGGTGGTAGAGTGCTGGGAACCAGGTAGTTTTTATAGTCAAAGATCTATGTTCAGCTTTATGAACACCACTAGGGATTCCGATACATTCAGTTGTAATTCAAAATGAATGTAAACTATGGAGTGTGTTTGTATAGCTGTTGATACGGTTATACAGAATGGTCACGGGGTACTAATCTTCCCTAGGAAATACTAGTATGTTGATTAGGACATCAAGTGACAATGGATGAGCACTTGACCTGTGGTGTTCCTACATTAGGCCAAGGTCAAAGATCTTCAGTCCATGTTAGACATGCTCATATCTTCATGTTCATTCATTGCTCCATAATGTTTTCTAGAAGCTTTATAAAAATCACCCAAAGTGGGAGGAGATAGCCAATCTATTTGCAGAATTGGGGTACACTATATCACCTTCCAATGGAAATATAGTGCAAGTCACATGTAATTTTAATTCTCTGGTAGTCACAGTAACAACTGAGAAGGTACAATTAATTTTAATAATTTAATACTTTCGGCCAATATATCCAAAAATAACATTTCCATATGTAATCAACATAAACTTTGTTAATGAGATATTTTTACAGTCTTTTCCTTTACAAAGTTGATGTATATTTTATGCTTAGCAATTTAATTCAGATGCTAAATTTTTACCAAAAATACTTTTTCAATTATAGTTGACATTCAATATTGTATCAGTTTTATTTTATTTTTTAAAAATATTTTTTATTGATCTTTTACAGAGAGGAAAGGAGAGGGATAGAGAGTTAGAAACATCGATGAGAGAGAAACATCGATCAGTTGCCTCCTGCACACTCTCCACTGGGGATGTACCCACAACCAAGGCACATGCCTCCGACCGGAATCGAACCTGGGACCTTTCAGTCTGCAGGCTGACGCTGAGTCCACTGAGTCAGCCCAGCGAGGGCATTATATCAGTTTTAGTTGTATAGTGGTTAGCCATATATATAACTTACAGAATGATCCCCAGGATAAGTATAGTACCCATCTGGTACCATATTACTAAAATATTATTTACTATATTCCCTATGCTATACTTAACATCCCCATGACTTTTGTAACTGCCAATTTGTACTTCTTAATCCCTTCACCTTTTTCACCCAGCCCTTCAATAATCCTCCTCCACTATGTCAACCATTAGTTTGTTCTCTATATCATTTTTGTGGCCAAGTAATATTCTATTGTATATATGTACCACATCATCCTTTTTTTTTTTAATATATCTTACTGATTTTCCACAGAAGGGAGAGGGACAGAGAGCTAGAAACATCGATGAGAGAGAGACATCGACCAGCCGTCTCCTGCACGCCCCCCACTGGGGATGTACCCACAATCAAGATACATGCCTCTGACTGGAATCAAACCTGGGACCCTTCAGTCCGCAGGCCGACACTCTATCCACTGAGCCAAACCGTTTTCGGCCACATTGTCTTTATTTAATCTCTCACCAAAAATACTTGATCTTAGCTGAAAATTATCTTTAGACTTGTGCATTGGGAATCTGCTAATTCATGTTTGTTTATATGCTGTCTCTTCTGTATGTACATTTTAAAAAATATCTTTTTTATTTCAGAGATGAAGGTGGGGAGAGAGAGAGAAACATAGACACCTAGACACATCAGTGATGAGAGAGAATCGTTGATCAGCTGCCTCCTGCACGACCCACACTGGGGATCGAGCCTGCAATCTAGACATGTTCCCTGACTGGGAATCAAACTGACTTCCTGGGTCATAGGTTGATTGCTCAACCACTGAGCCACGCTGGCCAGGCTGTATGTACATTTCAAAAATACAGATATTTTTTATTGATTTCAGAGAGGAAGGGAGAAGGCAGAGAAAGAGAGAAGCATCAATGATGAGAGATAATCATTGATTGCCTCCTGCAAATCCCCTACTGGGGATCAAACCCCTAACCCGGGCATGTGCCCTTCACTGGAATCAAACCCAGGACCCTTGCATCCTCAGGCCGACACTATCCACCGAAACAAACCAGCTAGGGCTATTCATTAACATTCTGGATTTCTACTTCTTAAATTACTCTTTTAGGAGCCTAGATTTTTCCTTACTTTTTCACCTTAAAATTCTTTTTAATCTACTTTAGTTACCATTTACAATAGAAACCCACTTTACAGACATCTACAAACGTATATAAATTCTGATCACTGTAAGAGTTCAGATTGAAGAGCATTTATATCAATTAAAAAAAAGATTTACGTGTAAGTCATGAAAATAAAGGGATTTGTAACCAACAACAAAAAAACAGTATAAAAATGTTAGTACTCTAGTATTTAGGTACTCTCATACAGTGGTTCTCAAAGTGTGATTCAGGACCAGCAATATCAGCATCACGTGAGCACTTGCTGGAAAGGCGGATTCTTGGACAGAACCTTAAACCTACTGCATTGGCTCTTCTGTAAGTGAAGCCCAGCAGTCTGTTTTAACATGTTCTTTTTTTTTTAATATATTTTATTGATTTTTTTTTTTTACAGAGAGGAAGGGAGAGAGATAAAGAGTCAGAAACATCGATGAGAGAGAGACATCGATCACCTGCCTCCTGCACAACCCCCAATGGGGAATGTGCCTGCAACCAAGGTACGTGCCCTTCACTGGAATCGAACCTGGGACCTTCCAGTCTCCAGGCCGACGCTCTATCCACTGAGCCAAATCGGTTTTAGCTTAACATGTTGTGACCAAAGACATGAGTGTGGGATGGTCACTGCTATTGATGAGCACAATGAGTGTACAACCACCTTTCATGATATCTACTACTAAATGGAAATAGAGCTGCTGACATTGGCCTCATTTTTTTAAAAAATATATTTTATTGATTTTTTTTTTACAGAGAGGAAGGGAGAGAGAAAGTCAGAAACATTGATGAGAGAAAGACATCGATCAGCCGCCTCCTGCATGCCCCACAGTGGAGATGTGCCTGCAAGCAAGGTACATGCCCCCAACTGGAATCGAACCTGGGACCTTTCAGTCTGCAAGCCGATGCTCTATCCACTAAGCCAAACTGGTCTTGGCATGGCCTCATTTTTTAACCGCACATTATTTGGAGGTGGAAGAGTATAACTCCCGACTCCAGACGAGTGCTATTTATTTACTCAACATAACTTATCAAAAGTGTACTTGGAGCCAGAGAAGATCCTTGTCCTTGTGACAGTCACTTTTTATTAGAAGGAGTGTAGCAGAATTATATGGCCCGTGGGCCAAATCCAGCCGGCTACCTGTTTTGTTGTTGCTTTTTAAATTTGTTGTAATCCTTAACCAAGCATATGTTTTTTTAATTGATTTTAGAGGAAGAGGAAAAGAGAGTGAGAAACATTGATGTGATAGAGAAACATTGATTGGTTGCCTCCTGTATGCACCCTGACTGGGATCCAAACCCATAACCTTTTGATGTACTGAAAGATTCTAACCAACTGAGCCACCTGGCCAGGGCTACCTGTTTTTATAAATAAAGTTTTATTGTAGCACAGCCACATCTGCTCATTTACATATTGTCTAAGCTGTTTTTGCACTACAGTTGCAGAGTTGAGTAGCTGTGACAAAGTTGAAAATATGTATTATCTGGCTCTTTACAGAAAAAGTTTGTGGATCCTTGGGATACATCATGGAGAAATAAATATGCAGTAGAATGTGAAGAGGTGGCAAGTGTTATGAAAACCATACAGCAGGTTAAGGGATTAGGGAAGGGGGCCTACTTTATATATGGTGGTCATGGAGGGCCTTTCTGAAGATGGGACATTAACAGAGGATATTTAAAAGAGGAAGGTAAGATATGTCTGGTGTACAGCAAGTGCAGAGGCCCTGAAACTTGGAATGTCTAGGAATAGCAGTAAGGCCAAGGAGGAAAATGATTGAGGGGGAAGGATGGGAACTGAGGCTGGGATAGCGGGGACCAGATCCTGCATTCTCTTATACTGTAGGCTGCAGTGCGCTCTAGGTTTAAGTGTGAGTGCTTTGAGAAAATTTTGGAAACCCTTCTATATAGTGGTCTTTTTGGCTAAATAAATGGCTGAGTCTGGAAACTGAATACCTTGTAGCATATTTCAAAATCTCTAAGAAACATTTCTTTTTTGTTTTAATGTATATTTTTGGTGATTTCAGAGAGAAAGGAAGAAGGAGAGAGAAATAGAAACATCAATGATGAGAGAGAATCTGGCTGCCTCCTGCAATCCTAGGTGTATGCCCTGTCCGGAATCTAACCATGACCTCCTGGTTCATAGGTTGCCACTCATCCATGCTGGCCTGGCTCTAAGAAACATTTTTTTTACAAACTTTCCCCTACTCTCATCACTCTTACGCTTTGTCTCCCTCAGCCCCTATGTACCATCTATGTATTATATTTCACTGAATTTTTTTGGAGGGTATACAGTTTGGTGGAGAAAAAAATATCTCCCTGGTTAGAATGTAAAACCCTGGAGCCTAGAAATTGGGTCATCTACATTAGCAGCGTTCAAACTTAAAAAAATATATAACCTAACAAAAAATGTATTTGATATTATGAGTCAGTAGTTATATACATATGTAATAAAATAAAGATTTCACAAAACAATACTTATCTTTACTATGAGAGATGAATTCCATTTTCTATTCTGTTTTATTAGAAACAAAAACACTAGTTGTGACCTTCTGGATTGATTTCTCATTCTACTCATGAATTGTGCCTGGCTATTTGAAGACACTGACCTAGGCTGTCTAATTCATAACTTTGAGTCCTTATGGACAAGGTATTGTCATAGGTACTGTGAGTAAAATAGAAAACTCCTAATACATTTTCCTCTTGGAGGAGATACGGGAAGGTCTAAGCATATAAAATAAACTAGCTGTAGTATGACTGGGGCATTAAGTGTCAAATCAATTACTACAAGTTCCATAGTGTTGGCAAGTGGAATAGAATGCTTTTTGGATGTCAGAGAGGCATTCCCAAAAAGTTGGCATTTAAACTCAGGACTTGAAGACCTTCTGTGTTTTTATAACAAGAGTTAGGGACAAAGGAGTCTACCAAGTGGGAGAATAGTGGAAGATAAAGTGCAGAGCTAAGAAAACACGAGGTGGTTGGAGATAGGTGGATGGGACAACACCAAGAAGACCAGAGTTTCTGAAACAGAAGACTCCTATTATTAGTGGTGGGAGTGAGGTATTAAAAAGATTGATTGATTGCGTATGATTCCAAGGAGAAAGTGGAACAGGGACCCTTTGTTTTGACTTTAGTGCTAAAAGTCTGTTTTTCCTTCTGTAAAAGAAGGATACTAATCCTTGTTTTGCCTCTCTCTAAAGGTGTGTGGTGATGGAATGCCAGCATTTGTAAGAATGTTTTCTAAGTTAAGGAAAGCACTGCATAAATATAAGGTGATGGTATTTTTTTTTTTTTAAATCTTTCTCTTGATGTTTTAGAAAGAGAAAGAAACATTGATAGGTTGCCTCTCATACCCCAACCTGGGACCAAACCCACAACCCGGGCATGTGCTCTGACCCAAAATCGAACTGGCAACCTTTTGGTGTATGGGACAATGTTCAACCGAGTTACATGGCAGGGCAAACTGATGGTATTTTTAACGTGGGAGATAAGATTAGAAAGGAGGATTGTAGCAAGATAGATAGGAAAGGATTTTGGTTGCCATACTAAAGTGAATCTTTTCCTTTCTCCATACCGATTATGGGATAGAAAAGAGAGGGCAGTGCATCTCAAGTTTTTTTTTAAATATATTTTCCTGATTTTTTTACAGAGAGGAAGGGAGAGGGATAGAGAGTTAGAAACATCGATGAGAGGGAAACCTAGATCCCAGCAGCCTTCTACACATACTGGGAATGTGTCCGCAACCAAGGTACATGCCCTTGACCAGAATCGAACCTGGGACTCTTCATACCGTAGACCGACACTCTATCCACTGAGCCAAACTGGTTAGGGGACATCTCAAGTTTTAAGCAGAGAAAGGTCATGATGAAAAATGGTATGTTTTAGGAAGGTTAGTGTGTGCAGAAGAGATTATTGCCTATGGCAGAGAGTCCTGTTAAAGGCTTTTTGGTGAAATAAACTTGAAGTTAAAAGGGCCTAAATTAGTCCACAGCAATAGGAACAAAACAAAACAAAAAATGACTTGAAATATGGTCTTCATGCGAGAGAACAGGGACTAAAGTATAATTTCAGGACAAACTAGCGAGAGGAGAGATGGGGTAAAGCAATTTGCAGCTTTTAACACTTTGAATTTAAAGTGATGGTAGGCCATTAAGTAGAAATCAAGAGTTGCAAAATGCTATAGTGCTACTCAGGGGGGTGGAGATCTTAGCTAGAGATAAGAATTTTATTTTATAGCCCCTACATTGAATCCTGGGATTGACTAGATTTCTAAGGAAGAAAGCATCTGGAGAAGGGAGGATCATCAGATTGCTAAGACAAGAACCATGGTTGTGAAGTGACTTGGAAGCCACAAAGACCCTAACAGCACTTACCATGCAGGTATTGACTTACTCCTTTAGTTGAAGGCTTCTTTTTTTTTACTGTTCAGTTTTTATTTCATAATAATAAACTTAACTCTGCAATCCAGCTAGACTGGGAAGGAAGGAGTAAGAAATTATAGAACCTAGTGAACTGTGGCAAGAGCACAAAGATTATAGGACACTAGAGACCCAGTGCATGGATTTGTGCACTGGTGGCGTCCTTGCCGGTATAGGGCCAAAGCCAGCTCTCCGACATCCCCTGAGGGGTCCTGGATTGCGAGAGGGCCCAGGCCAGACCAAGGACCCACCAGTGCACGAATCTGTGCACCAGGCCTGTAATATGCATATAAGATCTTTGGTTAATCTCTTCCCACCCTACCCCCTCTTCTCTTCCCTCTGATATTCATCAGTTTGTTCTGTTTCCATGCTTGTGGTTTCTGCTCCTACATTGAGCGTCTGCCCCCTGGTGGCCAGTGTGCATCATAGCTACTGGCCAGTCGTTTAGGCTTTTATATATATAGATTCCAAGCAAAACGGGCTGAAGGGGTCCTCTCCTGAGCTACAGAAGGAATAGTCTGGTACTGAACATAAAACAAAAGATAAAACAAGTCAAATTTATTAGAGTTGTCCATAGTCAGCAATGGTAATCTTGCTGGTCTTGCCATTCCTGGACCCAAGTGCTCCATGGCTGTCACAATATCCTTGCTATCTTTCACCTGGCTGAAGACCACATGCTTGCCATCCAACCACTCAGTCTTGGCAGCGCAGATGGAAAACTGGGAGCTGTTTGTGTTAAGTCCAGCATTTGCCATGGACAAGATGCCAGGACATGTATGTTTCAGGATGAAGTTCTTATCTTCAAATTTCTCCCCATAGATGGACTTGCTGCCTATGCCATTATGGTGTATGAAGTCACCACCCTGGCACATAAATCGCGAAATAATTCTGTGAAAGCAGGAATCTTTATTTCTCCCCAGAGCTCAGAGCATGGAAGTTTTCTACTGTCTTTGAAACTTTTTCTGTAAATATCTTGAAGGAGATGCAGCCCAAGGGCTGAACATGGGTGGCTCTGGGGCGGTGGCATCTGCGGAAATGAAGTTTCTTTGAATAGGGATAGAAGGTAGAGGAGATGAAGAGGTGGGAAGGGGAGAAACTAGTAATAATCAAGTGTCTGCTACATTATATATATATATATATATGCCTAACATGCAAATTGTCCCCATGGGAGTTCATTTGGGAGACCCATCACTCACTATGACATGCGCTGACCACTAGAGGGTGGCATAGAACAAATTGAGGTCCTGGCTGGCAGCCGAGGGGTCCCAATTGGCCCTAATCGCCGGCCAGGCCTGGGGACTCTACCTGTGCACTACTATACATATTGAGAGCTTACCACCTGATAGGCATTGACGTTCAGCATTTCACATGTGCCAACTCATTTAATTTTTGCAACTGTTTTTGAGATACATATTATTATCCCAGTTTTACAGATGAGGAAGTTGGCGCACTACGAAATTAAGTACCTGAACAAAAGTTACATGGTCCGTAATACAGCAGGGATTTAGACCCAGGCATACTCTGTGCCTGGTCCTTTATAGACGGTTTCTACAGCAGGGACCTCAATTAAAAGGCCTAGTAAAATGTTAAGCAACACAGCAAAGATGTCTTTCCATTTTATAAAATAAAGAATTGAGTCTCAGAGGTTAGGTTATTTGTCCTAGGTCATAAAGATAGTAAATGGTCAAACCAGAAATTGACTTAATTCTGTCAGAAACCAAAGCCCATGTTCACTTATATTTCATGCAGAGGTCAATAAACTTCTTCTGTGCAGAGTTAGATAGCATCCACGGCTTTGTGGGCCATATGATCTCCTCCACTTTGCTGTTGGCATGAAAACTCCCTAAGACTAAACATACACAGGTGAGCATGGGTGGCTATGATCCAATAAACTTTGTTTATGGGCACTGCAATTTGAGTTACATGCAATTTTCAGGCATCACCAAATAGTACTCTTTAGATTTTCCGTTTCTAAACATTTAAAAATGTAAAAAGTATTCTTAGCTAGTAGGCTGTACAGAAACAGGTGGCGGGCCATGGTTTGCTGACCCCTGCTTTAATCTGTTTACTTAATATATATTGAATACCTTTTCTGTGTGAAGACATTGTGTTGGGAGACTGGAGACAAAGAAAACAAAAAGGGTTCCAACCTTCTGAGGTGAGAAAGGTGATTATAATACAGTGAAGTAAGAACTATAATAAGTTTATACTTAAAAAAGCTATAATGAAAGGATATGGGAGGCTTCTCAATTTCATGGGTAAATTCATGAAGGCATCCCAAAAGAAGTCATGCATTTGAACTGGAAGTTGATAGATTGCTGGCTAGGTGGTGTGGGGAGGGTATCGCGTGAACAGAAAAAGTATCATTTGAGGGGAGGCCATGGGAAATTTGGCATCTGAAGGGTGAACTTACAGGGAGGAGGAGGGGACAGGTAAATGACCATAAGTAAGACAGTTGTTATAGTGGGTACAAATAGGAGATATATTTGGTAACTGGTGAGACATAGGGATTGAGGAAAAGCAAAACATCTAGGAAAACTTAGGGTTTTGGCTTGATTAGTTGGTCAGTGCCATTCATCAAAATGTTTATCTAGGGCAGAGAAGCATGTATTAAGGGTGGGGAGCAGGGAAAAGAGAAATGACTTTCCGTTTTCAGCTTGTTGGGTTTGAGATACCTATGGGACATCCAGGTTGAGATGTCCAGTGGCAGTTGAATATGTGGGTCTGGAATTTAGGAGGAAGATATCTGAGCTAAATTGAATCTATAGTAGTAGAGTTGATTGCTCAGTGATGGTGAGAACATTTGGGTTGAGAAGAGGAGACTGATCTTTAAGCCCTTGGATACTGACTGAATGGGGACAGCCTGGAGAGGATGAGGAGAATCAGGAGAGGGTACTGACATTGAAATTTAGGAAGGTGATTTGCCGGAAGGAGGATATTGTCAGTTTTTCTACAGAAAGGTCAAGAAGATAAGGAATGAAGTGTTCATTGGCTGGGGCTGTTGAAATCAGGAAGGTTGTGGAACTTAATGAGCACTTTGAAAGGAATGGACTAGAGCCCAGATTTCAGTGTGTTAAGTCCTGAATGAACATGAGAGGTTGGAAATACTATCTAAAGATTTAGCCGGGAAGAGAAGGAGATAGCCATACGTAGGGCATCTCTAGCAGTTATTTAGTGTAGGGTTTGGCAGATACTAGAGGATAGGAAAATTGATTCATTCAACAAACACTGTGCCAGGCACTGTTGTTGAAACTGGGGATAGAGTAATGAAAAAGAGTAAGAGGAAGTTCTTATTGTAGAACTTACATTTTAATGGGGAGAAGGGTACAGAAAATATTGGCTAGTGCTAAAACTCTGAAGAAAATAAAGCAGGGAATAAGGATTGAATAGATAGAAAGAGGAGTGGTTTGTGTGGCTATTTTTAAGAGAGGATGGTCAGTAATATCTTGCAAAGAAGACGACTACTCTCAAGCAAAGACTTCATCAAGTATACAAGGTGTGGGGTGAGAAAAAAATAGGTTCTTTGAGGAATGGGGTGGTTGGAGCTGATGAGGCAGAGAAGTAGGGAAGATGAGGTAGGGAAAGACTGGGTCCAGGTTACAGGCCATGGCAAGGCATTTTAATTCTTTGAATGTAGAGCTGACAGAACTTAATGGTACAGTGTAGGTAAAAGCATGTAGGTGAGAAGAAGACCACTTACTGAGTTGGGGAAGGCAGGAGGAGGGGCAGAGCATTTAGGGGGATAGAGATCAAGAGTTTGGTTTCAGACTAAGAGGTTAGCGATGTCAGATGTTCAAGTAGAGATGTATAAGCCATTTGGATGAATAAACTAGAATTTGGTTGGTTGAATATGAGGGATCTAGACTTGATGTGATTATGTTGGCCTTTCCCTAGTTGATTGTGCTTGAGTCCCCCAAATATTTTAATAGATAAATTTTTTTTTGGAGGGGGGGGGTCTTGTCTTTTTTACCAAAATAGCAGAAAAGGGAGCTCATAGATGTAGAAAGCCCACTGTGGCTCCTATATCGGCCAGCAGAGCTCACTGTGAGAATTAGGCCATTCTGGCAGCATGATAATGAATCAGCTCATTTTAGTTCTTTTCTCACCAATAAAATCAAGAGGAAGATAGGATAATACAGGCAGTCCTCAGGTTACATCGGAGACCCATTCTTATGGCTCGATGTAACACAATTTTCACTGTAAGTCGGAACCCACCTACATAAGCACCTACATCACTCACTTGGAGCACATACACAGCAGTAATGAAATGAAACAGTTAAAAAAAATTAGCCGAAACCGGTTTGGCTCAGTGGATAAAGCATCGGCCTGCAGACTGAAGGGTCCCAGGTTCGATTCTGGTCAAGGGCATGTATCTTGGTTGCGGGCACATCCCCAGTAGGGGGCGTGCAGGAGGCGGCTGATGGATGTCTCTCTCATCGATGTTTCTAACTCTATCCCTCTCCCTTCCTCTCTGTAAAAAATCAATAAAATATATTTTAAAAAAATAAAAGAAAGATAACAATTCCTGACCTTTACTTGTGGTAAATAAATAATACAAAACATAAAGCACATATGTACATACATCGGACCAACGAAACTTTTTTTTTATAAATGCTATAAATGGGAGATGGCGACGTAACCACAAAGTGACGTAAGTTGAGTCCAATGTAACCCAAGGACTGGCTGTAAACCTTTTAGTCTAGAAGGAAATCAACATTCTTCCTTTTTTTCCAAATAAAATTGTGGTCTGGAAAGGCTGCTCAGTCTTATTACTTGAGATCAATGTCAGGACTAGAATTCAGATCCAATGGCCTTTTTTTTATTAAAAGAGAGAGAGAAGCATCAATGATGAGAGAATCCCCTCATACACTCCCCCTAATGGGGATGGAGCCCACAACCAGGGCATGTGCCCTGACTGGGAATTGAAATGTGACTTCTCCTGGTTAATAGATTGACACTTAACCACTGAGCTATGCTTGCCAGGCCAAATCCCATGGCTTTTACTCCAGCCTATTTTCTACTGTGTATGCTTCTGGGATGAAGTGACCCAAAACTGCAGGTTCATTAGTTTATAGGTGCTCTAAGGCTAGACTTTTGCAGTGGGTAAAATTTGCCTGTTTGCTCAAGTTTTTTCTTGAGTTTCTGAACAGTTAATTTGGGAATGGGACTTTGGAGCCAGACTGCGTGGGTTCAAACCCCAGCTTGGTTACTTACTAAGTAACATTTGGCAAATTGTTTCTCTATGCATCATTTCACAAAATAGGCATATGCTTAGTAACCTCAGGGTGGTTGTATTTGATGGTTAGCCTATCTAATAAAGAGGGAATATATGCAAATGGACCATCATGCCATCACAAGATGGTGGCGCCTACACCAGGGGCAGGGCAGCAAGGAGCGGGCTCAATGGGCTGTTGCCTCCCCCACTGACCCTGGCCTCCTTGTTGCTCACCTCACCCGGCAATCCAACCACAGACTGCGGGTCCCTAGGCAGGCAGTGCCTGGTGGAGTTTGTGCTGAGGTGGGTGAGGCAGGTGCATGGGCTGCGGCAGTCCCTGTGGCACAGGGATGGACTGAGAATTTAGGTGACTCATCCTCGGCTTCCAGCTGTCACTGGACTGGGCTCAGAGTGGGTAGGGGTGGGGTTGAGGTGAGTGTGGGCAAAGCCTCACTGCAGGCTGCAGGTGGGGGTGCGAGCTGAGGTTTAGTGTAGGAGACACGGCTGGGTGTGGCCTGCGGAGGGCGTCATCTGCCTGAAAATCTCTGAGGGAAGGGGTGCTGCTGGGAAGTGCAGGTTGGGTCCAGGGAGGTGGAGACGGTGCCTAGGAGCCCAGCACAGGACTGCCTGGTCCAGCCTGTGAGAGACACATTTAGTGGAATTTCATGATCACCCTGCACTTCTCTTAATATTTTCAAAACTAGCAAGGTGTACCCTAGCAGGAGTCCTGTATGATAGGGAGTGGATGTTAAGAGTAGCGGTGAGAAGGAAGCATGGGGTACAGGGGGGCACAGAATTGGATCCCCAAAGACTTAGTGCCTGCCTGGGTGGGAGGATGAGCTGAGGTGAGATCCTCGGATGGGAAGGAGTAGGTAGCAGGCAACAAGCATGTCTCACACAAATCCCAGTCACTTTGTGGTAATTGGCATTCCTGGAGTATTGTGTAAACCCTGGAGAGAAATGTATAGGTCATTTTGGCTTTTATCTCTTAAAAATGAGATTTTTAAACTGCAGCTCCATTTAACATACTGAATGTAAGGCCCCGTATTTCTTAGAAAGGGATGTGACGTAACATAGCAGTCATGTCAGGATTAATGATATATCACTTAAATTGATACCATGTAATTAAAAAACAGGACTCTGTCTAAGTCAGCTAAATTCCTATTAAAAATTCCCTATATGAAAATAAAACAGAGGAACTGTGGCCTTTCTGGAAAGATGTACATATCTTTCTGAAAAATGAATTAAGAAATAGCTTTGCTTTAATTGTCATGATTCTCTTATGACAGTTTTCTAACTTTGTTGGGAGGGATCTAAAGTTAAATTTTGTTTACATTTTTAGATCAATGCAATTCTTCCCCTCCCCCCTCAACCATATATTTCTGTTGTAACTATAAGATTGATCTAATTTTGCATTCTTATTTATGCTAATATTTCTTTACAGGTGATTTGGGGGCGGGCACAAAGTCTTCTTTGAAGAGCTTTGTACAGTTACTGAAGGATTTCAGAAGCAGTATTGATTGATCTATTTGGTTTGACATTGAACTCACAGAAAAATTATCAGACATTACTGAAGACATTGAATGCTATTAGGTACTGCCATGCTGCCAAGGCCAAGTTCCTTTGCATAATATGTTGAACTGGCAGTTGGACATCCCCTGAGGGGTCCCAGATTGGAGAGAGTGCAGGCTGGGCTGAGGGAATGAATTTTGTGCATGAATTGTGTGCACCGGTCCTCTAGTTGTGTGTGTGTGTGTGTGTGTGTGTGTGTGTGTGTGTGTGTGTTTCTGCTATTCTGGTATTGGTAGGTTTGGGGCATGCTGGCACCAGTTGCAGCTTGTTTGAGAGATTTTAGAAGGGCTAATATGCTAAGTTATATATAAAGGGCTAATATGCTAAGTTATATATATGCTAGTTATATATATATAAAGGGCTAATATGCTAGTTATATATATACAAAGGGCTAATATGCTAAGTGTCCAACAAATCACTATGATGTGCACTGACCACCAGGGGGCAGATGCACAATGCAGGAGCTGCTGAGCTGCAGTGACTTGGCAGCGGTGGTTCTTAGGCGACACACCCTGAAACCAGAGAGGAGGGAGTCTGATTCCTCAGGGGGGCCGCACTATTTCACCTTCGGCCATGGGTTATGTTGTTGCTGGGGCACTGTTGGCCCCGCATCTGGTATACTGCACACTTGCTTTTGTGTTCCACACTCTGTATGACAGCGACTTTGCAGAGTGCCCTCTTGTACTCTAGGACCCCTTGGGGAATGTCAGAGAGCCAGTTTCGGCCTGCTTCCCACAGGCCAAGCCAAAGATCCCACCTGCTAGAAGGACCCTGCTCACTCTGCAGACTCGGGGGAAGGATCTCAGGAGGTTGGTTCCAGGTCATGTCTGGCCTCAATTAATTTTCTTTCTAATTAATTTTCTTTCAATGAGCAGCAATGTGTACACCGGTCACTAGTCCTAATAAAGAGATAATATGCAAACTGACCATCACACCCTCACAAGATTGCTACCTACGACTGGGCCAGCAGTGAGGTTGGTGAGGGACGACCAAATGACTAAACAAGCAGTCTGCGTGGGGCGACCAGGCCAGCAGAGGGGGAAGTTGGGGGTGACCAGGCCAGCAGGGGGGAGAGTTGGGGATGACCAGCCTGGCAGGGGGTGCAGTAAGAGGTGACTAGGCCGGCAGGAGGGCAGTTAGGGGCAACCAGGCCGGCAGGGGGGGTGTGCAGTTGAGGGTGATCAAGTCGGTGGCTGGGGGGAGTTAGGGGTGATTGTTGTGGAGTGAACATGAGTGAACAACCACTAGAGTCCAGACCAAATTAAAATTTAGGGAGCCTTGATTAGCCAGCTGGTGACTGCTCTGCCTTTCTCCATGCAGGGAGACCAGAGAGCTGCCCAGGCTGGTGACTGCTCTGCCTTTTCCACACAGGGAGTCCAGAGAGCAGCCCTGACCCTTTGTGTAGGACCACTTTTAAGCACATTTACCACATCTTATTTTTGCAGAGCAAGCAATTTAAGACAAAACAGTTTTTAATGTTAGGGTCATATTATTGATGACCATGTTATTTATAGGGTCATCCTGTTCTTCAGAAAGCTGACAGTGTTCTATCTTGCAAGGCTGTTTTGTGAGGTGCAGCTGTGATTCAAGGCTAAGTCAACTAGGAGGAAGCATGCTCAAAAATTTCTACTCTTGAACAGTGACCAGGCCGGTGGCGGCAGGGTGGGCAGTTAGGAGTGACCAGGAAGGCAGGCAGGTGAGTGATTAGGAGCCAATGGTCCAAGATTGTGAGAGGGATGTCCCGGATTGGAGAGGATACAGCCTGGGCTGAGGGGAGTCTCCACTCCCATGCATGAATTTCGTGTTCTGCGCCTCTATTATATATATATATAATCTTTGGTTAAACTCTTTCAATCTCCTTTTCCCTTCCTTCTGAGATTCTTCAGTGTGTTTCATGTTTCCATGCCTCTGATACTATTTTATTCAGTTTATTTTCTTCATTAGAATTCTTGTTTGTTTTGATTTTTATATTCAATTGTTGATAATGTATTTATTGCCATTTTGTTGTTCATGTTTTTATCTTTTTTTTCTTCTTTCTCTTCTTAGAGAATACCCTCTTCAACATTTCATGTAATACTGGTTTGGTGGTAATGAACTCCTTTACCTTTTTCTTATCTGTGAAGCTCTTTATCTGATCTTTAATCATAAATGATAGCTTTGCTGGATAATCTTGGTTGTAGTTGCTTGCTTTTCATCAGTTTGAATATTTCTTGCCATTCCTTCTGGCCTCCAAAGTTTCTGTTGAGAAATCAGCTGACAGTCTTATGAGTGCTCCCTTGTAGGTAACTAACTGATTTTTTTCTTGCTGCTTTTAGATCTCTCTGTAACACTTAGCATTATAATTATGCTATGTCTTGTTGGCCTTTTCGGTTTTCTCCTGATTGGGACTCTCTGTGCTTCCTGTACTTGTAGGTCTATTTCTTTCCCTAGGTAGAGGAACTTTTCTGTCATTATTTCTTCAAATAGGTTTTTCAATATCTTACTCTCTCTTCTCCTTCTGGCACCCCCTTAATGAAATGTTGATACACTTGAAGTTGTCTCAGAGGCTTCTTAAACCATCTTAATATGTTTGGATTATTTTTTCTTTTTGCTCTTCAGACTGGATGTTTTTTGCTTTTATTCTTAGAATCCTCTACTGTTGTATCTCCGTAAATTTTTCTTTATTTCAGTTAATATGTGCTTAATTTCTGACTGGTCTTTATTTATGTATTTGACATTCTCACTAATATCCTTGAAAGTCTCACTAGGTCCCTTGAAGTTTTCATTAACATTCTTGAGTTATCTTACAACCATTGGTTTGTACTCTGGATCCAGTAGCTTGCACATTTCTGTTTCTTTCATTTGTAACATGTTTCTTTATCTCCCCATTTTGGCTGCTTCGCTGTTTGTTTCTATTTACTAGGTAGAATTGTTGTGTCTCCTGGAATTGGTAGACTAGCCTTGTGTAATAGGTGTCCTGTAAGGCCCAGTGGCTCAGCCTCTCCAGTCACCTGAGCTGGGCACTCAAGGTGCACCCTGTGTGGGCTGTGTGCACAGTCCTGTTATAGTTGAGCCTTGATTGGCATCACTGGGAGGAATTGGCCTTCAGGCTAATTGGCTATGAGGACCAGCTGAGTGTACAGTGGAAGAGGTGCTATGCAAGAGACCCCTATATAGCAGGACTTGCTTCAGTGCGGCTTTGGTGTTCACTAAGTCTGCCCCTTGAATGTTGCTTGTGGATGTGTAGAGTTTTAATCTGGTATGGTCTGAAGCTGTCCACGTGTCACTGGCTTTGGGGCCTCCAGGGTGGTGCAAAGTTAGTTATTGCCTAGGGCTATCCGGCAGGAGCTATAGAGGGATCTGCAGATGACTGCTATTTGTATTAAGCTTGGGAGTGCTCAGGTGAGGCTCAACTGCGAAGTAAGGCAGGCTGGTGCTATTGCTGGGTCTTGGGCCTTTTATTGGTAGGTTTGGGGCATGCTGGCACCAGTTGCAGCTTGTTTGAGAGATTTTAGAAAAGTCTGAAGCTTGAGGCAGGACAGCTGTTTTCATATGGAAAAGCTGCTGCAAACAGTTGGGGGATAAGGCTCTGGGAATCACCAGGGCAGAGCACAGAGTATGGGCCATGCTGATGGAAACTCAAATATGGCTGCCAGTCAGCCCTGTCACAGGAGGGTCCCAAAACAAGAACAGTGAACCCTGCAAGCACCTCCATCTGGGAGAAAACCAAATTCCTGCCCCAATGCCAGACAATCCAGTTCCTCCCCATACGTGTCTGGGTTTGAGTCTGAATAAGTTTGTGACCAGCTCTTTAAGAGGAACACCTAGGTCTTCAGCAGCTTCTGTGTCACTCAGCCACAATCCCTACTAGTTTTTACAGCCCTCAGTTACAGGGACTTCTCAGTTTTGAAATCCTAGGCTGGGGGTCTGGTATGGGGCTGGATCCCTCCCTTGCTCCTCACAGACAGCCTCCACAGAGACTATCTCCCTCCTGAGTAAAAAGCGGGCACATGTGGGGGTCGGACAAGCCCATTCCATGCCTCCATCCTTCATTCCAGTCTCAGTGTGCTTTCTTCTTTACTTCTCTAGTTGTAGGACTACCATTCAGCCAGCTTTCAGGCAGTTCTGAATGATGGTTGTTCTGTATTTTAGTTGTAATTTTGATGTGTTTGTGGGAGGCAACAAATACAGTTGTTTACCTATGGCACCATCTTGAACATTTCTTGTGGCAATATTGTTTTTCCTGATATATCACCCAGGCAAGGGAAACAAAAGAAAAGAAAACAAATAGAACTACATGAAACTAAAAAAATTTTGCACGGCAAAGGAAAACATCAATAAAATGAAAAAACAACCCACCAAATGGGAGACTATATTTGCCAATGATACATCTGATAAGGGGTTAACTTCCAAAGTTTATAAAGAACTTATAAAACTCAACACCAAAATAAAAAATAGTCCGATTAAAAAATGGGCACAATACCTTAGTAGACACTTTGGGCAATTGACATGAAAAGTTGCTCAGTGTTACTAACCATCAGAGAAATGCAAATTAAAAGCACCTCATGCCTGTCAGAATGGCTATTATTGATAAATCAACAAACAGCCCTAGCCAGTTCGGCTCATTGGATAGAGTGTCAGTCTGTGGACCATAGGTTCCCAGGTTTGATTCCACTCAAGGGCACATACCTTGGTGGAGGCTTTTCTTTGGCCTGGGTCCTGGTTGGGGCATGTATAGGAGGTAACAAATTGATGTGTTTCTCTCTTTCTTTCTCTTTCTCTTCCCCTATCCCCCCTCCAAAAAAAAAAAAAATCAATGGAAAAATATTCTTAGGTGAGGGTTTAAAAATGAAAAAAAAAATCAATCAATCAATCAATAACAAGTGTTGGTAAGGATATGGAGAAAAGGAAACCCTCGTGCACTGTTGGTGGGAATGCAGATTGGTACAGCCACTGTGGAAAGCATTATGGAATTACCTCAAACAATAGCAAATAGCCTCGCCAGTGTGGTTCAGTGGTTGACTGTCAACCCATATATCAAGAGATCGCTGGTTTGATTCCCAGTCAGAGCACATGTCCAGGTTACTGACTGGATTCCCAGTAGGAGTTATGCAGGAGGCAGGTGATTGATGTCTGACCCTCACATCCATGTTTCTTTCTCCTTCTCCTTCCTCTCTCTCAAAAACTGATGAAAAACATGTATTATAAAAAATAAATATGGAACTGTATAATGAGCTAGCAGGTTCACCCTGGGAATATCTCCAAAGAAACCTGAAACACTAATTCAAAAAAAATAAATGCCCACCCTTATATTCACTGTAGCATTATTTACAATAGCCAAGATTTGGAATCAGCCCAAATGTCCATCAGTGGGTGAGTAGATAAAAAGCTGTGGACACAATGGGATACTACTCAGTTGTAAAAAAAGGAAATCTTATCCTTAGTGACAACATGGATAAACCTAGGGAGCATTATGCTAACTCAAATAAGCCAGTCAGAGAAAGACAAGTACCATATGTTTCATTTTTATATGGAATCTAGTGGACAAAATAAACAAACAAGATAGAAACAGACTCAGAGAACAGACTGAGAGCTCAGAAGGAGGGGTGTGCACAGATGAGTGAATAAAGTGAAGGGATTAAGCAAAAACATAAAAAACTCAGACACAGGCAATAGTATGGTGATTATGAGGGAAAGGAGATGGGAGAAGGAAGAAGAAGGTATAGGGGCATATAGTGAACACACAATATACAGATGACATATTATAGAATTAGACGCCTGAAACCTATGTAATTTTATTAACTAATGTCACCCCGGTACATTCATTAAAAAAGAATAAATAAAAACACATCATAGCAAAAAAAAAAAAGTGTTAAACTACTAAGGTATATATCTGATAAAAGGAAATCACCACCAAACTTCTAAATAATTAGGCCCAAAATATTTCTAGTATTAAACATTGAAATAAATATTTGTTGTACATACATTTAAGAAAGATGAATAAAAACAAGTAGAATCATCTTTTCCAACCCACTGATTACTGTTCAGTTTGGTCTGGGTCCCCAGGGTCTCACCTGAAACTGGGATTCAATGCAGTTAGAAGTGGCACAGTTGGGAGGCTTTGTCTCTCACCCACTAGAGAAAGCCAGCAGCACAATCAGCAGTCCGTCCTCTTTGCGTGCATTGGTGTGTGAGCCCCAGAGTTCTGCCCTTTCGTTCTGCCCTAAATTTACATGCACTCTTCCCTTTTCACAGTCCAGACTACCCTCCCTCACCCCCCGTATGAGTCTCGCCTGGAGCTGGGGTTCAATGCAGTAGGATAAGGGGTTCAGTGCTGTTGGGAGTCTCTGTCTCCCTCCTGTCAGAGGAAACCAACCAGGCACACCGCCACCTGTTTTCTCCACGCGCGTGTCTCCGTATCTCAGCTTTTTGCAGCTCCTCTGAGTCTCCATGAGCCCCTCTCTTTCCTTCTAGTTGTAGAATTTCCACTCAGCCAACTTTGCTATGGTTCTGGATGCTGTCTGTTCTGTCTTTTAGTTGTAGTTTTGAAATTGTTGTGCAAGGCAGCAGTTTAGGTATTCACCTGTGCCGCCATCTTTGTTTCCTCCTCCGCATAATATTTTTAAAATATATTTTTATTGATTTTAGAGAGGAAGGGAAAGGGAGAGAGACACAGAAATATCAATAATGAGAGAGAACCATTGCTCAGCTTCCTCCTGCACATCCTCTACTAGGGATGGAGCCTGCAACCCAGCCATTTGCCCTTGACTGGAATCGAATCTGGGACCCTTCCGTCCACAGGCCAGCGCTTTATCCACTGAGCCAAACCAGCTAGGTCAAGGCATAATTTTTTAATTAAAGGCGATATTGGTTTATAGTACTATGTAAGTTTTTGGTGTGCAACATTATAATTTATACATTATGCTATTATACACTATAGCATTCTCAACACCAAGTCTAGTTTCCATCTTTCACCATACATTTGACCTCCTTTACCCATTTCACCTCCACATACCTATCACTTCCTTCCCTTTTGGTAACCACCCATCTGTTACTATATCTGTGAGTTTGATTTTGTAACATTTTATTAAACATTTTAAATTATTTTCCTTAAGTATAAATCAGAGTAACATATTCACCATATTTTCAAATATTCCTATATTATTTTCCTATGTTGTTACTAGTCATTTTGGAAAGGAAATATGTAGTTAAATGAACACCTTAACAATTTATAAATGTGAAATGGAGAGTAGCCTTTTACAATTGCTAATTAATGATCTTTTTTTTTTTTGTAGGTGTCAGCTGTGATGCATGTTTAAAAGGAAATTTTCGAGGTCGCAGATATAAGTGTTTAATTTGCTACGATTACGATCTTTGTGCGTCTTGTTATGAAAGTGGTGCAACAACAACAAGGCATACAACTGACCACCCAATGCAGTGCATATTAACAAGGGTAGATTTTGGTACGTATTTAATAATATTTTAATGGATTATCATTTAGAATTTTATGTGTATATGTGTGAAGAAATAAAGGCAAAATGTTCTAAGAACTCTACCCCCAACAGCATACATGAGGCTCCAAACTTATTAAAAATAACATGAATCTTTTCTAAATTCTATGTAATTCTTTCTCCTAATTATGGTTTACTTGTTCATGAAAGCCATTCAGAAACATATATAACTGACAAGATAGATACAGAAGAGTGCTTCAGTAAAAAAGGAATAAGGTTAAACTGCCTGTTCTAATAATACACACATATTCTTGTTCTAGTTATCAGAAAACAGATAATTCCTACAATTGATTAGAAGACATTTTCAATCTATAAGGAAAGTTATAAATGTTTTATTGGTATAATTTCTTACATAGTCAGCTCTTGTTATTATCTTTTTCTTATAGTCAAAGACGACTAATTTGTATTTCTTTGATGGTTAATGTGTTGATCATTTTTTTCTTTTGCTTATTGGCCACTTGTATATATATATACTTTGCAGAAATGGCTATTTAGATCCTTTGCAAATTTTTTAAATGGGGGATATATCTTTTGTTACTGAGTTTTAATAGTTCATTGTGTATTTATATACAAGCTCCTTATCAGAAATTTTGGTTTGCAGAAATTTTTTTCCATTCCGCGGGTTGTCTTCACTTTCTTGATGATGTGTTTTGAAGCACAAAAGTTTTAATTTTGTTGATGTCAAGTTAATCTTGTTTTTTTTCTTACATTGTGCTTTTGGTATCGTAGCTAGGAAACCTATTGCCTAATTCAAGATCACAAAAATTTAAAACTATGTTTTCTTCTAAGAGTTTTGTAATTTTAGCTTTTATATTTATTTTTTTTTATTTTATTGATTTTTTACAGAGAGAAAGGGAGAGGGATAGAGATTAGAAATATTGATGAGAGAAAAACATCGATTAGCTGCCTTCTGCATCCCCTTCTACTGGGGATGTACCCTTGACCGGAATCGAACCCGGGGCCCTTCAGTCCACAGACCAACGCTCTATCCACTGAGCCAAACCAATCAGGGCTTAGTTTTTATATTTAGATCTTTGATTTAATTTTTATAAATGGAATGAGAAAGAGGTTCAATTTTGTTCTTTGGCATATGGATATTCAGTTGTCCCAGCATCATTTGTTGAAAAGACGATTCTTTACCCAGTGAAATATATCTTGGCATTCTTGTTGAAAATCAGTTGGCAGGGATAGGGGGAAATAGAGTGATGTTGGTCAAAAGGTACAAAGTTTTGTTATGCAAGATGAATAAGTTCTAGAGATGAACAAATTCTAATAAATAGCATGATGACCATAGTTAGTAATATCGTATTCTATATCAACAAACACACATACACAAACACAGTGGTAACTATGTAGAGGTGGAGGATATGTTAATTATGTCGATTGTGGTGATCTTTCCATAGTATAAGTAATCAAAACATCAAGTTATAATCATTAATATATATAATTTTATGTGTCAAAGATATCTTGATAATGCTATTAAAAAAGTTAGTTGATCATAAATATGTTTATTTCTAGACTCTTAAGTGATTTCATTGATTTATATGACTATCTTTATGCCAGTATTACGCTGTCTTGATAACTAGCTTTGTAGTAAGCTTTGAAATCAAGAAGTGTGAGTCAACTTTGTTCTTCAAGATTATTTTGGGTATTCTAGATCCCTTGAGTTTCTGTGTAAATTTCGGATCAGTTTGTCAAATTTCTGCAAGGAAGCCCACAGGGATTTTGATAGGGATTGTTTTGAATCTGTAGATCAATTGGTAGAGTAATAATAAATCTCTCAGTCCATGAACATGGGATCTTTTTCCATTTACCTAGGTCATTTAATTCAAGATCACAAAAATTTAAAACTATGTTTTCTTCTAAGAGTTTTGTAATTTTAGCTTTTATATTTATTTTTATTTTTATTTTATATTTATTTTTTTTATTTTTTTCAACAATGATTTATAGTTATCAAAGAACAAGTTTTATGTTTCTTTCATTAAATATATTTCTAAGTATTATTTTTGCTGTTGTACATGGAATTTTTAAATTTTTATTTATATATATATATATATATATATATTTTTTTTTTTTTTTACTGCAAGTACATAGAACAGCAACTGGTTTTTGTATATAGAACTTGTATCCTGTGATGTTACTGAACTCATTTATTACTTCTAATAGTTTTTTGGTAGATTCCTAAGGGTTTGGAAGGAAATCTGCTATTAGAGATAATTTTACTTCTTTCCATCTGGATGGCTTTCGTGTCACTTTCTTGCCTAGATTTTTAGTAAAATATTGAATAGAAATGGCAAGAGTGAACCATTCTTGTCATTTCTGATGGTAGGGGTGGGGAGATATCCAGTCTTTCACCAGTATACTGTTAGCTGTGCCTTCTTTGTAAATACCCTTTAACAGCTGAGGAAGATTTTTATATATTTATCTTCGCTATCCCAAATTTACCTGACAAGTCTTATGCACATAATAAATGGTCAGTATATATGTAGTGTAAATCTCCCTAAAAATTAATGTGAACAAATTAATCATCTAGTGAGCACTTCTTTCTATTTTCTCATCTCACAAAAATGGTCATGCCCTTTTAAATTAGGCACTTGTTTTATGTTAAAAAATGAGATAGTTCTTTGTAATGAAGTGACATAACCTATACATTTTTTGTGTACTGCTTATGGAGGAAAATAGACTTATTCCTTGAGATGTACTATTTAAGCAAACAGATTATTCCCACAGATTCTCACTGAGTGGTTGGTTTTTCACTAACTGATTTGAGCAGAGTATGTTACAATAGTGTCCAAGTCAGCATTGCAAGAACTGAATGCCGAGAATCCTTCCTGCTTGTGAGAATGGTATATGATGAAACTATAACTGGGAGTTGGTATACTGATCATGGTCGTCTGTTCCTTTCCTCTGAGCACTTGTGTTCTTGTATATAATGCATCCTGACCATTTTTTTTTGTGTTGACATGGGTACTGCCACAGTATATACAGAAAAAAATAAATTGCAAGAAAATTAGAACCAAGCCCTGACCAGGTAGCTCAATTGGTGATCATGTCATCCTGATACATCAAGGTTGTGAGTTTGATCCCTGATCTCAAGGCACTTATAAGAATCAATCAATAGATACATAGATAAGTAGAACAACAAACCTATCTCTCTCTTTCTCTGTCTCAGTAATTAAAATTTAAAATAAAATTAGAACCAGATGTGAAATAAGAGATGTTTTAACGATAAATGAAGGGATTGTAAGTTCTTTGCTTTATTTTTGTCTTACGGCTATACTATCTATATGGAGAAGGAATTGGAGGGCTGTCATGGAATCCTTGAAAGAATAAGGATATTGCAAATATAAACAGGGACGCACCTAAGCACACATTGACAGTAAAGTTGTTGGTGAAGATTTTAGGCACACCTTTTTTAAAAAAAATATCATTGCAAATACTTCACATTGAGTTGATTGCCATTTTTATAGGCACATTTAAACTTTTGTACCATATGATTGCATTCTTATAATTAAAAAACTAATAATTCTTTCTCAGTGCAATTACACTTTATTTTTCAGATTTGTACTATGGTGGGGAAGCTTTCTCTGTAGAGCAGCCACAGTCTTTTACTTGCCCCTATTGTGGAAAAATGGGCTATACAGAGACATCTCTTCAAGAACATGTTACGTCTGAACACGCAGAAACATCAACAGAAGTGGTAAGTAGAACAGCCTCGTGTCTAAAATGATGGGGTTAAGTAAATTATTTCTAATATAAATAAAGCTAGGTCATTGTCATGTACCTTCTCCTAACTTTGCATAGTAATTATTAAAATTATATATATACTTTTTAAGTTATCTTTTTAAAAATATGTTTTTATTGATTTCAGAGAGGAAGAAAAAGGGAGAGAGAGATAGAAACATCAATGATGAGAGAGAATCATTGATTGGCTGCTTCCTGCACGCCCCCTGCTGGGGATTGAGCCTGCAATCTGGGAATCGAACCCAGGACCCTTCAGTCCACAGCCCGATACTCTGTCCACTGAGCCAAACCAGCTAGGGCTAAAATTATATCTTAACAACAAATTTTATACAGCTTAGGAAGCAGCATGTGTTCAAGATAATGCCCCTCATGTCCAACACTCTTCATTCACATTTGTTGGAAGCAAAGTGTAGAGTCTTCACCAAATTCAGGAGCCTTCAGGAAATAAATGCATTGTGAAAAGATTAAAAGCACTTCAACCTGCCACACAGCTCTTTTTATAGTATTCTTGCTACCTATCTCATTTTTCTTCTGTAAGGAAATCTTCAAAAGGAAATTTTAAAATCTTTGGTCATGTATTAAGTAGTAATCTATTATCACATCTCACTGACTTTACTGTACTTGGTTTTCTTCCAATCAGATCTCTTGCTTCATAACACAAAGCTCTGAGGTTCCTAGAAGTTCCTTATACTCTGATCTTTTCCAGTACCTAAAAGCTAGAGACCCAGAATAATATACAAAGAAAGTCTTGCCTAGAAAGCTTTTTAGGTATTTTACTTGACAGGTGATTCAGCATATATCCAAATTCAAGAGATGATCAGTTTCACTCAAAAGAGTCCTCTTCTCCCTTTACTGTTGGTAATAATAAAGAGATGTGAGATGGAACTTGGCACAAGCAGTTACACACTAAATACACTCAAAACAAATGAACTAAAACGAAGAGAAATAAAGCAGTGTCCAAGAACATGCAGCTAGTAAGGAGTAGAGTCGGTGTTTGAACTTACCCAGAGTCCTCTGGGTTATAGAGTATCTACTTAACCAATGTCCTACATCTCCACTACAGCTCTGCTGTTACAGCAGTGAATAACACAGGTTCACTTTCATTCCCATTTACATTGCTGGTTTAATGCTCAAAGTTGTTAAAGATTTGTCATTCAAACAGCTGGTAAATTTACATTATGTCATCCTCAAGCCCACTTTTACTAACTGATGACTCAGAAATGCTCTTATTTTGCATGTTGGGAAGCCTGAGAACACGGTTGTCACATTTCACTACTGTTCTTAATTTGTTCGTTTTATTCTGTCAAAGTGACTTTGCTTCCTTTTGTACAGTCCCAATCACCAGGGTAAAGAATATTGACTGGGTTGCATCTTCATTCTGGTTGCTGTGGAAAATTTGGAATAAGCTCTCCTTGATTTAATTTCTTTCAGGTGTGGTCCTTTATTTACCTAGATACAGTTAGGGAGAGATTTCTCTTATTATAAACTAGGCATTCTTAAAATCAGTATAGGCAAAAGGCCCTGGTACACTCTCACCACCCCACAGATGGACTGCTCAGTTTTTCACATCCGAAATTGGAAAGTACGGTGGAAATTTAAGTCCTATCTATAAAGGAAAAGCTAATTAATTACTCATTCCTTTAAAATAAGAGTTAGTTCCTAAAAGTAAATACAATTTTATACCAGATACACAATTTGAAAATTAGTTATTGACTATGTACAAATGGTTTTGTGGTCTGGCTCACATAATGTGTCCAGTTTACACGCCTTCATTAAGTTCCACACACAGCTCTAGGCAGTGGCTATCCTGTTTTTCATGTTGATATTTATGGAATATTTTAAGGATTTCCCCCCTTCTTATCAGCTTAGTCTGCATGAGCACTGACTGCATCTACATCTGTTCCCATGCATAACAAACCAGGACATTTCAAAGTGATACTACACGCTGGCCAGTTTGCTCAGTGGATAGAGCATTAACCTGCAGACTGAAGGGTCCTGGGTTTGATTCTGGTCAAGGGCACATGTCCAGATTGTGGGCTTGATCCCACAATGAAAGCAGCTGATCAATGATATTTCTCTCTCTCTCATCATTGATGTTTCTATTTCTCCCTCCTCTATCTTCTCTAACATCAAAAATAAATTTTTAAAAATAAATAAATATCTAGATGATATTACTATGGATCCCCCCTCACCCCATTCACTGGAGTTTGAATGACTCATGTCATTTTGGTGAGGGATTATGTTCACATAAAAGCTTACTCTTATCTCCTTTTCTGTTATTGTTTACATTTTTGTTTATAAATGCTCAATTTGTCACTTTGCTTTGTCCCTGTTTCCCACCTACATCCTCTAGAGCAGTGGTTCTCAACCTTCCTAAGGCCGCGACCCTTGCATACAGTTCCTCATGTGGTGGTGACCCCCAACCATGAAATTTTGCTACTGTGATGCATCGTGATGTAAATATCTGCATTTCCCGATGGTCTTAGGCGACCCCTGTGAAAGGGTCGCGACCCACAGGTTGAGAACCGCTGCTCTAGAGTCTAGACCATCACTGTACCTGTCTACAGGATTTAAGGATCTCACTCCTCTAACCATTTAAAACCATTCGGCTATACCACTGCAGATACTGCTGTCATCATTAGTAAGGATTTACATGGTACCTGACATAGCTAGTGAGAAAGACTACTGAAGGTTAATTTTGAAAACAACTTAGTTTCCCCTTTCAGTGAGGGGACTCTTAAGACCCAACCTGAAGATTTTCCTTCCTTCTTAAGATTATTGTAAGATTACTCAAGAGGTTTTTGATTTTGATAGTATGACATCCGACATAGAATGCGTAGTGAAGGTGATTACCCATTAAAAATTTAAAAAGCAAATTGGGTATAGTCTCAGGAGTCTTTATGTATACACCAAATTTGAAATTAAGTACAAGTTCTTAAAAATCCTCATAGTTACGAGATTTGGTAGATCAGGACAACTAACTGGATTTTGATCATGAAAAAAATTGGAGGAAGTAGCACTATATAATTATCAAAATCCATCAACCTGGTAGTAGAAGTGAACAATAGAGGCCAAACAGGATTGCAGATAGAAGGGATCTAGTTTGGGTTGTGAAAGATACATGGTGGGAAAACTTTTGTTTGAGCATAAAAGGACATTAAGAGTGACTCCTAAAAATTTTCTTACATCTTACATTTGAGCTGACTTGTCCTTCAGCTAATTAGAAAGCCTTCTGGGTTTTATAAAGTAAAAGCACTTTTTGATTTACCAACATTTTTTTTCTCACTTCTAGAACTTTGTTATATTATTTTGTCCATAATTAATAACAATCTTTTTTTTAAATATGTTTTATTGATTTTCTACAGAGAGAAAGGGAGAGGGATAGAGAGCCAGAAACATCCATGAGAGAGAGACATCGATCAGCCGCCTCTTGCCCGCCCCCTACTGGGGATGTGCCCACAACCAGGATACATGCCCTTGACCGGAATTGAACCTGGGACCCCTCAGTCCGCAGACCGACGCTCTATCCACTGAGCCAAACTGGTTTCGGCAATTACAATATTTTAATAGTTCACTGCTGGGACTTTTGCTTTCTATTTTGTATTTAATTTATTTGCTCTTTGTTTTCACTGCTCTCCAGAAAAGGGATGAAGTACCTGTAAAAGTGTCTTTTACAGGTACTTCATATATGTTAGTGAGACATTCCCCTCCCCTCCTTTTTAATGAAGACCAAGATGTGCTTTTAACAAGTTGAGTTTAATTTTTAAATAGTATGATAGTCTTTGGTTCCAATTAAAGTAATTTGATAAGAAATAAAAATCAAGGAGAATAATTATTTGGAAATTTTCCACAATCTGAATTGAGATAATTTTATTTTGAATGATAAATTTTATGGAAAAAAATGTTGGCATAAAAGAACATACAAATCTTTTTAAATGATTTATAATAATCAGTTTTAGCAGATAATGTGTTTAATTTTTTTTATTGATTTTGAGAGAGAGAGAGAGAGATTGATTTGTTCTACTTATTTATGCATTAACTGGTTCTTGTATGTACCTTGACTGATTATCGAACCCACAACCTTGGCATATAGATCCAGCCAGGGCACATGTGTTTAATATTTAAACAATTGTTTGAGTGTCAAGTAAAAGGAGCCATAGGAACAGAATAGAAATTATCATCATCGTTAAGACATTTTGTTTATAAACAATTAGATGCATTTGATCTATTTTCTCAACACATATGTTTCCTTATTAGGAGCAATAATAGTGGAGTGCCCCACAATTTTTCTAAATATTATGATTACCTATTTACCCATATAATCAAGTTATCAGGAAAGATAACATTTAAAAGCCAACAATACATTAAAAGAAAAAAAATAGGCTTTGATTGTTATTGCTTGTATTTTTCTTTTTTAATCAAAGAATGCAGTTGGATGCTGTCTGTGAACTAACAAAGGTACTTTATTTAGTAATATGAAGAAACAGGATTTGAAAAATACAGTTGCGACAGGCAGTCAACTATATTCAACTAGAAAGATCATCAGGATGTGTTATCTTTACTATTTGTGTTTTTTCATTAATTTTTTACAAAAATACATTATTACTGATTTCAGGAAGAGAAAGATAGAAACATCTATCAGCTGCCTCCTGCACTGGGAATTGAGCTGGACCTCCTGGTTGAGAGGTCAACATTCAACCAGTGAACCACACAGGCCCGGCCTTTTCGTTATTTTCCACTCAAAACACTTTCTGTTTTATAGCTCACTTTTTTTTATCTTTAGAATTTGGCTAAAGAATCTTTGCATAGTTGTGGGTTTTTTAAAATATATACATTTTTTTTTTATTTCAGGGAGGAAGAAAGAGGGGGAGGTAGAAAAAACAATGATGACTGAGAACCATTGATTGGCTCCTCCTACATGCCCCCTACTGAGTATTGAGCCCACAACCTGGGCATATACCTTTGACCTGAATCGAACTCGGGACTTTTTAGTTGCAGGCTGACGCTCTATCTATTGAGCCAAACTGGCCAGGCTGCATAGTTTTTAATAGTAGTTATTTCGAGCACATTTACTTATTTAAAATCAGATGATTATATTTTGCATTTTAAGGGTAATAGTCATTAGTATACTCAGTTGATAGCAAGGAAAGAAATGATGAGAGAGGCTTTGGATATTTCAGATTTGTTCTGGGATAATCCTATGCATATGTGTCTTAATTCTTTTAAGAAGTACTTCTATAAGAAATCAGTTTCGTAAGATGGTATAAAAATCAAAAGGGGAATCACTGAGATTATCTTGAAAATGAGGTAATAATAGCTTTTTCAGGAAGGTGTCTGTGCCTACTATTGAAAGTATATTATCTCTGGTTAGGAGTTTCATTACTACTACTTTTCTCCATGTTGAAATGAAATCCTGCAGGGGAAGGTGAACAGGCAGTTTTCAGAATAGAAAAAGCATGTGGAAGAGAGTACGTGGAAGAGAGCAGCAGGTGTTAAGAGACATTCATCTTGAATTCCTTTTTCTTTGGCCACCGATCTGGTTTCTTCTTTCTCCTATGAAATACTGGTTTGTATAGTTCCATGTCCAGATAGTTAATTTCAAGTTGGTGCATAGAATGTTTTGCAGGGCCTATAGGAAGATTTTTCGGGAAGGTAGTATCAAGTAAAGAAGGCAGCTTTGGCAATTGTTGGCAAAATACAAGATAGCACAGAGTTCTTCATGTAACTTTCGAGCCTTCCCTCCTCCTATCAACCCTTATTCCCCCTATGCCCCTCACATTTAAAAATAAAATAAACTGGTTAGGAAAATTATTTTAAGATGCCAATTTTGGTATTCAAAGTGAGGTCATTCCTTCTAAGAAGCCCTGCTGCATTCTGTCTCACTGAACAAGCTCCCTGGGGGAGAGGAGCATGCATACCTCTGTCCTCACCAGGCTCTAATTTCTAACAACCGTGTAAACAGTATAACGCCACCAGCTTAGGTGGGTTCATCTCTGGTTCTTCACTAAAATGTTGCTGCCTCCATTCCTGTTTCCCTGCCACATTCTGTTCTTACTGCCACCATTAAGCAATAAGAAGTTCTCATTTCCTTTTCTTAAAGTCCACATATAGAATACCCAGCTTAACCTTGGGAAGATAGAAAAGTAAAGCTTTACATTGGGGTTTTCTCCTAGGAGAACACGGGTGCTCACAACTAAATAATTATAGGAAGTCAAGCTCTGGCTCTATTGGAGTTAGTTATTTTTAAAAAAAAAAAATTTATTGATTTTTAGAGATGAAGGGACAGAGAGATAAAAACATCAATGATGAGAGACAGTCATAGACTGGCTGTCTCCTGCATGCCCAACACTGGGGATCGAACCCAGGCATGTGCCCTGATTGGGAATCATCGAAATATAGCCTCCTGGTTCACAGGTTGACACTTAACCACTGAGCCATGTGGCTGGAGTTATTTTTTATTGTGGCTAAATATGTTACTTCAAGGTTTGTGAATCCCAGAATATCAATATGCACATATAATTTATATTTCTGTCCACAAAACACGTTTAAAAGCAAATCCTTATTACTTAGGACTTTTAAACTAGATGTATAAGGAAAACTAAAAACTTTTGTATATAACAAAAACCACTGAATTTCTAAATGCTAATTCTCTAGAAGCATGTGACAGATCCAATCTCAGCATTATATGGGAAAAAAGGAACTGAGGAGAAAAAACAAAACTTTATATGAATTAATTCATATTTAATCATAAGTTAATTTCAGTGTTCCACTGCAACAGAAAATTAGAATACTATCGAGTTGAACAGTGTACTTAATCAGATCTTATAAGGACCTGTATCTGTTTTGGCAAAATGGATGGCTACAGTGGCAGTAGGTAGAGAGATGGTTGTTATGGGAAATAAATTGAGTCTGCCAAGTGAGACCAGATAAAAAGAGAACCTTTAAAACTAGAATATTTTTCCACTTGGTTTGGTGGACAGTAAAGAGACATTTGACACCTGTCCAGAGGAATGACATGACTTTCTTCACCATCATGCCACCTAGGCTATAATTGGGGAAGGAAGTATGGTAAGGTTCCAGTGATTCTGTTGTCCTTTTGAAACAGGATGAAGCTAGTTATAATGATTATGTGAAAGAATATGGATCAAAAGAGGGTAGAAATTGCAAAGAAGCTGTGCTGCCTGTTATAAGATCATATTGCCAGAGAAATGATACATCAAACATTTGGTGTCTCCAGAAAGTAACAATATAAGGTGATATAGTGAAATCACAATTTTGTGTGCTGTTATTTTTTATTCCAGTTTCTTGTTACCTTTTTGAATATATTTTTATTGATTTCAGAGAGATAGGGAGAGGGAAAGAGAGAGATAGAAACATCAACGATGAGAGAGAATCATTGAGTGAGTGCCTCCTGCACACGCTTTACTGGGGATCAAGCCCACAACCCCTGGCATGTAGCCTTGACCAGAATCAAACCCAGGACCCACGCAGTCTGCAGATCGACACTCCATCCACTGAGCCAAACCAGCTAGGACTGAAATAACAACTTTTTTTAAATTAAATCTTTATTATTCAGATGATTACATTTGTTTATCTTTTTTCCCTTCATAGCTCCCCTCCACCCAGGTCCCACCCCTCTCTCTATCCTTACCTCTCCCTATCCTTACCTCTCCCCACACTGACTTCATCCATAGGTGTATGATTTTTGTCCAGTCTCCCTGCACCCCCCTCATTCCTTTCCTCCTGAGAATTATCAGTCCACTCCCATTCTGTGCTCCTGATTCTATTATATTCACCAGTTTATTCTGTTGATCAAATTTTTAATTCACTTAATTTTTAGATTCACTTGTTGATAGATATGTATTTGTTGTTCATAATTTATCTTTTACCTTTTTCTTCTTCCTCTTCTTAAAGAGTACCTTTCAGCATTTCATACAATACTGGTTTGGAGTTGATGAACTCCTTTAGCTTTTTCTTCTCTGTGAAGGTCTTTATCTGCCCTTCAATTCTGAATGATAGCTTTGCTGGGTAGAGTATTCTTGGTTGTAGGTTCTTGCTATTCATCACGTTGAATATTTCTTGCCACTCCCGTCTAGCCTGCATCGTTTCTGTTGAAAAATCAGCTGACAATCGTATAGGTGCTCCCTTGTAGGTAATGAACTGTTTTTCTTTTGCTGTTTTTAATATTCTTTCTTTGTCTTTTGCTCTTGGTATTTTAATTATGATGTGTCTTGGTGTAGTACTCTTTGGATTCCTTTTGTTTGGGGTTCTGTGTGCTTCCTGGACTTGTAAGTCTATTTCTTTCACCAGATGTGGGAAGTTTTCAGTCATTATTTCTTCAAATAGTTTTTCAGTATCTTGTTCTCTCTCTTCTTCTGGCACCCTCACAATTCTGATGTTGGTACGTTTGAAGCTGTCCCAGAGGCTCCTTACATTATCTTCACATTTTTAGATTCTTTTCTCTTCTTGCTTTTCCAGTTGAGTGTTTTCTGATTTTTTTTAAGAATATATTTTATTGATTTTTCACAGAGAGGAAGGGAGAGGGATAGAAAGCCAGAAACATCGATGAGAGAGAGACATCGATCAGCCGCCTCCTGCACGTCCCCCTACTGGGGATGTGCCCGCAACCAATGTATATGCCCTTGACCGGAATCGAACCTGGGACCTTTCAGTCCCCAGGCTGACGCTCTATCCACTGAGCCAAACCGGTTTCGGCTGATTTTTTTATATTTCAATTTTTTGACTTGATTCTTACCTTCCTCTAGTTTGTTATTAGGTCTCTGTATAATATTTTTTAAAAATTTATTATTTTTTCCCTTTATTGCCCTCCCCACCCCTCTGTACATGCCCTCATCCATCCCCCTTCACTCCCCTGTATAATATTTTTTATTTCAGTCAGTGTATGTTTAATTTCTAGTTGGTCCTTTTTCATCTCTAGTTGGTCCTTTTTCATCTCTAGTTAGTCCTTTTTCATCTCCTCTTGGGTCTCACTAAATTTATCCATCTTTTCTAGGATATTCTTGAAAAAAACGTATAAGCGTGGTTTTGAACTCTATATCCAGTCGTTTGTTTTCCTCCATTTCTTTTGTTTGTGATCTCTTCCTTTGTCTCAGCATTTTCACTATGCTGGGAGAACTTCTTTGTTGGATTCAGCCTTATAATATAAGACTTGCAAAACTGCAAAAGCCTCTCTGTTGAGCTTGGGAGGGGTGGAGTCTCAGGGCTTAACAGACCACCTTGCCTTCTAGTCGGCTCCGCCCACCACGGCCCCTGGGTCTCATGTGACTGGGTAATCACTGGAGTGGTCCCTCTGCGCGCGTGTGCGCAGTGCCTCTAGACCACTGCCTTTTCGGTTCCTCTGTGCTCCAGGACCATATGGGTTTCGCCCAAAACTGATTGGAGGCTTTGTCTCCTTCCCACTCGTGGAAACCAGCGGCACAATCAGCAGTTGGTCTTCTGCACATAGTGCTGCATGTACCACCAGACTTCTGCCCTTTCGCGGCTCCCCTAAATTTCCGTGCACTTTTCCCTTTTCACAGTCCAAACTGCCCCCGTATGAGTCTCGCCTGGACCTGGGGCTCAGTGCCATAGGATAAGGGACTCAAGGCAGTTGGGAGTCTCCATCTCCCTCCCGCCACAGAAAGCCAGCCAGGTACTCCAGTACCCGCTCTCTCCACGCGCGCGTCTCCGTACCTCAGATTTTTGCAGCTCCTCTGGGAGCCCCTCTCTTTCCTTCTAGTTGTAGAATTTCCATTTAGCCAGCTTTCCTGTGGTTCTGGATGATGTCCATTCTGTCTTTAAGTTGTAGTTTTGAAATTGTTGTGCGAGGCAGCAGTGTAGGTGTTTACCTATGCCGCCATCTTGGATTCTCCCACAATATTTTTAAAGAACATTTTTATTGAGATACAATTGACATATAACATTATATTTGTTTCAGATATACAACATGATTCGATTATTTGTGTACATTGCAAAATGATCACCATCATAAGCCCAGTTAATGTCCTACACCACACATAGTTACAAATTTGTTTTTCTTTTTTTATATATATTGTCCCTCATTTTCCTCACTTAACCCCCCTCCACCCAGGCCCTATCTCCCCTAGGCCTACACCACCCTATTGTCTGTGTCCATGGCTATGCATATAAATATCTAAGTTTGAAATCACAACTTTTGAACAGATATTCTCTAAAGGAAAATGTTTCTCATGTATCTAAAACTAGACGCTTAAAAGAAAGGAGTTTATCAAGTTTGTGTTCCCAAAACCGAGTCGAAAAATGCCAATTGCCAAGACAGGTATTTCTCTTAAGGTATTTGTTGTTAACACAAAGCATGATATCCCAGAGTTGAAGGGCAGTTCATATGTTCTAAGAGGTTGATGCATCAAAATGTATTGGCCTCGTTCTAAAGAAGCAATCTAGCTCTTTGGTATCTACTGGGTGCTTTTCATGAAAGGACAATCTCTGCATAATGCTGCAAACTAGCTTCAGTTCAAAACATGAAGCAGATAGGCAATTTTTAAAAATGCATTTTCTAGCAGTGAATGGGCTGGAAATGTGTTATGAAGCCTATCCAAAAATAAATGAGAAAAGAAACAAAGGAAAAGAACTCATCACATGGAACTTAACTCTTCCTCTATTGTTTTTAAAGCTCTACAGAGTACCTAAAACAAGGGTGCTGTCTGGTGGGGAATGTGAGTTCAAGAAAGAGGCTGGAGGAAATCTCAACTTGCTTTAGAATGGTTAATGAAATAGGGATGACTGTGTGGCACCCTTGTTTAAAAACAAAAGCCATGCATGCTGACTTTAGATTATTTTTGTGTTTGTGTGGACATGGCCTGTCTCAAAGAAAAAGTTTTGCAAGTTAAGTAGAGACTTAGCATTTATTTGTGGACTTTAAGAGATTTTTTCTAGACATTGGTAGCCACCTGTGTTAAGAATCTGCACTAACTGGTTGCTGGCTGTGAATCGTAAACTGGGACCACATGGGAAAGTGGAAACTCCATTAGTTCTAAGCATGGGATCTCAGTACATTGGTAAAGGCATCCAAATGGGTTGCAGATAAAAAGCAGGACTGATGCTGTCCTTCAGTGACAAGGTGAAGCGAAGGGGAAGACGAGCAGTAGCAAAGACAGCATGTAAGGATGGGGAAGGTGTTTCATGCACAGGGTAAATACTTAGTTTTCAGGTCCATTGTATATTGAAGCTGTAGTTGCCTGACGTACTCAGTTAAAAGATAACTGGGACCCTTGTCAAAAATACATAATCTTAAAACTCCTAGACTCAGTTTCCAAGAAGGGGCCTGGGAAACTGTATTTTTAAAAATCTGCAGTCAAATTTAGGAAACACCAACTCAAGCCAATTCAGTAAGCCTTAATATTGACAAGTTGTTATATTTAAGTTAATTTATTATATAAAATTTTCTTTTTTGAGTAACAGGCATTATTATATCATGTGGCAGAAGTATAATAAGTATTAATGTTGACAAACTTATAATTTTAGGGTCAATAGGATAAGTGTGGAATTTTGCTGTCCTGTATAAGGATTAGGTACCATTATGTGGATGTAAGACACACTTAAGACTAAGCAGTATTTGTGATCCTGAATGTTGGGGTGGTTTTCCGTCTGCCCCTCTCCCTCCCCCACCTCTTCCCTTTTTCTCCTGCCCCATTTTGCTCTTGTTTTTCTTTCTTCTTCTTGTTCCCTCCATTACTTCTCAGAAAGACAACCTGGCCTGGCCAGTTTGCTCAGTGGTTAGAGTGTCAACCTGAGTCTTGGGTTCAATTCCTGGTCAAGGGCAATGTACTTTGATTGTAGGCTCGATCTCAGGCTCCAATTGGGGTATGGGGTGTGTGTGGGAAGCAATCAGTTGATGCCTGCCCCCCCTTCTTCCCTCCCTTCCCTCCCTCCCTCC
>JAAGEH010000041.1:14965227-14982437 GCA_011751065.1 Lasiurus cinereus | reverse complement strand
CTCTCTCTCTCTCTCTCTCTCTCTCTCTCTCTCTCTCTCTCTCTCTCGTCAGTGTTTTTCTCTCTCCCCCTCTCACTCCCTCCACTTTCTCTAAAAAAGTCAATGGAAAAAATATCCTCGGGTGAGAATTTTAAAAAGTAAGAAAAAGAAAGTACAACCTTAAGTTACCCAAATTCTTATCCTACAACATGAATTAGCTTGCTAAGTATATAAAACATAAAAGGTGACCAGGCATCTGGTCCCATCAGCAGTTTCAAATCCTCATCTGAGTTACTTTCATCTGGCTGGAGTTGACAACATCTTCCACTTCTAGTCTCCTAATTTTTCTACACCAGCTGCCAAGCCAGGTGATCCTCCTGCTCTAGTAATTCCTTATCTACTTAGTTCATTCTTTATCTCTAGTTACTATATAAGTTTGAGTACTTGTTTTATTTCTCGCTGAAGGAAGCCATTCTGAGTATCTTCATCTTGACATCTTAGCACATTTACTACAACAAAAATCTAAAAGACTTTGAGTTACAGAACTGAAACTAATATACATTGTTAAAGATTTGATTGTCTTTCTATTTTACATCCTCACCTCAGAGTGCTTTTCTAATTTGTAGGAGATTATCAATCTTATTAAAATATCCTTAGTGCATTTGGTATCTGTCCTTTCCCACTCTGCCTTCCTGACAGGAATGTGTATTCCTGAAGAGATTTCTCATCCCAGGAGCATTACATGCATCCTCAGCACTGAAACTTCTACAGCTATCTCTGTGCAAGTCAAGATGCATATAGATTTTATCCAAAGGCCAAACTAAAAAGATGCCCTTTTCTTTGGTGGTTATTTTCTTTTTAGATAAAAGTCTTAAACTGTGTAGATACTACCAGAGGCCTTATGCATGAAAATTCATGCAAGAGTAGGCCTTCCTTTCCCCAGCTGCTGGCACCGGCTTCTCTCCAGGACCCAGGATCTGGGCTTCCCTCCTCCAGCCATCAACAGGCACCCAGGACCCAGGATGGCTTCCCTCTGGCCCCAGCTTTGTCAGGAAGAACATTCAAAATGATGTCTGAAAGATGTCTGGTCTAATTAACATATTATCTTTTATTATTCTATCTAATAAAGAGGGAATGTGCTAATTGACCACCACGCCCTCCCAAAGATAGTGGCGCCCACAGCCAATAAGGAGGGAATGTGCTAATTGAATGTCACATCCTCAAAGATGGTGGTGCCCAGTCCACTCGGCCGCACTGGGCAGCAGGCACATGGTACGACCGGGCCTGCCTCCAGAGACCCCAGTCCCTTCAGCCCTCTAGCTGCCCAGGGTCAGCTGAGGCTTGCGCTGCTGACAGTGCAACAGCAGAGGTGTGATGGGAATGTCACCTTCCCCTGATCGCCAGGTCGCTTCCCACCCTTGAGGGCTCCCAGACTGTGAGAGGAGCCAGGCCAGGCTGAGGGACCTCCCTCCAGTGCATGAATTTTCATGCACCGGGTCTCTAGTTATATTATCTAATAAAAGTATAATGCAAATTGACTGTACCTTGGCTACACTCACAAGCTGTGCCCACCAGCCAATCAGAGCGAGAATGCAAATTAACCCAACCAAGATGGCTACGGCCACAGAGAGAGCAGGAGAGAGTCTGGTGCTTAAGGAACAAAGTTTCAATGGCTGTGTGAGCAGAAGGCTTGGCTCTGCTCCAGGCTACCAAGTTTCAATCGTAGGAGATAAATAAATCCCAGATACCAAGGTCTCCACTTGGGTCGCTGGGGGGCATGGTTGGCCTGCAAACCACCACAGGCCCCTTGCCCAGGCCATCCCATGTCCCAAGAGAGCACCCACCCTGATCCGGGACACCCTTCAGTGCAAACCAGCTGGCCCCCACCCATGCACCAAGCCTCTATCCTAATCTAATAAAAGTAATATGCAGATTGACTATCACTCCACCACACAAGATGACTGCCCCCATGTGGTCATAAGATCCTGCCCCCATTTGGATACAAGATGGCCAGCAGGGAAGGGCAGTTGGTAGAGACCAGGCCTATAAGGGAGGGCTGTTTGGGGTGATCAAGCCTTCAGGAGAGGGCAGTTAGGGATGATCAGGCTGGCAGAAGAGGGAAGTTGGGGGTGTCCAGGCCTGAAGGGAAGGGCAGTTGGGGGTGACCAGACCCACAGGGTAGGGCAGTTAGAGTCAAACAGGCTGGCAGGGGAGCAGTTAGGCATCAATCAAGCTGGCAGGGTAGTGGTTAGGGGGTGATCAGGCTGACAGGCAAAAGTGGTTAGGGGCAATCAGGAAGTCAGGCAGGTGAGCAGTTGGGAGCCAGCAGTCCTGGATTGTGAGAGGGATGTTCAATTGCCCATTTAGGCCCGATCCTAGTTGGACATCCCTCAAAGGGTCCCAGATTGGAAAGGGAGCAGGCTGGGCTGAAGAACACACCCCCGGTGCATGAATTTCATACACCGGGCCTCTAGTATATAATAATACTTCACATAGTCCAGCACCATGCAATTGTTGGAATATGCAGTCTCAAAATTATATAAGCTGACTTGTGTTATTTTTTTTAAACAACTGGAGGATTTTTTTCCTCCAAAACTTGTTGGTCTTTTTGCTTTAAGTTCTGGTCATGGTTCTCAAACAAGAAACAAACTATACTGTCCTACATTCCTCAAGGGGGTTACATTCTAGCTAAGCATGGTAGAAAAGGGTGAAAAGGAAAATAAGTGTATCAGACACTATTACCTGATGTCACAGCCAGGAATGGTAAAGCCAATAAAACCTAAATTCCTAGTAAACAAAGAGTTGATACTGTGTAAACTTGTGAGCAAGATATAATTTTTTTTTCTCTGTGACAGAAAAAAATGTCTGACCACCTTTCTGCATCTTCTAAGAAATGCACATTCATGGATTCTATCGCCATCTATTTTCCTCACAGACACATCTCACATGACCACCCTACTTTTTTTAAAAATAAATATTGTTCAGTTTGTTACAGATGTTCCTCTATTTTCCCCCCATAGATCTCCTCCACCTGATTCCCCACCCTCCACCCCATGCCTTTATCTCCCACTACTGTCCTCATCCATAGGTATAAGATTTTTGTTCAGTCTCTTCCCGCACCCCTCACACTCTCTTTGCCCTGAGAATTGTCAGTCCATTCCCTTTCTATGCCCCTAATTCTATTATATTCACCAGTTTATTCTGTTCATCGGATTTTTTAGATTCACTTGTTGATAGGTATGGATTTGTTATCACTTTGTTGTTCATAATTTTTATCTTTACCTTTTTCTTTTTCTTCCTCTTCTTAAAGAATACCCTTCAGCATTTCCTATAATACTGGTTTGGTGTTGATGAACTCCTTTAGTTTTGTTTTTTTAATCTGTAAAGCTCTTCATCTGACCTTCAATTCTGAATGATAGCTTTGCTGGGTAGAGCACTCTTGGTTGTAGGTTCTTGCTATTCATCACTTTGAATATTTCCTGCCACTGCCTTCTGGCCTGGATATTTTCTGTTTCTCAGCTGACAGTCGTATGGGTACTCCCTTGTAGGTAACTAACTATTTTTCTCTTGCTACTTGTAATATTCTTTCTTTATCTTTTGCTCTTGTGGTATTTTAATTACCACATTTTAATGTGTCTTGGTGTGGTCCTCTTTGGATTCCTTTTGTTTGGAGTTCTGTGTGCTTCCTGGGCTTGTAAGTCCATTTCTTTCACCAGGTAGGGAAAGTTTTTTAGTCATTATTTCTTCAAATAGTTTTTTAGTATCTTGCTCTCTCTTCTTCTGGCACCCCCATAATTCTGATGTTGGTACACTTGAAGTTGTCCCAGAGGCTCTTTACACTATCATCACATTTTTGACTCTATTCTTTTTGTTTTTCTGGTTGGGTGTTTTTTGCTTTCTCATATTTCAGGTCTTTGGTTTGATTCTTAGGGTCCTCTAGTCTGCGGTTGGATTTCTGCATATTATTCTTTATTTCAGACAGTATATGCTTAATTTCTGACTGGCCCTTTTCCATTTTTTGGCATTCCTTGAAAGTCTTACTAAGTTTCTCAGAGGTCTCACTAAGTTTCTCTACGGTTTGTAGAAGATTCTTGAGTAACCTTATAAATGTGGTTTTGAACTCTCTGTCCAGCAGTTTGCTTTCCTCCATTTCTTTCACTCATGACATGTTTCTTTGTTTCCGCATTTTGGCTGCTTTCCTGTGTTGATGGAGTGGCTTTGTGTGCTAGTTGTCCGTTATGGCCCAGTAGCTCTGCCTCCCCAATCACCTGAGGTAGACACTTTTTGGTACACCACTTTGTGGGCTGGGTACACAGTCTTGTTGTAGTTAAGCCTTGAATGCTACAGTGGTACCTCGAGATACGAGTGCCCTAACATACGAGATTTTTGAGATACGAGCGAGTGATTTTTGTTTTGAAATACGAGCAACATTTGAGATAGGAGTAATCATGCAGATCGGCCGGCTGCACACGACCCACCAGTTTACCGCAACTCGAGGTTACGGAACGAATTAAACTCGTATCTCGAGGTACCACTGTATTAGTACACTGGGAGGAATTGACTTCCAAGCCAAATGACTGTGAGGATTAGCTGTCTATTAATGGAAGAACTGCTGTGCTGGAGACACCTCTATGGAGCAAGACTTGCTTCAGTGGGGCTTTGGTGCTCACCGAGTCTGCCTCTTGAGTATGTCACTTATGGTTATAAGGCGTTGAAATCTGGTGTTGTCTCACACTGACCTCTAAGTACAATGGTTCCTGGATCTCCAAGAAGGTGCAAGTTAGCAAGTGTCTGAGGCCACCCAGCAGGAACTACAGGGGAGATCTGCAGATTTCTCCTCTTTGCTTGGAGTTTGGAAGTTTTGGAGTTGTCTGACCCAGTTGCAATTTGATTTGTTTGGTTAAGCTGCTACAGGGCAGGCCATTCATATGCAAAAGCCGCCGCACAGCTAGGTGGGTTGTAAATTGGGTGGGGTCTCAGGGAATCGCTAGGGCATGGCAAATAACAATGGCTGCCAGTCAGCCCTCTCTGCTTCGCATTCCTAGTCCCATTCCCCAGCGCAGTAAACAATGATTCCTGTGCACATATCTGCAAGAAAGCCACCCTCCCTTTTTGATCTGATGCCCGACAGTTCAGTTTCTCCCTGTATGAGTCTAGGTCCCCTGAATCTCGCCAGAAACTGGAGTTCAGAGCAGTGGGGAATTTGTAACTCCTTTCCAATTGGGAAAAAATAAATAAATAAATAAGTTCATTTCAGCCCGATTCGCGCATGTCTCTGTACTTCTGCCTTTCTGAGCCTCTGCACATCCTACCAGGTCTCAGTGTACTTTTTTTCTTTCCTTTTAGTTGTAGAACTTCCACTCTGCCAACTTTCCCGTGGTTCTGGGGGATAGTCATTTTGTCTTTTAGTTGTAGTTTTGGTGTGGTTGTGAGAGTCAGCACGTATAGGTATATACCTTATGCCGTCTTCTCTACCCTACTTTTTTTGCACAATGTCATGCTTCAACATTATTTCTCATGACCATCTTAAGATGTTATTTTTTTTTAATTATATATTTTTATTGATTTCAGAGAGGAAGGGAGAAGGAGATAGAAACAACAATCATGAAAGAGAATCATTGATCGGCTGCCTCCTGCACACCCCATATTGGGGATCGAGCCTGCAACCGGGCATCTGCCCCTGGCCAGAATTGAACCCAGGACCCTTCAGTCCCCAGCTCGATGCTCTATCCACTGAACCAAACCAACTAGGGCTTAAGGTGTTCTTGAGGGTATTTCTCAGTCCTCTGGCAGACAATCAGGACAGCTGGCTGCTAGGGCACAAGGAAAACTGGGATAACAGCAGAGTCTTATTCTCAGGGACTTCTGCTTTCTAGTCTCTAGAAGACAGTTTATGTTGACTTAGGCTCTAGAAGTCAGAGCAGTTTTTCACTGTGTCCAGTGTTGTCTTCTCAAGTCTTACCTTTCCCTGCCGCCTCATCTCCAGTGCCACTCTCCTCCTACACTGCTGGAAGAAGCAGTGAGGTCACCAATTGCCCCAAATTTTCTACAAGTGAAAGGATTTAAGCACAGACCTAAAACTTGAGCTGTTGCAGTTCCCCAGGGCTTCTTTTGCAGCAGGCCTGTATGCATGACTGTGCTTTAAGATTGACGTTCTTCCTACTTAAAGCTTAGCTCTACCACTTTTAGATCATCATCTGCCCTTTGGGCTTCTGAAAGAGTAAGCCTCTGCCCTGAAAGGTCTGAGTTCTTTCTATCCTTCCCCTCTCCTGCCTCCTTTCACCACTTCCGTTGAAAGGGCTGTTTCAAAAGCCACATTTCTAACCTATCCAGCTTTCTCTGCTTCCCTATGTGCCATTTTATTCCTACTTCCTCCTTCTATCCCTTGCTGTATGGCCCAAAGGAAGTTGGTCTTCTGATCCTTGACAGTGCCTGGATCCCAAGCTTTTGTCCCACCTCCCATCCCTCTGGAAAACAAAGATTTAAAAATGGGCTTCCACCCCACCCACCCATTTCCCCCCTGGAAGTCCTATTCATGAAGTTATAGAGCACATTTACATATGACCAGTAATTATTGTCTGTGTTATATCACATTGAAAGTATATAAATTTGTACAGTTACACCATAATAAGAGTTTGGAGATTGACCCTGAAGTCTAGTTTATGGGGAAGTTTATGTTCCAGTTTTGACCATTCAAGACTGGACTTAGGCATAATATGCACTAAATAGCACATTTTAAATATTTTTTATGGAACCATTTTGCTAGACCATGTAAATGAACCAGCCAAGCTGTTGGGGAGGCTTACCAGAGCTCAAAGGGTGAACTGTCTGGAACTGTTGTGTCTGACCCGAGGGATTCTGTTTTCACTGAGTGATAGCACGATGTGCTGCAGTTCTTATTCAGGCCTCCATGTGTTCACTGGTTCAGGATTGGCTGTGTTTTGCCTGGATAAAACTTGGTAACAGTAGACTTTATAGTAAAACTAGAGACCCAGTGCACAACATTCGTGCACTGGGGGTATGGTGGGGTGGGGTGTCCCTCAGCCCGGCCTATGCCCTCTCTCAGTCCAGGACCCCTCAGGGGATATACTACTGCTGGCTTAAGGCCCACTGGGGAGCAGGCAGTTGGACATCCCTTGAGGGGTCCTTAGCACTGCTGCATAGGTGGGAGAGGCTCCTGCTACCACTGCTGCACTCAGCAGCCATGAGCCCTGCTTCTGGCTGAGTGGCACTCCCGCTTTGGGAGCACACTGACCACCAGGGGGCAGCTCCTGTGTTGAGCATCTGCCCCTAGTGGTCAGTGCATGTCATAGTGACTGGTCGTTCTGCTGTTTGGTTGATTTGCATATTAGCCTTTTATTATATAGGACAGTCATTCAGAAAAATGTCTGATCAGTGTTCATTAATTACATCTGCTTTCTTTTCATTTCAGATTTGTCCTATATGTGCAGCATTACCTGGAGGCGATCCTAATCATGTCACGGACGACTTTGCAGCTCATCTGACACTTGAACACAGAGCCCCTAGAGATTTAATATCCTTTGTTTTATTTGAGATGTTTTTGTTGTTAATCTTCACCTGAGGATATGTTTTCCACTGCTTTTCAGAGAGTGGAGGGAGGGAGAGAGAGAGAAAAAAAAAAATCCATGTGAGAGAGACATATCTACTGGCTGCCTCTTGCACACACTCTGACCAGAAGTGAACCTGCAACCCAGATGTGTACCCTTGACCAGGAATCAAACGTGCGCCACCCTTTGGTGCACATGCCAGCATCATCCACTGAGCAACACTGGCCAGGGCTCATTTTGATTGTTTTTAAGGACGATATTCTCATAGAGAAAAACTATCCTTCAGTTTATTTTATTTAGTTTATTAGATGTTTTCCTAAAAGTGATTCAGCATTGAGATACAGTTTCTTATTTTTTTATTTGCTGACTTTTATATGAATCATGCTCATTAAGTGAAAGTTGACTTGCTCATCATTGTTAGTTTATTACAAACATATTTAAAACAGTATTTTCATACAAAAGAGGAAAATGCTAATCCAAATTAAAATCTCTTTGCTGTTGCCTCCTCCTATGATAGGTGGGATGGTGGGCAGATGTGCTGTTTTCTCTTTCGAGTCCCCTTCTCCAGGGAAAGCCATTTCTTGTGTGTTCTCTATAGGAGAGCACACGGTTGGTCCAGCTCTGAACTCCCTTCCCACTCTCATTTCTGCTTCCCCTTCCACGCCCAAGGCAGTTGCTAGTAGTTTCCTGTGACCTCTCTGAAGTTTACCAGCCCACCAGTGATTTTGTAGACTCCATGCTCAGGTTTCAGGTTATAAATTGTTTTTCTAAAACTATCACTAATTGATTTAGAGTTCAATTTGTATGTAAAGGTGTCCGTGTTCATTGCATTTTAAAGTGACTCGAGCACAAATCACAGACTTTATTCTTATAAGGTCTTTATTCTTCTTTAAAAAAAATGTTTTTTTATTAATTTCAGAAAGAAAGAGGGAAAGAGAGAGAAACATCAGTGATGAGAGGGATTCATTGATTGGCTGCCTTCATCACACCCCCTACTCGTGATCGATCCCCCCCAACCCGAGCATGTGCCCTTGACCAGAATCAAACCTGGGACCCTTCAGTCTGCAGACTGACACTCTTATCCACTGAGCCAAACTGGCTAGGGCTAAAGTTTTTATTATTCTTTTGAATGCCTCTTGACAATCATAATTTAACCTTGAATCTATTGAGAAAGAAACAGATTTCCTGGTTTTCTTTCTCCCATCCCTTGCTCACAGTTCCTAACTCTCTAACTGGAAATATGGCCCTTTAGAGTTATGGGGAGATACGTGGAAGCCATTAGAAAGTAAAGATATGGACCCAGCCTGAGATATTAGCATGTCAGCTTGAGCTGAGCCAGTACTCGGTAAACAGAGAAAACACTTTTTCTACTAAGAGCAGGGACCCTGAAGGCAACATGAAAAGAGTAGTGATTTCCTTTTTTTCAGAGCATAAGAAAACCCAAATGGACCAAAAATACTTAAGCCTTTGAGTCACTTGCATTTTGTGTAAAAGAATCCTATAATAGTACCCAGAATGACTGTGCTTGGTCCATGTTCACTCCATCTCTATGAAAAAGCTAGGCAAGGAATTTAAAACGAAGCTGTTATTCTGAACTTTCCTGCAAGTTCAAGGGCGTCTAGTGAAATTGGTGTCCATTCACTAGAATGTCCCATATCATTTACATCTATTTCTGTGAGATTTTTGTAAGAATCTCTGGTTACCAAGAGAAGATTAAACTATGAAAAATGGAAGAGTAGCAGAAGGCATTTGTTACATTTTAGATTCCAAATGAGCATTACCATGAAGTTCTAGGAACAAAATGTTGGTATAGCAGGGATCCTGGAAGCATTCTAATTTTTCAGGGGCTTCAGGTGCTACCTGGTAACTTTGACATGAGGAAGGGCTTCTCACTAAGCCTCCTAAGCTCCAGAATCCTTTTTTTTTTTTTTTTTTTAGCAGCAGCATTGAAGAATTTAAAGACAACGCTTTAAAACTAGTAACCCAGAGGACTTTGGCTCCTCAATGTAAATTATTCATACTATTCCTTTTTCATTTCAGACCGTGAAATTTGGTTAGCTTATATATTAGCACGCATCTAAAAACTGTGGTCACTTCATTGTGAACATACAAGAAATTCAGCATTAAGAGCATGGTTAGGGAATGTCTAGCTGCGGTATCTGACCAGACAATGCCTTTCACTTTGTCTGGCGGTGTTACTCTGGTTATTGTAGCTGGAACCAGGAAGAAATTTTTTTTTAATATATTTTATTGATTCTTTACAGAGAGGAAGGGAGAGGGATAGAAAGTTAGAAACATCGATGAGAGAGAGACATCGATCAGCCGCCTCCTGCACGCCCCACACTGGGGCGTGCCCGCAAGCTAGGTACATGCCCCCGACCGGAATCAAACCTGGGACCTTTCAGTCCCCAGGCCGACGCTCTATCCATTGAGCCAAACCGGTCTCGGCATGGAAGAAATTTTTTCTTCCTAGAGAAGCTTTTCCCTTTGAACACACACACACACACTCTCACACACACACACACACACACACAAAATATACACAGTTGCTTTGTATTTGAGTGGTGTTTTTTTTTCTTGGAGTTAATAGCCCTTATATAGTTACAGATATAGTTGTGATAGTTTGTACTCTAAATTAAATGTGCTATTTTGAAATGCTTACAATTTATGACATCTCCATTTATCTAGCAAGGGCTCAAGTAATTTTTTTTGTTTTCTGTCCATAAAATACTTGATTTTCCCCCTTAACTTTGGAGTTACGATGAATCGAGTGGTGTTCGACACGTACGTAGAATGTTTCACCCTGGCCGGGGACTAGGGGGTCCTCGTGCTCGTAGATCAAACATGCACTTTACTAGCAGTTCTACTGGTGGACTTTCTTCTTCTCAGAGTTCATATTCTCCAAGCAACAGGGAAGCCATGGATCCTATAGCTGGTAAGTTAGTTTGACATTAATAAATGGAATGGCCGGGAAGGAGATTCCCTTTGAAGTTTTTTGGTGGGATTTGTGGTCCTAATCTCTAAATACACTCATATTCCTTCACAAAATTCCCCAAATTTTTATAATTATAAAGTATTTTTAAAATAGATAACATAAAGTAGTTAGAGGCATAAGATAGTAAGGCATAGCTCTATGTTCTGTTTGTGACCTTCATTGAAACCCAAGAAAATCATAAGAGGATTCAGTTAAAAGACCACCAGAATCATGGTTCAACCTCCACAAATACACAGATAAGAAAACTAATTGACAAGACTAAAGAACTCAGCTCTTCTCATACAAGAAAGTAAAGTAGGAATTGCTCTGTTCTTGCTTTGATTTGGGAGCTATGTTTGTATCATAGTACATGTTTTAATATCTTGGGAAAGTCTTACTAAAAAACAACATTTGAACATGGAGTTTATAGCAAGTTGCAGGGTTTAGTGCATGGCCACTTTTCTAAGAACTGGGCAGTGTCTTGTTTTGGTGGAATTCATGCAGAGGGTTTACATTCTGATTGGATTAGAGGATGAACCACTCTAATCTACTAAAAAGTAGAGAAAGTATAACTAAATTAGCTCATTAAACAAATAACTTCAATCTGTTATGTTTTGCATAAAACAAAAATAATTATATGTGGGTTAATATTCATATGTGCATTCACCACACACAACACCTCCTGCCTTCAAGAGGTATTCTAAAAAGTGTTGAGTTCCAAACTGAAACTAAATGTTGCCATGGGTACCTGCCCTGTGGGCTCTCTGTTTTAATGTTCCTCAGGTAGAAGAGTGCACCATTTTGTTTTCTGCAATATTTAAGTAGACATTAATCATCTTCATTTCCATTGGCAGAGCTTTTATCTCAGTTATCAGGAGTGAGACGTTCTGCAGGAGGACAGCTTAATTCTTCTGGCCCTTCCACTTCTCAGTTACAACAACTGCAGATGCAGCTGCAGCTAGAACGGCAGCATGCCCAGGCAGCACGGCAGCAACTGGAGACCGCACGTAATGCAAGCCGGCGCACTAACACAAGCAGTGTCACCACTACAATCACACAGTCCACAGCAACACCCAACCCAGCTAACACGGAAAGCAGTCAGCAGACTCTCCAGAATTCCCAGTTTCTTTTAACAAGGTAGCTCATTTATTAACATTTCTTTCAAGAAGCAGCATTTCATTAGTTCTACTCAGTGTGAAATAATCTTTTCTCTTTTGTGCTTATATATGTTCTTGAACACTCTATCTTTGATCAAACCATTAAAGTCCATGGGTCTCTGATCAGAATTGTACATTCAGCCTAGCCAGTGTGGCTCAGTGGTTGAGCCTCGACCTATGAACCAGGTCACAGTTCTATTTCTGGTCAGGGCACGTGCCCAGATTGCCGGCTTTATCTCCAGTAGGGGCGTGCAGGTGATAATCAATGATTCTCATCATTGATGTTTTTACCTTTCTCTCTCCCCCTTCCTCTTTGAAATCAATAAAAAATATATATATTTTTTAAGAACACACACAAAACTACACAAAATGAAAAATAATTCTTATTTCAGATAAAGTAGGAATGCTGGTGATCCTTCTAGCAGCATATCATTATCTAATAAGAATTTCTTAGCCTAACCAGTTTGACTCAGAGGATAGAGCGTCGGCCTGCGGACTGAAGGGTCCCAGGTTTCATTTCAGTCAAGGGCATATTCCTGGGCTGTGAGATCGATCCCCAGTGCAGGGGCATGCAGGAGGCAGCCGATCGGTGATTTTCTCTCCCTCTCCTTTTCTCTCTGAAGTCAATAAAAATATATTAAAAAAAAAAAAAAAGAATTTCTTGCCCTAACTGGTTTGGCTCAGTGGAGAGAGTGTCGGCCTGTGGACTGAAGGGTCCCAGGTTCCATTCTGGTCAAGAGCATGTACCTTTGTTGCAGGCATATCCCCAATAGGGGGTATGCAGGAGGCATCTGATCAATAATTCTCATTGATGTTTCTAACTCTCTATCCCTTTCCCACCCTCTCTGTAAAAACCAATAAAATATATTTAGAAGAAAAAAAAAAAGAAAATTTCTTTTCCCAGATTGCCCATAAAACTTAAACACCATGTCATTACATATATGGGATGTATTAAGTACATTTGTTATAACGAATTTTTTATTACCATTTTCAGTCTGCTATGAAATATTAAAAGATACAGGAGAGAATTTCATAAAATGGTTTTCTCCTATGACTTTGTAAAGAAGCGGTATTTAAATTCTTATTGTCAGCACACACACAAATACTAAAAAAGGGTTTATCACAGTGTAAAAAGAATATTCAATATACACAGTAAGTGGCTCTACTGAATGGAATAGAATTTGTATTTGCTTTTTTAAAAAATATATTTTATTAATTTTTTACAGAGAGGAAGGGAGAGGGATAGAGAGTTAGAAACATCAATGAGAGAGAAACATTGATCATTGATCAGTGGCCTCCTGCACGCCCCCCACTGGAGATGTGCCTGCAACCAGGATACATGCCCTTGACCAGAATCGAACCTGGGACCTTTCAGTCCGCAGGCCAACGCTCTATCCACTGAGCCAAACCGGTTTCAGCTGTATTTGCTTCTTAAAACTACCAATAGCAACTGAATATGTTCCTGTGCCCAAACCCTCACAGGCATTTATTTGCTGTGACTTTTAAGAATATAAAGGAGTTTAGAAAGAGCAATGATGATGGCCCACCAGAGAATAAATCTGGACTAATTTGGGCTTTTAATGGAACAGAGAAAAATAAAGTAAAACTAAAATAAAGAAGAAAACTGCAGTAGCCCTTGCCCACTTGGCTCAGTGGATAGAGCATCAGACTGAAGGGTCCCAGGTTCAATTCCAATCAAGGGCACGTGCTTGGGTTGCGGGCTCAATCCCCAGTAGGGGGCATGCAGGAGGCAGTTTATCTCAGTGATTTTCTTTGATCATTGATGTTTGTATCTTTTCCTCTCTATTCCTCTCTGAAATAAATGAAAATATATTTTTTACAAAAAACTGTAATCCGCCGAAACCTGTGTAACTCAGAGGATAGAGCGTTGGCCTGCAGGCTGAAGGGTCCCAGGTTCGATTTTGGTCAAGGGCATGTACCTTGGTTGCGGACACATCCTCAGTAGTTGGTGTGCAGGAGGCAGCTGATGGATGTTTCTCTCTCATCCATGTTTCTAATGCTCTATCCCTTTCCCTTCCTCTCTGTAAAAAAATCAATAAAATATATTAAAAAAAAAAAACAAATTAGTCCATCAGTTGTCTCTAAAATGCAATGTGTGGTGACAGATGTTAGAAGGAAATGTATTATTTCTATGTAAATGTTTTTTATCTCATACTTTCACATATCTCTGGCACATTTACTGAGTTTTACTAGTAAATAATGTACCGTGGATGCAGAATAGAAAGTTTGTGGACCCTGACTAGAACCCCAGTTTGGCACTTACTAGTTTGGACATTAGGCAAGTCACTAACTTCTCCAAACCTCAATGTTACCATTAATATTCTGTGAGTTTTGAGAGAGAATTGTTTTCAGATGAATTGAAATACTGGTATATATAAGGTCTGACTCAGTATCTAGCATATAGTAAAGGCCCAGTTAATGGGGCCCATTAAATTATAATTTGTTATGGACCTAAGAAGAAAGTTTCAAGTGGGGAATTTACCTTTAGATTATCATAAAATGTTGCTTCACCATAAATCACAGAGCCACAGATAACTCCAGCCTACTGCCATGTAACCTTAGGGATTGACCAGCAGCAAACCTCTAAATTGTCATATCTAGGTTCCTACCTCAGAAAGAAGACCTACCAATGCGTGTATCCTCTGAGAGTGCACTGACCTGTGGGTGGAATGAATGTCTTGCCAGTGCCCTTTAGAAAAGACATCTTTCTACGCTTGCCCCATTGTTTGTTTTGTTGTTGTTATTGTTGTTTTGTTAGCCGCAGACTCTGGGCTTGATGTAGGATTTTTCTCTGCAGTTTTTCTACACTAGACATCCAGCTCCCAGGGAATGCTGTGGTGACTGAGTGCTTTCCTTTGATTCTTGAAGGCCCCTGCTGTCATCTGATGCTGTACATTGCATAGCACCTTGCATTTTGTAGACCATTTCCCACGTCCTTCATTGTATCATTTGTTCCTGAATCACTATTTACCTAAGGCAGTATTTCCCCAAAAATATTCCCTGGAACTTTATATATTCTAAGGAATATATGTAGTTAATTATGTTCATTTTTTCCCCTAATGAATAAGTTTGAGCAAAACTAAGTAACAGAAATAATTTATTTACTGTTAGACTTCTTAGAACTTCAAGTAATATATTAACATACATGCATTGTATTGTTCAAGGCCAGGAGAGTGGCTGCAGTGTCTCCAGGCAAAAACCTAGTCTCTGCTCACACAGCTATTCTGCGGTATGTGTGAGCTCAAGCCTGACCTTTGGTCTCTTTGGCCAGGGACAATTTCTGTTCGTGTTGGCCTGAAACTGATGGTGAGAACACAATTTTTTGGGGATTCAAAATGGTTGACCTTTTAAAAATGATAAAGTGCCTGTGTCAGATTTCAGTCTTGGAGGTGGAGCCAGCTAGTTTGGTTACTTCTCCATCCCAGGTGCAGTCTGGCCCATCAGAAATCTAGCCCTAGTACCAGATTTTAGCTACCTCTCAGGAGTGAAACTTTTTTCAGTTATTTCCTAAAGTAACAAAACAGTAATATTGGAATTACATGATCTCCGAAGGATTGGATCCTCAGCCTATATGCTTCTAGTTTTTCTGCTTACTATATAGTTATTCCTCTATACATACTTTTTTTTTCTACAAGGGCTTTGACTTAGGATTGTTCCCTCCCACCACCTTTTCTGGAGGCCTTTTCCAAAATGAAAGGTGTGGAATGTATTTCAATTCTTAATACGTTTATAGTTTTTGATTGAGAATATGTAGCATATTGCTCAATCTTCTATTCCATTTGATACTTACAATATATATATATTTTTTTAGTATTTTTATTAATTTTAGAGAGGGGAGGAAGGGAGAAGGAGAGACATCAATTGGCTGCCTCCTGCACACCTCCTATTGGAGGATCAAGCATGACACCCTGGCATGTGCCCTGACTGGGAAGCAAACCTCTTTCTTGGTGTGTGGGATGGCACTCAACCAACTGAGCCACATGGGCCAGGACTCTTATGACAGTCTTATTTGTGTTTTACCAAAATGTCCTCAGTCATTTTCTTTCAGTGTTGATTTAATGTCTTTATGTAATTACTTTCCACATCCTTTTGCTTTAAGTTCTGAAATTCAGATATTTTCTTTTGTTTTCTGTGCCTTAGATCTAATCATTCAGTGGTGACAGCTACTGAATTATTTCTACACTAGACATCCAGCTCACTTAATCTCTGCTTCAGTTTCCTCTTCCTTTAAAATGTTAATAATAATGGGACTTACAAAAAGCACTTAAAACAGAGCCTGACCTTTAGGAAGTGCCCAGTATGTATCCTCCATTGTTACTTTAGGAAGCCCCTGTCCCAGGCCTCTCAACATCGGTAGGACAGCAGAGAGCAGGTGCCACTATAGCAGAGCTGGAGCAGGCCCTTGTGTGCTGCCGGTGCACCCGGCTGTCAGGGAGCAGCTCTGCCCTGCATGCCTGCTGCATTTCCTGTCACTGTCGCCCTCTTCTCCCTGTCTGGTTACTTTTCCTGATTCCGGTGCCCCAGCTACATTTCCTTTCTTCCATTTCTTTCCTTTCTCCACTTTCTTTCGTTGCTTCCTTTCTCTACTAAAAATGTAAAGAAATAAAATCAGTACTGAAATTTGCTTAAGTTTTTAAAGAAGTTAGTTACAAAAATTCAATCTTAACATCTATCCTGTCTCCAGGCAGATAAGCATTCTGGGCCGTTAAACCTCAGGTCAGCCCTGCTTCCTAGGGCCTCAGTAGCAGGAGTCGGGGATAGGATGGGCGGGGGTGGTTCTTAACTTGGTTCTTGACTTCTGTATATATCTTCATCTCAGGAAGAATTAATCAGAAAAGCCAAGGGAACTTCTAGGATATTGTTCAGGCAAATACTCTAATCAATACAGCTTTTGTTTTTTTGTGACCGGGGTTGCTATACCAGTATTTCCCATTGTTACTACCCACAGATGAAACCCTGCTTAAGGAAGTCACTACTTCCCCGGGCATCTGATCTGTTAGAAAGTTTGTTTTGCTCAGAACAATTTTCACTACAGTCTTCTCTGAAGGAAGTGTGAGAAATCTAAATGTATTTGTCTTGCTGAATCTAATTAAATCATAGATTGCACCTCAGGTAACAGTATTGCTACAAATGTGTGGAATTTCAACAAAATTACCGGGATAAATTAGAGCAAATAATGTTCCAATAATGTGCCTCAGATTCTGAGTTTTGCCACTGGGAAAGCCTGCAGTGCAGGACATTGCAGAAGTTGGCATGTCTTTGTCCATTGATATTTGTCCAATAAGATCTTTTCTTTTTGACTTACACAGGTTGAATGATCCTAAAATGTCTGAAGCAGAGCGTCAGTCCATGGAAAGTGAGCGTGCAGACCGCAGCCTGTTTGTTCAAGAGCTCCTTCTGTCCACCTTAGTGCGCGAGGAGAGCTCCTCCTCAGACGAGGATGAACGGGGGGAGATGGCAGATTTTGGTGCTATGGGCTGTGTAGATATTATGCCTTTAGATGTTGCTTTA
>JAAGEH010000041.1:14927727-14962727 GCA_011751065.1 Lasiurus cinereus | reverse complement strand
GTGTAAGTTGGTCAGGGTTCTGTGGAGCTTGTCTTCATGTCCTGGTTGTTAATAACTGAAGTCTTTCTGTTCAGTGTTCTGGAAGAAGTTGAATGTCATGACTTAGGAAAAAAAAAAAATCACAGTGAAGAGAAAGCTACAGAGAATGTTCACTTCTGTATGTGTGATTGATGGAATAGAATATGCTGTGTGTTTAAGACTCCCGGAGTCTCCTGCTCAATTGTGTAAGATTTCCATGGGCATTACATTCCTGGACATCTCAACACAGAGAACAATGGAATTTGAAATTTGATTGAAGTAGTAGAACTACCTCATGACTTCCTCAGATTGTCATTCATTTAGCTTCCTAAAATACTTTAACTCTGAACAAAAAGACATTCCTATGATTTTATGGCTATAATCAAAATATAATTTCTGTTAATGGCTACAGTGAAATGTTTGGAGTTGGATTTAGATTATATTGTTTTTAACCCACAGAATTGAGCCTAGGTTTTTACTAACAGTTGTGGATTCTCATAATTAGACGCAAGTAATTTAACAGAAAGCTCATCTCCCTGTGGGTGCCCCTCTTTCTCCCCCCCCCCTTAAGGAAATATAGTTTGGGATAGCAGATTACATTATTAGAATAACAGAAGCAACACAAAAGCCCGTCCTATTATTCTCTCCCCCAGTATTTTTCCCTCTCAGTGCTTAATTTTTCAGTAATGCACAGTGGTCACTAAGCCTATTGTGCTTTTTTTCTGACCCATAGGCCACAAATAATAAAAATAAAAAAACAGGAAGGGTTCCCAATAGTTGTCTTGATGGCCCCTCACAGCAAGTATCCTATTTACTGTGTGTTTGCCTCTGTGGCTTTTGGGATCCACACCTCAGTATTTCGTAGTTCTGCTTAAGGGCAAATGAGAAAGCGAAGTGATGGAGAGGAAAGGTAGTGGAAAAAGGTGGTTAGAGAAAAGGGGGCTTTGAATGGAATCCCTACCATTGAAAAGTGTTCAGAAAAAAATCTCATTGGAGTCTAATATGGTTAGCACAACCCAATGAAACAAGTATAAAAGCTACAGATAACAGGGGAGTGAGTGCTAAAAGCTCTTTAACAAATGTATCAGTTTTGTAAAGAAAAGTCCCATAGCTAATATAAAATCTGTTTCTAAATTACTGGCTTGTACAGTTTTGGAGGCACTTGCAAAATTGATTTCATTAACAGTGGGTATGAAATTTTCCCATCAATGCACTAAAGTTGGTGTTAGTGCTGCCACCATGGGCATGCTTTTCTATGCTTTCTAAACCTCCCCTAAGCACTTGAAAACCAAAACAGTTCTCACCCTTTGGCCTGGTAACAGGCCTTTTCTATAGGTTGCAGTGGGGAGAGGTTAAACTGGGATGCATGATGGAGCAACAATGCAGATTTTCTGGTCATTTGTGACAATGTTGTGAAATTCTGTGGCTTTAAAGGTGGCCTTATCTGAATAATTTCATGGCAGTATATTCCAAAGCCAAGTTGGAGTGACTTTCAGAATAGTATCTAAAGTAACTCATGCCCATCAACTTTACCCATACTTCAGCGATGCATTGCCTTTGTTTTTGGTTAGGACTCATTAACTCTTGGTTTTTCAGCCCATCTTTGTCAAAATTCTGTAATTTATAAGCTTAGGGAGTTCCTTATTTAAGAACTCCGCTGCAAGCCTCATATGCAGATGTTGCCACTTGGTGAGCAGATTTCAATTTGAAAGATTCATCTCAGAGAAGCTGGTCCAGAACCTAAAACCCTGCGGCATTTTAGTTGCTGTCTGAAGATAGTACCTCGGTTAGGTCCTCAGATTACAAAGTAGGGATGTTCCCCTCAAGTCCTTTGGTTTTATGAAGTCGAACAGCATCTGTTTTTTGTTTGTTTGTTTGTTTTATGGGTTTTTTGTTATTTTAAGTTCAATTAAAAGAGACTTAAGTATGATTCTGTGCCCCTGATAAGGCCCCTGGGTGCCCAGATTGTGCATAGACATTGATGTGTACACGCGTTACCTGAAAGCCCTGTGGGCCCTGTGTGTACACACCCCTCAGCCTAGACCCATGATTTTTCTAATCTAAAGCCTTTACTAACCACAGGAACCTCGTGTTCCCATTGTTTCCTTTGTAGACAATGGCTGCGGCCTGTGGTTTGTTGGCTCCTCTGTCTACACAAACCACCATCACCCCGATCTCTTTCAAGCCATACTTTTTGAGCTCAGTAGGTTCAGAGTTTTGGTCTAAGCCCCATTAGTTTTACAGAATCCTCCCCACACACACCCCAAGAGAATTCTTCAGAAACAGTTTTCTAAAGGCCTTTCTCCCTCACCTCGTTGGGAATGTTTTGTTGGAGTTGGTAGAGAAATGTGATGAGAAATCTGAGCTGGAGAGAACTTTAAATATTGCTTCCAAATTTTGGTGAGCTTGTTTAGAATTCTATCTTACATATGAAACAGTCCACATTTAATAGCCACGTTGGCATGAAGACAGTTGAGACATCTGCTTCTGTAAACTGGATGACTTCCCAGCTCACTCCTTTGAGATTCTGACCACAACGTGTTACCCGAGGCGGAAGCACCAATTAAGACGTGTAATATTCCTGAATCAGAAGCAGACCCGGCCAACTAGGAAGCACCAGCCAATCTCTAGGGGATGAAGACTTCATGGGTTCCTGCACCCTAGTCATATCAACTATTCTGGCCAAGCCTGAATGCTTTTCATTTTGTCTAGGAGAGCTTCTCCTGACAACAAGACACTAGTTTCACCAATAAAACCCGTTTTTTGATATGCAGTGTGTGAATAGAAGTCGGTTGAATTACAAAAGAGCTTGTCAGGCTGCCCCTGGACCCCACCCCAATGGGACAGCAGCCACCTTGTTAGTGGACCATTCTTAGATTGAGAGCTTACCTTGGAAAACATCACACTGACTATACAGTAGTATTTTTTATTTTTAACATTTTTTATTGATTTCAGAGAAGAAGGGAGAGGGAGAGATAGAAACATCAATGATGAGAAAGAATCATTGATCGGGTGCCTCCTGCACTCCCCACACTGGGGATCGAGCTCACAATCCTGACATATGCCCTGACTGGGAATTGAACTATGATGTCTTGGTTTATAGCTCAATACTCAACCACTGAACCACGCCAGCTGGCTACAGTATTTTAGATCACAGATACTGTAGCAGGCTCCCAGCCTAATTTATGGATTACCTTTTATAGCGTCACTTGGCCAGCAACCTGTGTTTTCTTATTTGAATATATTCTTGGTCACATATGTAAACAAACATTGTGTTACACACATCACTTTGCATTTCATTCATGTGGCTATCCTTGAATTCAATGTGTTGTATCATCTATAATAATAAAAGCATAATATGCGAATTAGACTGGACAGCCGAACAACCTTCCAGACATTATTCCAGACATCCTTCCAGATGAAGCCACCTTGGTGGGGCTGAGGCAGAGGCAATTAGGGGTGGTCAGGCAGGTAGGCGAGCAGTTAGGAGCCAGTGGTCCTGGACTGTGAGAGAATGCAGGTTCAGGCTTAAACCGGCAGAAGGACATCCCCCAAAAGGTCTTGGATTGTAAGAGGGTGCAGGCTGGGCAAAGGGCCCCCCATCCAGTGCACAAATTTTGTGTACTGGATCTCTAGTCTATATATATAAAGGCTAAGTGGCCAGCTAACCAGCCAACTTGCTGGTAAGTATGACACTCACTGACTACCAGGGGGCAGATGCTCAACACAGGTGCTGCTGAGCAACAGCAACTTCGCAGAGTGCAACTTTGTCGGACTGCCAGTTTGGGCTCAATCTCTACAGGCCAGGCTGAGGGACCCCACCTGCCAGAGGGACTCCGCTCACTCTGCAGACGCCCTTTAAGCCCCAGCACTGCCCCAGGTGCGGCTGGCTAGACAGAGACCCCAGGAGATGGCTCTAGGGCGTGTCCAGCCTATCTCACCCAGTACTGCCCCACTGGCCACCTTCTAATTAATTTCCTTTCAATGTGCACGAATCTGTGCAATGGGCCTCTGGTATGATATAAGTAATGCTCTATAGGCTGATGTCTGTGGTGCCAAGGTATGTGGTAGCAGTGCCTTAGCTGTCCTCCAGGGGATTTCTATAGTTTAAATGCCCTATGAATATCTTGTTTCCTTCTGTCTGTGTGCCTATTTTACCAGTGCTTCCAGCAACACTTCAAGCTTCAGTTCCAAATTGTCAGGACCCACTCAGGTGCCCTGAAGACCGATGGCATTTGGGATGTGGAGCCTGAGAGGTAAGAGTATGGCCTCTGTCCTCTGTCCAAAAAAAAACTTTTGAAAATGTCCTCTGCTCAAGCTTCCAGGATGAGAGAGACTTGAAAGAAGAAACTGGAAGGCCCCTCCAGCACTCCAACTGCATGGACATGGGTGCACCCACCCAGAGTCCAAGAAGGGACCAGGCTGCTCCTGGCCCATATCCTCTTCCTCCTCACAGTCTCTGTTGGCTCGTTTTCCCTTTTTCGACACCCGACTGCCTTCCATGAATGATAGGGATTAAAGGTGATGCTGAAAACCATAAGGTGTTGACATCCTTAACCAGAGCCTTTCCGTTCAGCCGAGGGCTCTAGGGGTGAGACGATGAAGCGGGCCTCTGAGAAAGAAGGTGGGGTGTATCCTTTAAGAACACTTTTAGCACATTTCAATGTCTTAATTGTTTGCAGTGTTTTTCCCCAAGTATTCACCGTTCTATGGGTGGAGAGCACCAAACAGATCTAGCTGGCTAAACCAAACCTGCCATGTAGACCCTCAGGTGCTCATCCAGTGGCCCTGGTACCCGACATTCTTCTCCCAACATCCCATTTCAAATCGCCAGAGATGGGCCAAAGCTTCTTAAAGGATGCAATAAATATTACTTTCTTATTAGTCTGTGGTAAGGTAGGCATTGTTATGGGACATTCCCAAGTACAATTTAGGGCAGCATTTAGCAAAATATTTGGAAAATTCTCAGCTTTTAGATGTTTGTAGATTCTGGAACCAGACAAAACAGAAGATGGTCAGGAGAAAGAATTGAATAAGATGGGTGGGAAGGAGAAGTGGCTGGAAAGATTACCATGAATAATAAGAATGGATATGAGTTTTCAGTATTAGAAATTAGGGTTCAGCTCATCATTTTGAAGTTCCCTCTCCCAACTCAAGAATGCCCAGATCACGCCCGGGAGAGGAGCATGTACTGGGCGCTAACTGGTCAGTTGATTCTGGACAGGAGTGGGACATCCACAGAATTCCCAGGATTCCTGGCATTGCTTGTCGGAGGGAGGAAGAGGGGAGGGGATGGTGTTCCTTGATCAAAGGATAGCATTTGAAAAGCATGGTGAGGACAAACAGAGGCATGGTGCAGTAGACAAGGCTGGAGATCTCAGGTAGGAAAACCAGGAGAATGGACATCTGGAATGAATGCTTATCATTGGGAAGGCTCAGCTGTCCTCCGAATGCAGCTCCCATAGAAATGCTTCTGAAAGTGGACATCCACCCAGAACAGAGAAGATAAAGGACAATGGTTACAGCACGGACAGAGGTTTCAATCCTGGATTACCACTTCCTAGCTGTGCTATCTTAACCAAGTTAATGAGCCTTAATTAAACAGAGTGCCTATTTCCTCACTATTAGATGATACTAATAGTATTAAATAATGTGCCTGGTGCAAAGTAATGGTTCAATAAGTGGTAGTTGAGGTTCACAGAGAACACAACACAAAATTCACACGGGAGCAAACTCCAGAAGACAGACCACACGCCTCCCTGCACATGCGTGATCAGCCTACCCTCCTTCAGACACTGCTAAGGTCTTCCAGCAAAATCTTCTGGAGGATCAGTGACGTAGTAAAAATCATGAAAACCAGAGATTCTTTTTATTAAAATATATTTTATTGATTTTTTTACAGAGGGGAAGGGAGAGGGATAGAGAGTTAGAAACATCGATGGAGAGAAACGTTGATCAGCTGCCTCTTGCACACCTCTTACTGGGGATGTGTCTGCAACTAAGGTACATGCCCTTGACCAGAATCAAACCTGGGACTGTTCAGTCCACAGGCTGATGTCTACCCACTGAGACAAACCAGTCAGGGAAACCAGAGATTCTTTATAAGAAGAGTTTGAAATCAAGGGGAAAAAGTTATCTCCTTAGGTCCGGTGTCCACAGGTGTGAACATATTAACGCTGAGAGGCCCCCAGAGCTCCCACCACCTTTCATGTACTGGGTTTGGGTGCCTGCTGAGTGCTGGGCACTTGGGGTTCTGCCAGCACAGCTTTCTTCCCGTGCAGTTGCTGAGGCCAAAACCATGGGATAATTTTCTCCTTTTTCCTTGCACTTCACATCCATTTAATCAGCAAATCCTGTTGTGCTATTACCACAACTTCTCCAGGGCCTGATTCACCCTCTCGCGGTCTCCCCTGCACCCCTAGCCTAGCCATCATCTTCCCCAGGACCATGGCCAACATCCCCCACCCACATGCCTGTCTCCTCCTCAGCTGGACCATCTCAGGAGACCCGTGAGACCCCATGAGATCCCACACTGCACACCTTAGATCCCTGCCAGAGCCCCCATCCCTCTCGGAGTGAAGGCCAGAGCACTCACTGTGGCCTGGGGCCTGCAGGATGTGGTTCTTGTTCGTTTCTGTGCCCTTCTCCTGCCCCTCCCTGTACTCCCTTCATCCCATGGTGCTGCTCCTTGAGCAGGCTGCAGCCTTTGCAGTTCTCTTTTCTAGGAAGGTCCATGTCCCCTACCTCCTCTTTCTCAAGGAGCTGTCCCCATCATCCAGTTAAAAATAGCAATCCCATGCCCACCCAAGCTTTCCAGAATTCCCTAGTCCCCTTTCCCACTTTATTGTTTCCCCATAACCCATATTATCATCTGACCCCCCCTCCACATGCACACACACACACACACACACACACACACACACACATAAATATATACAGTCGCACACATATATACACACATACAGACACACACACAGGTGCTAGCTTTATCTACAACAATGTTTGGCACATAGTAGGTACTTATGAATGAATGAATATCGTGGGCCAGGCTGTTCAGGGTGATTTTAAAAGTGCATACCAATGTAAAATATTTAGCCACTGTGAGAAAGATGTTGGCAGCTCCTCAAAAAGTTAAACATGGAGTTCCCATATGACCCAGCAATTCCTCTCCTAGGTATATACCCAAGAGTATTAAAAACATATGTTCACACACAAATTCACACATGAATAGTCAAGTCAGCATTACTCAGAAGAGGTAAAAAGTGGAAACAGCTCAAATATCCTTTAAGTGATGGATAAGCAGAACATGACATAACCGTACAATGGAATAGCATTTGTCCTAAAGAGGAATGAGCACTGCAACCTGGGTGGGTCTTGAAAACATGCCAGTGAAAGAAGCCAGAAGCAAGACCACAGATTGTATGATTTCATTTAAATGAAATGACCAGAATAGTCAAACTCATGGAGACAGCAAGTGGATTCATGGTCGCCAGGGGTGGGTGGAAGGGGTGTGGAGGGTAACTGCTAATGGTGCAGGGTTTCTTTTTAGAGTGATGAGATGTTCTAGAATTAGGTAGTATGATGGTTGTATAATTCTGTGAACATATTAGAAACCACTGAATTGTACACTTTAAAATGGTGAATTTTAGCCTTAACTGATTTGGCTCAGTGGATAGAGCATCAGATTGCAGACTCAAGGGTCCCAGTTCAATTCTGGTCAAAGGCATGTACCTTGGTTGTGGCCACATCCCCAGTAGGGAGTGTGCAGGAAGCAGCTGATTGATGTTTCTCTCTCATTGATTTTTCTAACGCTCTCTCCCTCTCCTTTCCTCTATGTAAAATTCAATAAAATATGTTTTAAATAAAATAAAATGGTGAATTTTATGTGAACTTTAAGTAAAAAACACACCTGTGTGAGATACTCTTAATAGTCCCATCCTACAAATAATAAAAGCCAACGTTAGAGGGGCAGCTCTGCCCTGGTGCCCAGCAGCCTTGCACGTCTGCATAAGCAAGGCTTGGCGGCCGTGGAGGTAAGCAGCCTTGTGAGTTGCTTGGCTAGAGTTGAGGCTTGGCTTCTGCACAGCAGAGCAATCCACTGCCCAGACCATCTGTTATCTGGACCTTCAGCTCCACGTCATCCTGTGGGACTAGGGATGCAAGGATACCATGCTGATCCTGCTTTTGCTGGCTGTGTCCACGTGGGCCCAATGTTTCCTTAAGTCTTTGGAAGTGTGGCCACCGTCCAGCAGGTCAAGGGTGACCCTTTCGGCCCTGTTGGCCACCCCGCTGCTTCTGTGGGGATGCTGAACATTGTGATGCAGAGGTTAAATAAATTTTCCCAGTCCCACCACTGCCAGAGCCAAGATCCTAACCCAGGTCCAACTCAGCCACACAAAGGAAAATTGTGTGGCTGAGAAAACACGATATGTTCTACTAAAGTTCTCTGATCTCTTCAGAACATGTGCCTTCTCTTTACTACAACAAATCCAGAGGAGTTAAGAATTCAGAAAAGTCTCCCTAGAGCAGTGGTTCTCAACCTTCCTAATACAGCTCCTCATGTGGTGGTGACCCCCAACCATAAAATGATTTCCGCTGCTACTTCATAACTGTAATTTTGCTACTGTTATGAACTGTAATGTAAATATCTGATATGCAGGATGTATTTTCATTGTTACAAATTGAACATAATTAAAGCATAGTGATTAATCACAAAAACAATATGTAATTATATATTGTGAAATATTTATTTCTAATGACAAATTAATGAAATTTTGTCTTGAATCGTGGTGTAGCATGGGTAACAGTCTTCATATGACAACAGTATACTACATTGCTACACTTTGCTGCTCCGCGGAGTGGTCTGTTGGTTCCTAAGACCATGGGAAATAGGTCTTTTCCGCTGGTCTTAGGCAACCCCTGTGAAAAGGTCATTTGACCCCCAAAGGGGTCATGACCCACAGGTTGAGAACCACTACCCTAGAGCATTCAGACAATCATCCTTGAGAAAATTTGGAGGTAGGGACACTTAAAGCCACTTAACTTTTAGAAGCATTGGCCTCGAAATACCCCAAAATTTCTTTCTCAGGATTAGAATCAAACTGGCGGCCTTTAACTGTACATATTTGAGCACTGCCTCCCAATTGCCACTGCCATTGAGCTCATCACCCATGGGAACATTTGCATCGTGGCACCTCACCTGGGCCTCTGTCACCACCTGATCTTCCAGCTGCCTCCGTCCTGGAGGTGGACGAGCTCGGCTGGTTCCTGGGAGCCAGAGACAGCAGATCCTGCAGTGTTTGCTGTCGAAGGGTTGGCTTTGGCATGATGCAGGTACCTAAGCTGTGCCAGAGCTCCCCTTCTTGGTCTGCGAGGCCAGTGGCCAGTCATTGTGAATGGGTTCCATATTGACACAGAAGCAGGGAGGTCCAGCTCTGGTTCCACAGGGCAAAGCTGGAGAGTGCCAGATCTGAGACCAACTCCCAGCTCAGGCCCAGGCCAGTGCGTGGGGTTAGAGCCTCCCTGACTCGGAGCCCAATCTCCTGCTCTATGAGCTTCCTCCAGGCTGGCTGTGTTGCTGGGCAGAGGGCATGTCCAGAAGGCACCTGGTGCCTCACACCTCCAGCCACTGGTCTCAGGAGGAGGGGGGTGAGGAAAACCACACTTTCAGGATTCCAACCAGGAGGCAGAAGGTCTTCTAGCCTGAAGGGCAGTGGGACATTGTCTGCAGAGCGACTTCTGAGTCAAAATCAGAGATCTGAGCCACCTCCCATCATCTCAGCAAGTTCTCCTCAACTGAGAGCTCAGGCAAGCCAGCAAGGGCCAGGCCAGTTCAGCAGAGTGCTTTCCAAGGAGCCTGAGGGAGGCTCCCATGAGCCCACCCATTCCCAACATTTGCAGCTGACTTTGCAGCTCGCTCATTGCAGCAAAGATGTGAAGGTGACTGTCGTCACCCTTATTTTAGAGAGAAAAGCACTGAGCAGTACTGCACCATTGCTGATGCTTATTGGGCTCTTAGTTTGACCCAGGAATTTTGTTGTATTATTTCATTTCATTTGCTATCATTATCCCATTTTAGAAAGGACAAAACTGCAGCCCAGGAGGGTTAAGCAGCCTGCTCAGTGCTGTCCCAGGCCAGCCAGCCTATGTTTCCCAGTAGGTGAGCTGGGAGGGTCTTTCCAGCAGGGACAGTATCAGGAGCCTGATGGTCTTCAGGAATAAACGTGGCCACGTGGGGGCAGTGGATCAACACAAACGGAAAAGCCACCCCTTGCCAGCCTTCAGCCCATGGAGGCCGCCAAGGGGTCCATTTTAACATTTGTTTTACAGGTTTCCCGGGCCGTGGAGGGGATTGGGTAAAAGTGTGGTGTCTGGGCCCGCCTGTCCCGGAAGGAAGCGGCCTTCATTTCCCAGCTGTGAGATCTCAGGGACGTTATTACCTGGTAGGCCTTTTTCTCCTCTGCAAAGGCTCACGCAGACATGGCCCACAGGAAGAGAGGGCGGGTGGCAGCTCTTAACTGCACGGAGCCAGAGCTGCAGTCATCATGGGGAGCAGCAAGGATGAAGTGGCAGCCCACGGGTTCCAAGCAGAAGAATTTTAGTGATGACTGCTAGACCTTAGAATAACCACAGGCAAAACAGTTGCTTAGCCAATAAATTGAATCACCAAAAAAATCAAGGATGATAATGATGAAGCTGAAGGCAGTTGCTACATTAAAAAATCATACTCAGCCCTGGCTGGCATGGCTCAGTGGTTGAGCGTCGACCTATGAACCAGGAGGTCACAGGTTCTATTCTGGTCAGGGCACTTGCTCAGGTTGAAGACTCTATCCCCAATGTGGAGCATGCAGGAGGCAGCCTATGAATGATTCTCTCTCATCATTGATGTTTCTATCTCTCCCTCTTCCTTCCCCTCTGAAATCAATAAAAAAATATTTTTTAAAAAGTCACACCCCAACTTAGCCTGTGTGGCTCAGTGGTTGAGCATCAACCTAGGAACCAGGAGGTCATGGTTTGCTTCCTGGTCAGGGCACATGCCTGGGTTGCAGGTTTCATCCCCAGTAGGGGGCATATAAGAGGCAGCTGATCAATGATTCATTGATGTTTCTCCCTCTCCCTTCCTTTCTGAAATCAGTAAAAAAAAATATATATATATACACACACACACACACACACACACACACACATATATATATATACAAAAAATATATATATATACACACATATATATGTATTAAAAGTCACACCCCTTGTTCAATTTCTACCCTGAGCCAATTTTCAAACCCTGAACCCACTGATTGAAGAAGAGGCTAGAACTCCAGGATGAAGAACCCTCCAACACATGGCAATTGAACATGATATTGATTGCTTCTGAAAGTAGTTCAAAGGGAACTACTTTCTTGGGCGAATGAGCATTGGGAAAAGGGAAATATCTAAACTTTTGAGGACAGTTGGTCATAGACCACCAGCTGATTAACTGTATCATGGACTCTTGTTAGACTAGGAGCATACAGGGGTTACACAATAAGTGACAGTTAATGGAGCTACAGCCAGCATCTAGTTCAGAGTAGGTCCGTTGAAGTTTGTACTCCCATTGGTCATTTTCCCAGTCACCCAATGCATATTAGGCATAAACATCTGATAGTTGCCTAATTACTACAGTACTTTTACTTATAGCCATTTGAGTGGGTATGTAATGGTATCTCAATGTGCTTTAAAATTTCTTAATTGTCCAATTACAGTTGATATTCAATATTATATTAGTTTCAGGTGTCGCACATAATAGTTAGATATGTATATAACTTACAAGGTGATTCCCCCAATAATCTATACTCACCTACACCATGCGTAGTCATTACAATTTTACTGACTATATTTTCTATGCTGTACTTTACATGCCTGTGATTACTTTGTGACTGCCAATTTGTACTTCAGAATGCCTCAGCATCCCACCCAGCCTCCAAAACCCCCTCACCTCAGGCAACCATCAGTTTGTTCATGAGTTTGTTTCTGTTTTGTTTGCTCATTTGTTTTGTTCTTTAGATTTCACATATAAGTGAAATCACATGGTTTTTGTCTTTCTCTGTCTGATTTATTTCCCTGAGCATAATACCTTCAAGATCCTTTCATGTTGTTGGAAATGGCAAGATTCTGTTCTTTTTTTTTTTTTATGGCTGAGTAATATTTCATTGTACATATATACTACATCTTCTTTGTTCATTTGTCTATCAATGTACACTTATATTGCTTCCATATCTTGGTGATTGTAAATAATGCTGCATGGAACAGAGGTGCATATTTCTTTTCAAATTAGTGTGTGGGTTTCTTCAGATAAATATCCAGAGGCAAGATTGCTGGATTATGTGGTAGTTCTATTTTTAAGTTTTTGAGCAAACTTCATACTGTTTTCCATGGTTGCTGGGCCAATCTGCATTCCCACCAACAGTGCATGAGGGTTCTTCCCCTTTTCTCCACATCCTCACCAACAAGTGTTTGTTGATTTGCCATTTTGACAGGTGTGAGGTGTTATTTCATTGTGGTTTTAATTTACATATTTCTGATGATTAGTGATGTCGAGCACCTTTTCATAAGTCTATTGGCCATCTGTATGTCCTCTTAAAAATTTGTTTTCAGCCAAAACCGGTCTGGCTCAGTGGATAGAGCATCGGCCTATGGACTGAAGGGTCCCAGGTTTGATAACGGTCAAGGGCATGTACCTTGGTTGTGGGCACATCTCCAGTAGGGGGCGTGCAGGAGGCAGCTGATTGATATCTCTCTCTCATTGATGTTTCTAGCTCTCTATCCCTCTCCCTTCCTCTCTGTAAAAAATCCAATAAAATCTATTTTTAAAAAAATTTGTTTTCAAGTCCTCTGACCACTCTTAATTGGATTGTTTGTTTTTCATTGTTAAGTTATATAAGTTCTTTATCAATTTTGGATATTAACCCCATATTTGATGTATTACTGATAAATATCTTCTTCCACTCAATAGGTTGTCTTTCTGTTTTATTGATGGTTTCCTTTGCTGCTCAAAATCTTTTTAGTTTGATGGAGTCCCTTTTGTTTATTTTTTCTTTTGTTTCCCTTGCCCAAGGAGACACATCAAAACATACATATATTATTAAGAGCTATGTCAAATAGTTTATTGCCTAGCCCTAGATGGGTGGCTGAACCAATTGGTTGGAGCGTTATCCCATATACCAAAAGGCTGGGAGTTTGATACTTGGTCAGGGCACATACGTAGGGGGAAGCAACCGATTGATGTTTCTCTCTCATACTGATGTTTTTTTCTCTCTCTCTCTTTCTCAAAATTAATTCATGAAAACATATTCTTGGGTGAGGATTAAAAAAGGAAGAAAAGAGTTTACTGTCTATGTGTGTGTGTGTTTTAGGAGTTTTATGGTTTCTAGTCTTATATTTCAGTCCTTAATCTGTTTTGAGTTTATTCTTTCTTGTATATGGTGTAATAAGGTGATCTAGTTTCCTTTTTTTTTTTTGCATATATCTCTCCAATTTTCTCAGCACCACTTATTGAAGAGACTGTCTTTACCCAATTGTATATTCTTACTTCCTTTGTCATAGGTTAATTGGCCATATAGCCATGGGTATATTTCTGGGCTTTCTATTCTGTCTTATTGATCTATGTATCTATTTTTGTGCCAGTACTGTGCTGTTTTGATTACTATAGCCTTGTATACTTCAATATCAGGTAGCATGATACCACCAACTTTATTCTTCTTTCTTAAAAGTAGTTTGGCTATTCAGGATTTTTTGTGGTTCTATATCGATTTTAGGATTATTTTTTTTTAGTTCTCAAAAATGCCATTGGTATTATTTTAAATACTAAAGGCCTGGTGCACGAAATTAGTGCACTGGGCAGGGGAAGGTGTCCCTCAGCTTGGCCTGCACCATCTCCAATCTGGGACTCCTTGGGGGATGTCTGACTGCCAGTTTAGGCCCAGTCCCACAGGGATCGGGCCTAAATTGGCAGTTGGACATTCCTCTCACAATCCACTTGCCTGCCTGCCTGCCTGATTGCCCCTAACTGCTTCTGCCTGTCAGCCTTATCACCCCCTAACAACTCCCCTGCCAGCCTGATTGAAGCCTAACTGCTCCCTTGCCAGCCCAATTAAACCCAACTGCCCTCCCCTGCCAGCCCGGTCACCCCCAACTGTCTTGCCCTGCAGGCCCAGTCACCCCCAACTGCCCTCCCTTGCTGGCCTAATTGCCCACAACTACCCTCCCCTGCCAGCCATCTTGTGGCAGCCATCTTTGACCACATGGGGGTGGCCATCTTGTGTGAGGGTGTCAGAGTCAGTTTGCATATTATCTCTTTATCATGTAAGATGTTTTTAAATTGATTTTAGAGAAAGAGAGAGAGGAAGGGGAGAGAAAAAGAAAGAAACATCAATGTGAGAGAGAAGCATCAATCAGTTGTCTCCTGATCACCCTCTACCAGGAGCCAAGCCGGCAATCCAGTCATGTGCCCAGACTGGAAATCGAACTACTGACCTTTTGGTGCATGAGATTATTTTTTATTGATTTCAGAGAGGAAGGAAGAGAAGAAGGAAGAGAAAGAGAGAGAGATAGAAACACCAATGATGAAAGAGAATCATTGATTGGCTGGCTACCCCTCCCTGGGGATTGAGCCTGATACCCAGGCATGTGCCCTGATGAGAATCAAACTGAGACCTCCTGGTTCACAGACCAACACTCAACCACTGAGCCACACTGGCTAAGTCCTAGGTAAATGGAATTGTTTTCTTTCTCTTTTTTTTGGAATTGCTTTTTTAATTTCTTTGATAGTTCATTATTTATAATAATAAAAGCATAATATGCTAATTAGACTGGACATCCTTCTGGACGTCCTTTCAGATGACCTTCCTGACAAAGCTGGGTCTGTGAGGGAAACCCGATTCCCGGCTGCTCTTCCAGCTGGAGGAGGAAAGCCTAAATCCCAGTGCCAGAGGGAAACCAATGCAGGCAGCCGGGGGAAGGAAGGCCTACTCTTGCATGATTTTTGTGCATCGGGCCTCTAGTTGATGTATAAAAATGCAACCAATTTCTGAATATTATTTTTGTATCCTGGTGCTTCACTGAATTTCTTTATCAGTTCTGATAGTTTTTTGGTGGATTCTTTAGGGCTCTCTCTATATACTATCATATCATCTGCAAATAGTAACAGTTTTAGTTCTTTTCAATTTGGATACCATTTATTTCTTTTTCTTGTCTGATTGTTGTGGCTAGGACTTCCTATATAATTTTTAATAAAAATGGTAAAAGTGGATAACCTTGTCTTGTTCTTAATCTTAAAAAAAAAACTATTTTAGGCCCTAACTGGTTTGGTTCATTGGATAGAACATCGGCCTGCAGACTCAAGGCTCCTAGTCTCAATTCCAGTCAAGGGCATGTACCTTTGTTGCAGACACATACCCAGTAGGGAGTGTGCAGGAGGCAGCTGATCGATGTTTCTTTCTCATTGATATTTCTAACTCTCTATCCTTCTCCCTTCCTCTGTAAAAAATAAAAATATACTTTAAAAAAGTACTTTAGGTTTTCACTATTGATTATGATGTTAACTGTGGTTTTATCATATGTGGCCTTTATTATGTTGAGGTATATTCCCTCTATTCCCATTTTGCTAAGAGTTTTTATAATAAATGAATGCTGTATTTTGTCAAAATGCTTTTTCTGAATTCTATATGAGATGCAAATTAAAATGACAATGATGTATCACCTCATACTTGCCATAATGGCTACCATCAACAATCAACAAACAAGTGCTGGAAAGGGAGTAGAGAAAAGTAACCCTAGTTCACTGCTGGTGGGAATGCAGACTGATGCACCCACTATGGAAAACAGTATGGAGTTTCCTCAAAATAAAAATGGAACTGCCATTTCACCCAGTGATCCTACTTGTAGGAATATATCCTAAGAATCCAGAAACACCAATAAGAATGAATATATGCATCTTATGTTCATAGCAGTGTTATGCACAGTAGCTAAGATCTGGAAACAGCCCAAGTGCCCATCAGTAGATGAGTGAATAAAAAAGATGTGGTACATTTACACAGTGGAATACTATGCAACTGTAAAAAAGACAGCATGGAGGGACCTGGAAAGTATTATGCTAAGCAAAATAAGCCAGTCATAGAACGACAATATTACATGATCTCACTTATATGTGAAATATAATGAACAAAATACACTGATGAACAAAATAGATCCAGAGACATGGAAGCATGGAACAGACTGATGAATCTCAGAGGAGAGTTGGAGGAAGAGATTAACCAAAGAACTTATATGCATATATGCATAACCCATGGACACAGACAAAAGTGTGGTGAAGGCCTGGGGAGGGAATGGGATGCAAGTGGAGAGAGTCAACAGAGGTGGAAGGGGGACATCTATAATACTTGCAACAATAAAGATAAATTTGAAAAACAAAGTAGTTGTTGATAATTATGTAGTTATTAGAGGCCCAATGCACAAAATTCATGCAGGAGTAGGCTTTCCTTCTCCCTGCCAGTACCGTCTTCTCTCTGGCACCTGGGACCCAGCTACCCTCCCAGCCCCGGCTTTGTCTGGAAAGATGTCTGGTCTAATTATTATATTATGCTTTTATTATTATAGAGTACCATTTTATTAATGTTTTTCTGATTGTGTTTGTAGTTCTTGGCTACTTTTTTTTTTTTATCCTCTTGTTTTTTTCTCCTGTATGTTGGTGACTTTCTGTAGTGTTGTGTTTGGATTCATTTCCCCTTATTTCTTATATATCTCTGGTAGATTTTTGGTTGTGGTTACCATGTATTTATATACACCTGTGTTTATAGAAGTTTATTTTAGGTTGATGGTCACTTAAGTTTGAACATTTTATACAATTACTACAATTTTTATTCACCCCTCCATGTCTAAGTTTCTGATATTACTTCTTGTATGTGTTTTTGTGTATCCTTTACTCTTGTAATTACACAAGGTCTTTCTAATTTTGCCTTTTAACCTTTGTACTAGCTTTGGTGTTGGTTGACCCACTGTTTTTTTAAAAAATAATTTTTATTGATTTCAGGGAGGAAGGAAAAGGGAGAGAGAGATAGAAGCATCAATGATGAGAGGGAATCATTGATGGACTGCCTCCTGCACACTCCCTACTGAGGAGTGAGCCTGCAATCTGGGCATGTGGACTGACCTGGAATCGAATCATGACCTTCTGGTTCATAAATAGATGGTCAACCACTACGCCATGCTGGCCAGGCTATCCATTGCTTTTATTATGATTTGCTTTTGCCAGTGAGAATTTCTTCTTTATGATACTTCTTTATTCATATTTTTTATTTTTTTCTTCTTAAATAAGTCCCTTTAACATTCTTGTAATACTGGTTTGGTGATGATGAACTCCTTTGGCTTTCTCTTGTCTTTCCTTCAATTCTAAATGATGGATTTAATGGGTTCTTAGGTCCTTGCTTTATGTTACTCTGAATATTTCTTGCCAATCCCTCCTGGCCTGCAAAGTTTCTCTGGAAAAATCAGTTGACACATGGGCCCTTCCTTATAAGTAAGTAACTGCTTTTCCCTTGCTGCTTTTAAGATACCTTCTTTGTCTTTAACATTTGGCATTTTAATTATGATGTGTCTTAGTATGGGCCTTTTTGGGTTCATCTTATTTGGGACTCTGTACTTCCTGGACTTGTATGTTATTTCTTTCACCAGGCTAGGGAAGTTTTCCATCATTATTTCTTCAGATAGGTTTTCTTTCTTTTCTTCTTATTTTTTTATTTTTAGTAATCCTCATCTGAGGGTATTTTTTCCATTGATTTTTAAGGAGAGTGGAAGAGAGAGGGAAAGACAGAGAAACACATCAATTGGTTGTGTGAACCCCAATCAGAGTGCAGGCTGGGGAGGAGCCTGCAATCAAGGTACATGTATTTGACCGGAATCAAACCCTGGGACCCTTTGGTCCGCAGGCTGATGCTCTATCCACTGAGCCAAACTGGCCAGGGCTTCATACAGATCTTCAATCCCTTGCTCTCTCTCTCCTCTGGTATCCCAATGATGAGAATGTTGTCCCAGAAGTCCCTTAAACTATCCTCACTTTGTTTTTGCTTTTTATTTGTTTGTTTTTGCTGTTCTGACTGTTTTCCACTACTTCCAAATCATTTATTCAATTCCTCTCTTTATCTAATCTGCTCTTGATTCCATCTAGCGTATTCGTCGTTTGGCTGATTGTAGTCTTCATTACTAACTGGTTCTTTCTTATGTTTTCCATCTCCCTTTTTATGTTTTCTGTCTCTTTGTTGAAGTTCTCACTGTGCTTATCTAGTCTCCACCTGTTTATTGAACATGCTCATAATGATTGTTTTGAGCTTAACGTCTGGTGGATTGTTTGCCTCCCTTTTGGTTAGTTCTTTTTCTGGAGTTTTGTCTTGTTCTTTCATTCAGAGCTGCATCCTTCGTCTCCTCATTTGGCTGCTTCCCTGTGCTTGTTTCTACATCTTAGGAAGATCTGTTACATTTCCCAGTCTTGGCAGGGTGTCCTAATGGAGTAGGTGTCTTATGAAGCCTAGTGACACAGTCTTCCTACTCACCTGAGTGAGCCAGGTGCCACTTTCTACCAGGCGCTCCCTTAAATGGGTAATGTGTGCCCTCCTGTTGTAATTAAGCTTTGATTGTCATTGGCACATCACTGGGTGGGACTGAGCCTCAGATTGACTGGCTGTGTGGACTGGCTGTGACTATAATAGATGAGCTGTTGTGTGGGGCAGACCCTACAGTGTGGGATTTGCTGTAGTGGGGCTCTGGTGCCTCCCGAGTCCACCCTTGGGGTGTGTTGTTTTTGAAGCTGACTGGTAGTGCTCTGGTGTGGTCTGAAGCAGGCCACCACGTGTGTTGATTCTGGATCCTTTTGGGAGGGGCTGTAGTGCAGGCTCAGGTCAGCCACTGATTGTGCCCCAACCAGAGCACCTGGTAGAAACTGCTAAGTCATCTGTGGCCGGTAGCTACCTGTGTTGGGTTTGGAAGTGCCTGGTAGAGGCTCTGCTGTGAAATGAGGGTTAGGGCCACTTAGAGATACATAGCACACGGAGACCAGCTGCTGCTTGTTCAGCGTTTCTGGACCTCGGAGAGATCTCCAGGAAAGTCCATGTCATGAGCTGAGGAAGGCTGCTCATGTGCTAAAGCTGCTGCCAGGAGAGGTTTGAGCCAGGTGTGAGAGTTAGGTGGGGCCGTGTCCAGGGAACCTCCAAGGTGGGGTGAGTGATGTTAGCTATATTGATGGAGACTCTGATTTGGCTCCCACCCATGCCTGCTGGCTGTGCAGGGGGAGAGCTCAACACAGGAGCAGGGGCTCCCGCCAGTACTTCAGTCCTGGAGAGAGAGCTGCCTCTCCAGCCCTTACCCTGAAGCCAGCCCATTCGTTCCTCCCCACCAGTCACAGGCTCCGGCTGCTGTGCCTTCTCCACTCTTTCTCTGAAGCTTATGGTGAGTGTGAGTCGGTGCTTGGGACCTTCCAATAGACATGGCTCATAGCAGCTCTCTGACTCACTCTCAATGATTTTCACACCGGGTGTTGTGGGACTCCTCTTCCTGGCACTGGTGCTCTGGGCTTGGGAGCCCAGTGTGGGGCTGGGACCCCTCACTCCTCAAAGTGTGGCTGGTCTATACTTTAGTTGTAATTTTAACGTGGTCATGGGAGAAAGCAAGCACAGTATTTACCTCCTCTGACATCTCTACCAAAAGTCTCTCTCGATGTGCTTTTAATGTACTTTTTCAAGTTGGTTGATGACATTCAGCATTTTTCGTATGCTTATTAGATATTTGTATATCTCTTTTGGTGAAATGTCTATTTTGCCCAAACTTTAATCGGTTTGTTTTTCTTGTTTTTGAGTTTAGCTCTTTATATGTTTTTGATGGAAGTCCCATCACATATGTGATGTGCAAGTAACTTTTCTCAGTCTATAGTTTATATTTTCATTTACTTATGTTGTTTTTCACAGAGCAAAGGCCTTGATGAAGTTCAGTTTTTTTTCTCTGTTATGGATAATACTTCCAGTATCATGGCTAAGAATTTTTTGCCTAACCCCAAGTCATGAAGATTTTCTCCTATATATGTTTTTTTAAATTTTATAGTGTTACTTCATACATTTATATCTATAATCAAATTATGTTACATCATTCAAGAACTATACAATTATTTTTTATTGAGTTTAAATTTACATAATATAAAATTGACCATTTTATAGTTTATGATTTAGTGGCTTTCAACGCATTCAAAATGTTGTGAAACCATCACCTCTTTCTAATTCCAAAACATTTCCGCATTCAACAAACAAGCAAAACAAAACGAACAAAACCCCCCCACCCCCCGACACACACACACAACAAACACAAAACACCTGTAGTTATTCTCCCTTCTATACACTCCCTGGCAACCAACACCTTATTTTTATTTCTATAGATCTACCTATTCTGGACATTGCATATAAATAAAATTTAAAAATATGTGACCTTACCCTAACCTGTTTGGCTCAGTGGCTAGAGAGTCGGCCTGGGGATTGAAAGGTTACAGGTTCAACTCCAGTCAAGGACATGTACCTTGGTTGTAGGCACATCCCCAGCAGCTGATCAATGTTTCTAACTCTCTATCCCTCTCCCTTCCTTGCTGTAAAAAAATAAAAAATAAATAAATAAAAAATATTTTTAAAAAATTATGTGACCTTGTGTTCTTTTCATTGGCATATTTTCAAGGATCATTCACATTGTAGTATATGTCAGAATTGCAATCCATTATACAGCTAAATAATATCCTATTGTGTATATATGTCACATTTTTAAAAAATGTGTTTTTCTTGATTTGAGAGAGAAGAAAGAAGAGGGAGAAAGATAGAAATATCAACCATGAGAGAGAATCATGGATCCACTGCCTCTGTGCACCCCTCACTGGGGATCGAGCCCAAAATCTGAGCATGTGCCCTGACCAGGAATAGAACTGTGACCTTCTGATTCACAGATAGATGTTCAACTACTGAGTCACATTGGTCAGGCAATGCACAAAAATTTTTAATGTTGTTTCTATAGTTATTTAGACTTAATTTAAAAAATAAGGCATGAAGTTTAAGTCAAAGTTTCTTTTTGTTTTTTTCAAAGTTTCTTTTTCTTTTTAAAATTGATTGATTGATTGATTGATTTTAGAGACAGAGGCAGGGAGAGAGAGAGAAAAAAAAAACATGGATTTGTTGTCCCACCCATTCATGCATTATTTTTTAAAAAATATATATATTTTATTGATTTTTCACAGAGAGGAAGGGAGAGGGATAGAGAGCCAGAAACATCAATGAGAGAGAAACATCGATCAGCTGCCTCCTGCACACCCCCTCTCCCCTCCCCCGCCCCCTCGGGGATGTGCCTGCAACCAAAATACATGCCCCTGACCGGAATCGAACCTGGGACCCCTCAGGCCGCAGGCCAATGCTCTGTCCACTGAGCCAAACCGGTTAGGGCCCATTCACACATTCTTTGGTTGATTCCTATATGTGCCCTGACTAGTGGGCGGAGGGTGTCAAATCTGCAACCTTGGCAAATCGGGGATGACACTCCAACCAACTCAGCTCCCCAGCCAGGGTGCCAAAGTACATTTTTCATATGGATGTGCTATCATTCCAATATCATTTGTTGAAGAGATTACCCTTCCTCCATTGCACCAGTGTCAAAAACCAAATGCCATATTTCTTTGGATCAGTTCCTGGATTCTATTTTGTTTCATTGATATGGGTATCTAAACATTCACCAATAGCACATTGTCTTGATTATTTTAGCTTTAAAATGGATATTGCACTTCTTTCAATTTTCTTCTTTTTTTTCAGATTATGTGAGCTAATCTTCACCTTTCTGTACCAATTTTAGAATCATCTTGTCTATATTTATTAAAAATCCTGCTTGGATTTTTATTGGTATTGAGTTTGATGAATTTAAGAAAAATTAACACCTTTATTATAAGTCTACCAATTCAGGAGCAATGCTGTGTTTCTCCATTTACCTTGACCTTCTTTAACACCTTTAATCAGAGTGTTGTCATTTTTGTGTTGTTTTTTTTTAAATATATACATTTTAAAAATATATTTTAATTGATTTTAGAGAGGAAGGGAGAGGGAGATAGAAACATCAATGATGAAAGAGAACCATTGGGGAGAATCCAAGATGGCGGCATAGGTAAACACAACAATGCTGCCTCGCACAACAATTTCAAAACTACAACTAGAACACAGAACGGACATCATCCAGAACCACAGGAAAGCTAGCTGAGTGGAAGTTCTATAGCTAGAGGGAAGGAGAGGGACTCATGGAGACCCAGAGGAGCTGCAAAAAGCTGAGGTACGGAGACGCGCACGTGAAGAGAGCGGGTGCCGGAGTACCTGGCTGGTTTTCTCTGGCAGGAGGGAAACGGAGACTCTCAAAGGCATTGACCCCCTATCTTATGACATTAAACCCCAGATCCAGCTGAAACTCATACGGGGGGAGTTTGGACTGTGAAAAGGGAGAGGTGCACAAAAATTTAGGGGAGTTGCAAAAGATCAGAGGCCTGGTGGCGCGCACGGCACTGCGCACAGGACAGATTGGTGATTGTGCCTCTGGCTTTCAAGAGTGGGTGGGAGACAGACCCTCCCAACTGTGCCACTTCTGACTCCACTAAGCCACTGTTTCGGGTGAAACCCTGGGGACCTAGACTCGTGTGGTCCTGGAGCGCACGGGAGCTGGAAAGGCAGCAGTCTAGAGGCACTGCGGGTGCGTGTGCACAAGGACCGCTCCAGCCATTACCCAGTCATGTGAGACTCAGGGGCCATGGAGGGTGGGGCCGACTGGAAGGCAAGGCAGTCCCTTAAGCCCTGAGACTCCACCCATCCCAAGCTCAACAGAGGCTTCTTCGGTTTTGCAAGTCTGGTATCATAAGGCTGAATTCAACACAAAAGTTCTCCCGGCATAGTGAAAATGCCGAGACAAGGGAAGGGATCACAAACAAAAGATATGGAGGGAAAAAAACGACTGGATATAGAGTTCAAAAGCACACTTATAAGGTTTTTCAAGAATATGCTAGAAAAGTTGGATAAAGTTAGCAAGAGCCAAGAGGAGATGAAAAAGAACCAAGTAGAGACACTGACTGAAATAAAAAATATTATACAGAGTTGTAACAGCAGACTACAGGAAGGCAAGAATCAAGTAAAAAATTTGAAATATAAAGAAGCAGAAAACATTCAACTGGAAAAGCAAGAAGAGAAAATAATCCAAAAATGTGAACATAATGTAAGGAGACTCTAGGACAGCTTCAAGCGTACCAACATCAGAATTGTGGGGGTGCCAGAAGAGAGAGAGAGCAAGATACTGAAAACCTATTTAAAGAAATAATGACTAAAAACTTCCCACATCTGGTAAAAGAAATAGACTTACAAGTCCAGGAAGCACACAGAACCCCATATAAAAGGAATCCAAAGAGGACCACACCAAGACACATCATAATTAAAATACCAAGAGCAAAAGACAAAGAGAAAATATTAAAAGCAACAAAAGAAAAACAGTTCATTACCTACAAGGGAGCACCCATACGACTGTCAGCTGATTTCTCAACAGAAATGATGCAGGCCAGATGGGAGTGGCAAGAAATATTCAAAGTGATGAATAGCAAGAACCTACAACCAAGAATAATCTATCCAGCAAAGCTATCATTCAGAATTGAAGAGCAGATAAAGAGCTTCACAGATAAGAAAAAGCTAAAGGAGTTCATCAACTCCAAACCAGTATTATATGAAATGCTGAAAGGTACTCTTTAAGAAGAGGAAGAAGAAAAAGGTAAAAGCCAAAAAATTATGAACAACAAATATGTATCTATCAACAAGTGAATCTAAAAATTAAGTGAATTAAAAATCTGATCAACAGAATAAACTGGTGAATATAATAGAATTAGGAGCACAGAAAGGGAGTGGACTGATAATTCTCAGGGGTAAAGGGGTTAGGGGTGTACAAGGAGAGACTGGACAAAAATCATACACCTATGGATGAGGTCAATGAGAGGGAGGTAAGGGCAGAGAGAAGGGTGGGAGCTGGGTGGAGGGGTGCTATGGAGGGGAAAAAAGAGAAACAAATGTAATAATCTGAATAATAAAGATTTAATTTAAAAAAAAAAAAAGAAAGAGAACCATTGATTGGCTGCTTCCTGCATGCCCCCTATTGGGCATGTGCCCTTGACTAGAGTCGAACCTAGGGGTCCACAGGTTGATGCTCTATCTACTGAGCCAAACCAGTTAGGGCAGAGTGTTGTCATTTTTAACATACACATCCTTTACATATATTATTAGATTTATGGTTAGGCATTCATTTTTTGAGTATTACAAATGGTATTATTTTTAAATGTTTGGTTTCCATTTGTACATTGCTAGCACATGGGGAAATGGCTTATTTTTGTGTGTGGCCTTGTACTCTATGGCCTCACTAATTCACTTACTAGTTCAAGGAGTTGTGTGTTGTCTTTTTTTGTGTGTGTGTGTTGTCTTTTTATATAGAGAACTTGGAATGTTTGATATAAGCAATCAAGTCCTCTAACAATAAGAGCAGTTTTATTTCTCCCTTTGCAATCTTTGTGCATTTTATTTCTCTTCCTTGCTAACCAAGATTAGTTATGAACCATTTTTACTCACAACACTTCTGAAACCAAATGTGTGATTTTTTTTCACACCAACAACTAGCTTTCATACTAACTGGGTGTCCTACAATTCAATTAAATTCAGTTTAATTCTGACACTAACTATTGGAAGTGAGTGCAGATCCCACAGGGTAAGGGCTCATCCCCACAAAACTACTCCATTCAGTCCTAGCCAGTTTGGCTAAGTGATTGGAGCATCGGCACACAGACTGAAGGGTGCTGGGCTTGATTCCAGTCAAGGGCATGTACCTCTGCTGCAGATTCAATCCCCAATCCTAGTTGGGGTGCATATGGAAGGCAAGCAATTGACGTGTCTCTCTCACGTTGATGTTTCTCTCTCTGCATCTCTCCCCTTCCCTTCCACTCTGTCAAAAAATCAATAGAAAAATAATATCCTTGGGTGAGAATTAACAACAACAACAAAAAACTCCCTTCCTTCTGACCAGATGCCAGTCACAAGTTCCAGGTTGCCCTAACCTGTACTACTGACAAACTATTTATAAATCAAGCGTTTTCTGCCCTGACCTGTGTGACTCTGTTGGTTAGGTGTCATCCTATGCACTGAAAGGTTGCTGGTTCAATTCCCAGTCAAGGCACATGCCCAGGTTGTGGGCTCCATCTTCAGTAGGGGATATGCAGGAGATAGCCAATCAATGTTTCTCGCTTCCTCTCCCTCTCTCCAAAAATCAATAAAAATCTTTTTTTAAAAATCAATCAATCAGGGTTTTCATGTCCCTTATCAGATTTAATCATTTGCTCTAATGGTTCAAAGAACTCAGAAAAACTCATTACTTACTATTACTGATCTATTCTACCTAATAAAAGAGAAACATGCAAATTGACTGTATCTCTGCTACACCCACAAGCCACACCCACCAGCCAGTCAGGAGCAAGTATGCAAGTTAGCCCAACAAATATGGAGGCAGCCACAGAGCTGGAGAGAGCAGGAGGCTTGGGTTGCCCCCAGTGATAGAGGAAGCCAAGCTTTCTACTTGCTCTGGTCTGCCCTGCCCTCTGGTCAAGGCTACAAAGTTTCAGTTATAGAAGATAAGTAAATCCTAGATACCAGGGTCTTTGCTTGGGTTGCCAAGGGGTGTGGTCAGCCTGCAAACCACCACAGGACCATCAGCTAGGCCACCCCATGCCCCAAGGAAACCCCCACCCTGATCCAGGACACCCTTCAGGGCAAACAGCTGGCTCCCATCTATGCACCAGGCCTCTATCCTATCTAATAAAAGAGTAATATGTAAATTGACTGTCACTCCAACACACAAGATGGCTTCTCCCATGTTGTCAAAGATGGCTTCCCCCATGTGGACACAAGATCACTGCCACAAGATGGTCAGCAGGGGAGGGTAGTTGGGAGTAATCAAGCCTGCAGAAGTTTCATTAGATAGGCAGGATTGGTTACAGTGATGAGCTCAATGTCCAGCCTCTTTCCCTTTCTTAAGAGACTGAGGGTAGGGGCCTGAAAGTTCCAGATCCCCTACTCATGTGCTGGCCTTTCTGGTGACCAGCACCCATCTGAAGCTATCAGAAGCCCACCAAGAGTTGCCTCATTAAAACAAAAAATGCTCCTGGCCAGTATGGCTCAGTGGATGAACACCATCCCATGTACCAGGAGATCGCCTGTTTGATTCCTGGTTAGGGCAGGTGCCCAGATTGTGGGAGCAGGAGGCAGCTTATCCATGTTTCTCTCATCGATGTTTCTATTTCTCTCTACAGCTACGTGAGAGCACTCAGCAGCGGGACCTCCTGCCCAGTCAAATATTGAGTGGACCCTCAACTTCCCTTCTATCTCTCTAGAATCAGGGCAAGTTTGGGAGAGGATGGTGCCAAAGATTGCTGGGTCCTTCAGAGAGAACTGCAGGCCTCAATGGCAGGAAGGGACTTTTTTTTTCTTTTTGTTGTTAATCCTCACCTGAGGATATTTTTTCATTGATTTTTAGAGAGAGTGGAAGAGAGAGGGAGAGAGAAAAACATTGATGTGAGAGAGACACATTGATATGTTGCCTCCTGCATGCACCCCAACCAGGGCCAGAGATCTAGCCTACAACCAAGATATGTGCCCTTGACTGTAATTGAACTTGGACCCTTCAGACCCCAGGCCGATGCTCTATCCACTGAGCCAAACTGGCTAAGGTGAGGAGTGGTTTTTGCACCCAGGAAAGCAGGGAGGCTGTGGGAGGTTGGGACTTAGTCCTAGACTGTGCCCCATGGGAAGGGGTCAGGTTAACAGCCTCACATGGTGCTGTTGGAAGACCAGGCAGTTACTGTCAGGGTTCAGGGACAGGACAGACTTAGGGTCACATGGTGGCTCAAGAGGAAAAGAGAGGAATTCAGTGACACAGAAAAGTGTGATGGGAGGGTAGCGGGGGTGGGGATGTTCTCCACAGGCCCAGATGGTCTACAGGGTGCAATTCACAGACAGAAGATAGAGGAGGCCAAAGGGACAGGATCTGCCAGGAGCTGGGGACTGGGCAGTGTCCTGGCCAATAACTTGGAGTAGTAGCTGATTCTAACCCAAATTCCGACCTCTGGACACAGGGCAGGAGGGGCCAGAAGAGGTGAGGAGAAACAGGAGCAGGGGCCTTGGTGAGAGCCCGTGGCCCTATGACTCATCTGCCTTTTTTTAAATTAAATCTTTATTATTCAGATTATCACATTTGTTTCTCTTTTTTCCCCTCCAAAGCTCCCATCCACCCAGTTCCCACCCCTCCCTCTACCCTTACCTCCCTTCCATTGATGAGTTTATAGGTGTATGATTTTTGTCCAGTCTCTCCCTGTACACCCCTTACCCTTTCTCCCCTGAGAATTATCAGTCCACTCCCTTTCTTTGCTCCTGATTCTATTATATTCACCAGTTTATTCTGTTGATCAAATTTTTAATTCACTTAATTTTTAGATCCACTTGTTGATAGATATGAATTTGTTGTTCATAATTTTTTGCCTTTTACCTTTATTCTTCTTCCTCTTCTTAAAGAGTACCTTTCAGCATTTCATATAATACTGGTTTGGAGTTGATGAACTCCTTTAGCTTTTTCTTATCTGTGAAGCTCTTTATCTGCCCTTCAATTCTGAATGATAGCTTTGCTGGAGAGAGTATTTTTGGTTGTAGGTTCTTGCTATTCATCACGTTGAATATTTCTTGCCATTCCCATCTGGCCTGCATCGTTTCTGTTGAGAAATCAGCTGACATTCATATGGGTGTTCCCTTGTAGGTAATGAACTGTTTTTCTCTTGCTGCTTTATATATTCTCCCTTTGTCTTTTGCTCTTGGTATTTTAATTATGATGTGTCTTGGTGTAGTCCTCTTTGGATTCCTTTTATATGGGGTTCTGTGTGCTTCCTGGACTTGTATGTCTATTTCTTTCACCAGATGTGGGAAGTTTTCAGTCATTATTTCTTTAAATACGTTTTCAGTATCTTGCTCTCTCTCTTCTTCTGGCACCCCCACAATTCTGATGTTGGTACACTTGAAGCTGTCCCAGAGGCTCCTTACATTATCTTCACATTTTTTTATTCTTTTCTCTTCTTGCTTTTCCAGTTGAGTGTTTTCTGCTTCTTTATATTTCAAAATTTTGACTTGATTCTTGCCTTCCTCTAGTCTGCTATTAGGTCTCTGTATAATATTTTTTATTTCAGTCAGTGTATGTTCAATTTTCAGTTGGTCCTTTTCCATCTCTAGTTGTATCTTTTCCATCTCTAGTTGGTCCTTTTTCATCTCCGCTTGGGTCTCACAAACTTTATCCAACTTTTCTAGGATATTCTTGAAAAACCTTATAAGCATGGTTTTTAACTCTATATCCAGTCGTTTCTTTTGTTTGTGATCCCTTCCCTTGTCTTGGCATTTTCACTATGCTGGGAGAAGTTCTGTGTTGAATTCAGCCTTATGATACCAGACTTGCAAAACTGCAAAAGCCTCTCTGTTGAGCTTGGGATGGGTGGAGTCTCAGGGCTAAAGGGACCACCTTGCCTTCCAGTCGGCCCCGCCCTCTATGGCCCCTGAGTCTCACATGACTAGGTAATTGCTGGAGCGGTCCCTGTGCATGCACGTGTTCTCTCTTGCAGTGCCTCTAGGCTGCTGCCCCTCTGGCTCCCCTGCACTCTGGGACCACACGAGTCTGGGTCCCCAGGGTTTTGCCCAGAACTGGGGTTTAGTAGAGTTAGAAGTGGCACCGTGGGGAGGGTCTGTCTCCCGCCCACTCGTGAAAGCCAGCAGCTCAATCAGCAGTCGGTCTCCTGCGCACAGTGCTATGCGCACCACTAGACTTTTGATCTTTTGCGACTCCCCTAAATTTCCGTGCACTTCTCCCTTTTCACAGTCCAAACTCTCTTCATATGAGTTTTGGCTGGATCTGGGGTTTAGTGTCGTAGGATAAGGATTTCAATGCCTTTGAGAGTCTCTGTCTCCTTCCCTCCAGAGAAAGCCAGCCAGGTTCTCCGGCACCCACTCTCTCCACGTGCAGGTCTCTACATCAGCTTTTTGCAGCTCCTCTGGGTCTCTGTGAGCCCCTCTCTTTCCTTCTGGTTGTAGCATTTCCACTCCATCAGCTTTCCTGTGGTTCTGGATGATGTCCGTTCTATCTTTTAGTTGTAGTTTTGAAATTGTGTGAGGCAGCAGTGCAGGTGTTTACCTATGCCACCATCTTGGATTCTCTAGCTCATCTGCCTTTTACAGCCTGCTGAGCTGAATTTAACTTTTTTATTGAACAAATACCATTTATCAGTAAGCACTTTACCCACATGAACTTAGTCTTTAAAAAATTTTTTTTAAGCTGAAACTGGTTTGGCTCAGTGGATAGAGCTTTGGCCTGCAGACTGAAAGGTCCCAGATTTGATTCTGGTCAAGGGCATGTACCTTGGTTGGGGGCACATCCCCAGTAGGGGGTGTGTAGGAGGCGGATGATCTATGTCTCTCTCTCATCGATATTTCTAACTCTGTATCCCTCTCCCTTCCTCTCTGGAGAAAATCAATAAAATATATTTAAACAAAATTTTTTTAAATATGTTTTTATTGACTTCAGAGAGGAAGAGGGAGAGAGAGATAGAAACATCAACAATAAGAGAGAACCACTGATCGGCTGCCTCCTGCATGCCCCACACTGGGGATCCAGCCTGCAATTAGGGCATGTGCTCTGATTGGCCATCAAACCATGACTTCCTGGTTCATAGGTCGAAGTTCAACCACTGAGACGCCAGGGCCAGGCTTATGTAATCTACACAACAGCCCTCCATTTTACACATGAATTCCAAAGCAGGGAAATTGGGCATCTTGCCCAAGGTCACCTAGGATAGGGATGCTAATCCTGCCTGTCTGGCTCTTGAGTCCTGGCTCTTGATCACCAGGAGAGAAACTGCCGTTCCCTCTCCAAACTGGAAATATCTGTGTTTTTCCCAATTTTGAAAGGCAAGAGATAGGAAATATTTGAACAATGTATAAGGTATCAACAGAAAAGGAAAATGATCCCATGTTTTGACATAGAGATGTAGACCTAGTTTTTAGTACTATATGTGATAACCAGTTCTTTGCAGTCTAAAACAACAACCATAATGATGACAGCCAGGCTCAGTGGGCCACCACAGGGGAAGAGCTCTTGCAGGGTGAACAGAGAACCTGGGAGGAGGAAGAGTGGGGGTGCACAGCAGCTGTGGGTCCCTGGAGTACAAGGTGGGGAAGGGGATGCTGAGGGTCTGAGGGGACCCACGGGCCTGGGAATGGGAGGCCTTTGCACTTAGGAATATTCCCGTCTGCCTGCTGGGCCTTCAGGAATGCTGCTTTGCCTTCGGCATTGGGCACAGCTGAACATGGAGCTGTGTTTCTCTATCTTGAGCTCCTGCTGGGGGTCAGTGATCTTAAACTTCTGATGACCCTACTGTTTGATTGGAAAGGATCAGGAGGGACACTCCTAATCTCTTAGAAGGACCTTTTATATGACTGCATTCTCTTATCCTTTGATGTAAAAAAAACCCACAAAATTTTTATTTATTTCCAAGAGGAAAGGAGAGGGATAGAGAGAGAGAGAAACATCAGTGATGAGAGAGAATCATTGATCAGATACCTCCTGCATGCACACACTGTGATCGAGTCCACAACTAGGCATGTGTCTTGATTGGGAATCGAACCATGAACTCCTGATTCATAGATTGATGCTCAACTTCTGAACCATGTTGGCTGGGTGTAAGCCCTGATTTTCAGTGAGAAACTTTTCATATATTTGTGAGCCATACATGGATCTCTGCTTCTATTCTTTTTGCCCATTTTTCTTTAGATTCAAGTCCTATCCACTTTATTGATATACTAGAAGCCTGATGCACAAAATAATATATGCACTGGGAGGGGGGCTCTCAGCCTGGCCTGTCCCTCTCACAGTCTGGGAGTCCTCAGGGGATGTCCAACTGCGCTGTAGGCCTGCTCCCGAAGAATCCAAGATGGCGGCATAGGTATACACATACACTGCTGCCTCGCACAACAATTTTAAAACTACAACTAAAAGACAGAACGGACATCATCCAGAACCACAGGAAAGCTGGCTGAGTGAAAATTCTACAACTAGAAGGAAAGAGAGGGGCTCATGGAGGCTCAGAGGAGCTGCAAAAAGCTGAGGTATGGAGACGCGCGCATGGAGAGAGTGGGTGCCGAAGTATCTGGCTGGCTTTCTCTGGTGGAAGGGAGTCGAAGACTCCCAATTGCACTGAACCCCTTATCCTACGGCAGTGAACCCCAGGATTCAGCCAAAACTCATACAGGGGGAGTTTGGACTGTGAAAAGGAAGAAGTACACGGAAATTTAGGGGAGCCGCGAAAGGGCAGAAGTCTGGTGGTGTGCGCAGCACTATGTGCAGAAGACCGACTGCTGATTGTGCCACTGGCATTCACGAATGGGCGGGAGACAGAGCCCCCCAATCGCGCCACTTCTAATTCCACTAAACCCCAGTTTCAGGCGAGACCCTGGGGACCCAGACTCATATGGTCCCAGAGTGCAGGGGAGCTGGAAAGGCAGCGGTTTAGAGGCACTGCGCTCGCACACAGGGACCGCTCCAGCGATTACCCAGAGACATGTGAAATCCAGGGGTCGTGTAGAGCAGGGCTGACTGGAAGGCAAGGTAGTCCATTAAGCCCTGAGATTCCACCCCTCCCAAGCTCAGCAGAGAGGCTTTTGCAGTTTTGCAAGTCTTATATCCTAAGGCTGAATCCAACACAGAAGTTCTCCTGGCATAGTGAAGAAGAGATCACAAACAAAAGAAATAGAGGAAAACAAATGACTGGATATAGAGTTCAAAAACACGGTTATAAGGTTTTTCAAGAATATCCTAGAAAAAACTGAAACCGGTTTGGCTCAGTGGATGGAGTGTCCGCCTGCGGACTGAAGGTTCGATTCTAGTCAAGGGCATGTATCCTGGTTGTGGGCACATCCCCAGTAGGAGGCGTGCAGGAGGTGGCTGATTGATGTTTCTCTCTCATAGATGTTTCTAACTCTCTATCCCTCTCCCTTCCTCTCTGTAAAAAATCAATAAAATATATTAAAAAAAGAATATCCTAGAAAAGATGGATAAATTTAGCAAGACCCAAGAGGAGATGAAAAAGGACCAACTAGAGATGAAAAAGGACCAACTAGAAATTAAACATACACTGACTGAAATAAAAAATATTATTCTAACAGCAGACCAGAGGAAGGCAAGAATCAAGTCAAAAATTTGAAATACAAAGAAGCAGAAAACACTCAACTGGAAAAGCAAGAAGAGAAAAGAATCCAAAAATGTGAAGATAATGTAAGGAGCCTCTGGGACAGCTTCAAGCGTACAACATCAGAATTGTGGGGGTGCCAGAAGAAGAGAGAGAACAAGATACTGAAAATCTATTTGAAGAAATAATGACTGAAAACTTCCCACATCTGGTGAAAGAAATAGACTTACAAGTCCAGGAAGCACACAGAACCTCATATAAAAGGAATCCAAAGAGGACTACACCAAGACACATCATAATTAAAATACCAAGAGCAAAAGACAAAGAGAGAATGTTAAAAGCAGCAACAGAAAAAGTTAATTACGTACAAGGGAGCACCTATACGATTGTCAGCTGATTTCTCAACAGAAACTATGCAGGCCAGATGGGAGTGGCAAGAAATATTCAAAGTGATGAATAGCAAGAACCTACAACCAAGATTACTCTCTCCAGCAAAGCTATCATTCAGAATTGAAGGGCAGATAAAGAGCTTCACAGAGAGCAGAAGCAGGAGCCGCTGGGCAGCGACGCCGAAGCTGTTAACTGTCTTGCCTACGATGAAGCCATCATGGCTCAGCAGGACCGAATTCAACAAGAGATTGCTGTGCAGAACCCTCTGGTCTCGGAGTGGCTGGAGCTCTCGGTCCTGTACAAGGAGTATGCTGAGGACGACAATATCTACCAACAGAAGATCAAGGACCTCCACAAAAAGTACTCGTACATCCGCAAGACCAGGCCCGATGGCAACTGCTTCTACTGAGCCTTCGGCTTCTCGCACCTGGAGGCGCTGCTGGACGACAGCAAGGAGCTGCAGCGGTTCAAGGCCATGTCTGCCAAGAGCAAAGAAGACCTGGTGTCGCAGGGCTTCACCGAGTTCACAATTGAGGATTTCCACAACACGTTCATGGACCTGATCGAGCAGGTGGAGAAGCAGACCTCCGTGGCCGACCTGCTGGCTTCCTTCAACGATCAGAGCACCTCGGACTACCTGGTGGTGTACCTGCGGCTGCTCACCTCCGGCTACTGCAGCGCGAGAGCAAGTTCTTTGAGCACTTCATCGAGGGCGGACGGACCGTCAAGGAGTTCTGCCAGCAGGAGGTGGAGCCCATGTGCAAGGAGAGCGACCACATCCACATCATCGCGCTGGCCCAGGCCCTCAACGTCTCCATCCAGGTGGAGTACATGGACCGTGGCGAGGGCGGCACCACCAACCCGCACGTCTTCCCCGAGGGCTCCGAGCCCAAGGTCTACCTTCTCTACCGGCCCGGACACTACGACATCCTCTACAAATAGGGCCGGCTCTGCCCGCGCTGCCCTCTGCCCTCCCCTCTGCCAGGCACTAGACATGTACAGAGGTTTTTATGTGGTTGTAAATGGTCATATTTCACACCCCCTCCCTGTCACACAACCTTCCACGTTTTATTAAAGGGGATGCTGGTGGTGAAAAAAAAAAAAAAAAGGCTTCACAGATAAGAAAAAGCTAAAGGAATTCATCAAGTCCAAACCAGTATTACATGAAATGCTGAAAGGTACTCTTTAAGAAGAGGAAGAAGAAGAAAAAGGTAAAGATAAAAATTATGAACAACAAATATATATCTATCAACAAGTGAATTGACAGATACATGCAAAAAATTGAAACTGGACCACCAACTTACACCAAATACAAAAATAAACTCAAAATGGATACAGGACTTAAACATTAGAAGGGAAACCATAAAAATACTAGAGGAATCCACAGGCAGCACAATCTCAGATATATGCCGAAAGAACTTCTTCACTGATACTGCTCCAAAGGCAATGGAAGCTAAAGAAAAAATAAACAAATGGGACTACATCAAAATAAAAAGCTTTTGCACAGCAAAAGAAACCATCAACAAAACAACAAGAAAGATCAATGCATGGGAGAACATATTTGCAAATGCTATCACTGATAAAGGTTTAATCTCCAAAATCTACAACCAACTTATACAACTTAATAAAAGGAAGATGAAGGATCCAATAAAAAAATGGGCAACGGACCTAAATAGAACCTTTTCAAAAGACGACAGAAGGAAAGCCAAGAGACACATGAAAACATGTTCAAAGTCATTAATCATCCGAGAGATGCAAATCAAAACGACAATGCGATACCATCTTACACCTGTCAGAATGGCAATCATCAACAAATCAACAAACGACAAGTGTTGGCGAGGATGCGGAGAAAAAGGAACCCTTGTGCACTGTTGGTGGGAATGCAGACTGGTGCAGCCACTGTGGAGAACAGTATGGAGTTTCCTCAAAAAACTAAAAATGGATCTCCCATTTGACCCTGTAATCCCACTCTTAGGAATTTATCCTAAGAAATTACAAACACCAATCAGAAAGGATTTATGCACCCCTATGTTCATAGCCGCACAATTTACAATAGCCACAATTTGGAAACAGCCTAGGTGCCCGTCAGCAGATGAGTGGATCAGAAAACTGTGGTACATCTACACAATGGAATTCTATGCTGCCATTAAAAAGAAGGAATTCTTACCATTTGCAGCAACCTGGTTGGAACTGGAGAGCCTTATGCTTAGCGAAATAAGCCAGT